>JAAKBF010000052.1:0-147730 GCA_012656075.1 Phytophthora hibernalis | reverse complement strand
ACGCTTCGACTTTGCAGAAGAAACAAAAGGAGTTCACCCAAAGCGTTAAGAGAATCTAGCACGGTGTCTACCTCGACAGAGCTGGGAGAAATTCGGCAATCTGTACAACGTCTGCGAGCTCAGCGAACACACGTGAAGCGTCTGAGCGAGCGAAACGAAGAGCTTGAGCGGCAAGTAGCCCAACAGATAGCTGACAATGAGACTCTGCAGCGTGAAGTCCTCACCCTGCGTGGGACTGAGCGTGAAAATGTAGCGTATCCTCAGAGCATCAAGTTGCTAGAGCGTCGAGCTCGTGGGTTTGAGGAAGCGTGCTGTGTAAAAAGGATGGAGCTGAAATCTGCAACGGAGAAGCGTGCCTGTGTTGAGCAGGAATGCGATCAATTGCGGCAAGATATGCAACACGCTCAACAAGATCACGAGGAAAAGGTCAATGCCCTCCATGACAAACTCAAGAATCAGTCGCAGCACATCGAGCAGCTAGAGCACTCACACGGAGTTCAATCGGATGACCGAAAGCGGATTGAACGCCACTGGAAGCAGAAGATGAAGGCTGCCGCTCAAAACCATTGATACATTTCAGTTGCAACTCGAATACAGCTGCAAAGAGGCGAACAAGCTCAAAGCGGAGGCGGAGGAGCTTGAGGAGCAGGTTCAAAAGTTACTAACCACTACTATGAGGCAGACAGCAGTAATCGAGGAGTGTGACCGCGTGATTTCGGAAACCAGACGACAGCATCAGTCAAGTCCAGTTTAGTTATGATGAGCAGCTGCAACTTTCGTGGGAATTAAGCGCGAAAAACCAGCGGTTAGAAGCGCAGGTAGAGTTGTTGAAGCTAACCAAAGGATCGGAGATGATTGAGCTGGAGAAAAGCATGGCATTATTGCAGATCAAGCTGGTCCAGTGTAAAGATCAACAGCAAGTGACCAACGAGGCACTGCGCGGGAAAGAGAAGGAGATCGAGATCATGCAGCGCGCACATGCCACTCAAATTCAAAATCGTCACCACACCGATGAGGTTGAGAGTAAATATCCTTGCTCAAGTTTTAACCCTGAAGCTAACACCATCGTGATATGGTGGAAGCAGATAAACAAAGAGCTCCAGCGCAACGAGAGAAAATTGAAGAGTGACCTATCCGAACTGCAGATTGCATTCAGGGTAAGTTCGACAGCCAACCTACAGCTTTCGAATTGCTTTATCGCTGAAGCTTTGTTATTTTGTGGCAAGGATGCAAACCACGAGAAAACTTTACTTAGTGAACAGGTCTTGAGCTTCAAGGTACTACTCAGTGTGTGCGGTGTTTATCAAATTGCCATTGACTTAACGCACCTCCGTTTGCTCGTTGTGTGAATTACAGAGCAACTAGAAAGCGAACGGAAGGATAGATCTCGTTGGGCTACCGCAAGACTCAAGTTACTAGCCGAATTCTGTGACGAAGAAAACAAAATCAGCTCAGCACTCAATCACCACCCTAACGACCAATGCTATCCGCGCCATGAGAAACTGAACGCAAGTTCACGACCAAATCGAAAGACAGAGCAATCGGGTCATAAAAAACATGGCACCGGATGATCAAAGCTACGATGGCGACGATAGCGATACACACATGCCGAGGCAAAGCTCAATTATATTCGGCTAGCAAATCAAGGCAAAAACGATGGCTATCACTTACTTCGAGCTCTTCTGTATGATAATCTATCGTGTACGCTACCGCACATTTTAAGCTCCGTTCAAATTAACTTACTATACTTCGATGAGCGCAAGGGCCGAGTTTACTCATCCCACTGTACAAATGAAAACACACAGAAGGTTAGTTGCGCTATTTCATGCGATCCAGCAACATTTAAATGCAATCTCACCTCGTCCAAGTTGTTCAACGGTTCGTACGTCTTGTGAGACGGTCCAAGTCTATGACGCACCATGTTCTTGAGTTCAATCACATTTGCATCTTCCTTGAAGTGGTTCTTTAGATCACTTTCACCAATTGAAGGCGGCTGGTATCGCTTGAGCAACAGTGACGAGACCACGACGGACACCGACGAAAACGCCATCGCCAATCCAGCGCACGCAGGAGGCATCATTCGATGAATCAACGGGAAGAACATGCCAGCAGCCAGCGGATACCGATGAAGTTGTACACGATGGAGAAGAAGAAGTTGCTTGATCCGGGTGAACACCACGCGAGCCAGGTCCAAAGCCACCACCACGTCCGTCAGCCACCAGCACCATGTCAGCCTCGGCCTTGGCAATCTGCGTACCAGCACCAATGGCCAGACCATCCGACTGGGCGAGCGCCGGTGCGTCGTTGATGCCGTCACCAACCATGCACACCACGCGTAGTCTCAGTGTGAGCGGGTTCACCTGCGACTGCAGCGCCTTGATCTGAGACGCTTTCTCACCAGGAAGAGCCACGGCCTTCACGTGGTTGATGCCCATCTGCCGCGCGATCGCGCTGGCCGTACGAAGGTTGTCACCCGTGATCAGCCACACGTCCAGACCCATTGACTTCAGGTGTTGCACGACGGTCGCCGCTTCCGGACGAGGAGCATCCGCTAACGCAATGACGCCCACCAACTTGTTCTCAACGCACACGACCACCACGGTCTTGCCCTCCAGCTCCAGCTCGTGCATGTGAGCACGCATCTTCTCGCTGACTTCAATTCCTTCTCTTCGCAGAACTCCGAGTTGCCCACCAGCACATTTGCGGAAGTTTTACGTGACGTGACCTCGCTGGCAGCCACCACACCCTCAATACCACGGCCAGGAACCACACGCGCCTCCGTCGGGTCCTGCAGAATCAGCTTCTCCTGTTCTGTTGCCGTCATGACTATGGCTTTGCCCAGTACATGTTCACTGACGCATTCCAAGGAAGCACCATAGTACAACAGCTCGCGTGGGGTGTACGTGCGGTCAGCCACCACTACATCGCGCACGGAAGGGTGGCCGACAGTAAGTGTGCCGGTCTTGTCAAACACGACGGTATCGATATAGCGCGCAGTTTCAAGAGCGCGACCACCCTTGATGAGCACCCCTTTTGGCACCGACGCCACAGCCAACCATGACGGCAGTAGGCGTAGCGAGTCCAAGCGCGCATGGACACGCGATCACCACGACCGAGATTGCAAACAAAACCGCCACGTAAATGTCGTCCGAATGATCGGTCAAAGCATCAACACCAAGCTCCACTTTCCACTCAGTCGGAATGAGGTCAAGAGACAGCAACGTGATCCAAGTAATGAAAGTCATCCCGGCCATCCCAAGAACGCACGGGGCGAAGATCGATGCCAGCCAGTCCGCGTACGCCTGAATCGGAGCCTTGTGCATCTGTGCATCTTCAATCAAAGCACAGATTTGCGACAAAGCCGAGCTTTCGCCGCCCATGCAGCTAGACTCAATTACCAACGTGCCCTGCTGGTTCACCGTCGAGCCAAATACGTAGTCACCCTCCTTCTTAGCAACCGGCATGCTCTCACCAGTCAGCATGGACTCATCCGTCGAGCTCGAGCCCGACTTCACCACACCGTCAGTTGGAATGTTGGCGCCGGGGAGGATGCGGAGTAGATCGCCTCGCTGCACCAGCTCAATCGGGATTTCACGATCACGTTTGCCCTTAGAAATCAACAAAGCTGTCTTCGGCTGCAATTTCGCGAGCTCCGACAGTGCATCCGCCGTCTTGCCCTTCGCCATGGACTCCATGTACTTACCCAGTGTCACGAACGTCAGCAGCATGGCCGACGACTCGAAGAAGTGGTGGCCCATGTAGTTCTCATGCAGCACCGACCCCATCATCGACACGAAGCTGTACGTGTACGACATGGTGGTGCCCGCCACAACCAGGAAGTCCATGCCCATAGTGCTGTGCTGCAGACCCTTCCACGCTGCCACGTAGAAGCGCTTCCCCACACCAAACTGCACGGGCGTCGCCAGCAGAAACAGCAGCAACAGCTTCAGCGTCACGGCGTTGAAAACGGGCGTCATCAGCACCTTCTCCACCGGCGGAATGTACATGAGCACCATGTGAATGAGCATGGCCGGCAGCGAGAAGATCATGGCCGTCGTCAGCAGTTTGCGCCACTTGTCCACCTCCGATTTACTCAGCGCGTTCTGGTCCGTGCTCTCCTGCGCCACCTCCGCCGAGTAGCCCAGCCCGTTGATGCACTCGAGCACGTCCCGCGGCCCCGTCTTGGCCAGCTGCTGCAGGTGCACGTGCACCTTGTTGAGCGGCAGGTTGACCAGCACTTTAGTCACGCCCGGCAGCGCGCTCACCGCCGCCTCGATCTTGTCCACGCAGGCCGCGCAGCTCATGCCCGTGACCGAGAACTTGAGCTCGAGCGAGTCGGCATCTCCGGGCTCCACCACGTGCGAGAACGAGGCAGTGTAGCCTGCGTCCTGGATGAGCTTCTGCAGCGTCTTCTGCGCGTCCGGCACCAGATCGCGGTCGAACGAGACCTCGGCCTTCTGGCTGATGAGTCCCACGCGGCAGTGCAGCACGCCCTCGGCTCGTCCCACGAAGTCCTCGATGGCCTTGACGCACGCGGCGCAGCTCATGCCTTCCACGTGGAACACGGCGCGGGTGGCCCGCGGCTCCGGCACATCCACGGCCACGCTCTCGTCCTGCGTCTGCTGCTTCTGCGCCTGCAGCTTCACGGCCGCGGCCCTGGCGGCGTCGTACGCGCTGGCCTCGAAGCCCACGCACTCCACCATGTCCACGAGCTGCTCCAGGGTGGCACTGCCGGGGCGCAGCAGCGTCACTGTGGCCTGGCGCCGCTCGAAGCTCACGACGACGGCGGCCACGCCCTCCACGCCCCGCAGCGCGTTCTCGACGGTGGTGCCGCAGTTCTTCTGGCACATCATGCCTTCCACCAACAGCTGCAGCGTCAGCGGGCCATTTGCGCTGGTCTCGGTGGTCATCCTTCCGACTTGACACCTCTACGGGATTTCTAAAAGTGCTGGTGGGTATTTGGAGCCAGAGGCGCGTGCCTCTTGAGCCAGGCTTGCGATTGGCTCAGTGACTGAACTTGGAGCGGACTGATTTTGACGTTGAAGTGCTTGACTTCTTAGCATGGTTGTGCGTGCAGACCACCGCCAGACCGAAGCTGGCGACGGAGGCTGGCGTCGAGGTACTGCATTTGACCAATTTGTAGTCTGGTTGCCGTTGCAGGGTCGATAGTGCCAACGCGAGCGAGAAGGAGACGAACAGAAAATGGTGCAAGCTGCATGGTGCGTAGCAAGCACCATGCAGCTTGGCACCGCTTGGTGTCGCCATGGACATGACGTGCTCGACTATCAAAAGACGCTATGACGAGCAACTGCAGTTGAGTTGATGCAACGCACGCTTTCACGGAGCCCTGTCAACAATATTCGAGCCGACTCAAGTCACGCAACTGATCTCTCCATTGGGTAATCCTCAATGAGGATACATTGGTCTCGCCTCTCCACTGCTGTCTGCGCCGCCGCGCACCAGATCCAGACTCGAAAAAGAAAACTCAGCAGCACTCCACCGAATGCAATTCGCGCAGTGACAACCACTACATTGTATTAAGTAACTTACCGAAAACAGCGATTTGAGTGTACACCAATTCGCCGCTTACGGTACGCTAGCCTAGGCTATCAGCCAATGAAGCACTGCATTCAAAGACATCCGTCGACAAGTCATGGTCTCCGCTAAGGTGCTGCTCACGAGTCTCATCAACCAGTCCCCGCAGTATGTGATCGACCAGTCGCGCATGCCCATCCACTTCGTGGCCTCAAGAAAGACTGGGCGCATTGCGGCGCCCGCCCTGCTCAAGGCGCAGGTCATGGGCTTCGACACGGTGCGTCTCTGGGTTGAAATGACCACCTCAACACTCTTCAGTCACTAACTCGCTATCTGCAGGAGACGCGGCCAGTCTGGACCAAAGGACACAGGATGAACCCATGCGCACTGCTGCAGATCGCAGCACGGGACGTCCACAACAAGGAGGAGGTCTTCATCATCGACCTGCTGCGCTCTCCCGCCACCGTCTACAACAGCACGCTCACGAGGGTCTTCCTGTCCAAGAAGATCATTAAACTAGGCCAGAGCTTCTATCAGACCTGTGCGAGCTGGCGCAGTCGTACCCGCATGCCACCTGCTTCACCGTCTGCAAGGGCGTCGTCGAGGTGAACGACATGTCCGTCGCGCTGGCTGGCGTGCACAACCCGCTCAGCTTGCAGAAACTCGTGTATTTCTACCTGCACAGGAAGCTGGCCAAGACGCAGCAGAGATCCAATTGGGAGCGTAGACCGTTGACTGCCAGTCAACTGCACTATGCCGCTGCGGACGCTCTGGTGCTGATTCACCTGTACGACGAGCTGCTGCTGCGAAGGCAGAAGCAGCATGAAAAAATGGCCACGAGCTTCCAGTTGAGCGACGTGACCAACGTGCTGATGTGAATCTCCGCCGGCGCCAAAGTGCTCGCTCTGCTTTGAGGTTTTCGAGCAGCCGACTGAGCTAAAGAGGCATCGCAGGGTCTGCTCCGTCGACGTCCTCACGCTGGCGATTTGTGCCGTCTGCGAGGGCAAGAAACTTGTGACCGAAATGGTTATGGAGCGCCACGTGAAGCACTGTGGAGCGGATGAAGAAATTGACGAGTCCATCGTGCCGGTCAAGAGGAAGCGCTCGTTATCTGTAGAGAGCCGAAGTGCAAGTTCCAAGAAACGCCGCAAGAAATCAACAGCGTCTTCTACCCAAGTAGTCGCAGATAAAGAAAGCGACGCCACCAGCGCAGCTCAAGAAGAGAAGAGACGCCGCAAGGCACTGAAGAAGAAGAGAAGGAAAACGAAGGTAGTGGTTTTGCTGAAGGAGCAACTTGTATCAAGCAATGGTCTATCACAAAAGTCCGATGCAGCAAGCAGTCGAAATCAAGAGCTGAAGAAGCGTAAAATGAGCATGGAGTCGTCTCTCCTGGCGTCCGACTCGATGTGGTCTCAGATATCAAGTGACTGCTCTACATCCGCCGCATAGTTGATCAGTACACACATACTGCATCGACGGGCCGCGCTAATGGTTGAAACTTGCCTTCATTGTTGCCTTGAATACGTTGGTGTGCATTTCGGTGTAGAACATGTGGGGTAAAGGATGTGACTGACATGGACCGGCCACTGTAAAGTGCTGCGTTGCGACGGACGGGATCTGCTGCGTTCGCACGAGCATTTGGTTCTTCGCGTTAAATGCTTGAACAGAGCGATTGAGTGCTGTGATCCCGACTGTCGTGTTTGGTCCGTCATGGTCGAAGTGCGAACTCTGCATTTTGAAAATCAATACCGACGATGTGAAACTCGTAGCCGCGAACACAAAGCGCATTTGCAGTTTGCTAAAGGCGGAAGATAGGTCACGCGTTACATGTGTACTGTTCTCCGACTTGACATCCTAGGATAGTGGAACGTGTAAATTGCTATGGAAACACAGGAGTTTTAAATGCTATCTGTGGCGATCAGTCGTACATATAATAGCAAGCGAAAAGCATTCTGAGTGTTCATTCTTCCGGTCCTCCGTCTACAGTTACAGTTGCAGAAATCACAGTTGCAGAAATCCCCAGTTGCAGAAATCCCGCCCAGTTATCAGCTCTTCGCTGTCCCCAGCTGGCGCATTCCGCGGGCACAGCGAGCGCCATGTCGGCGCGTCTCTCGCAGCCTTAGGGCCATCGTCCCATCATCGTCATTTCCGTATTTACCACCAGCCCCAGACATGGTGGCGGCCGCTTCCCAGTGCGACGCGCTCGTCGTGGAGCTCGCGGTGGACGGCATGATGTGCCAGAAAAACTGCGGCACGACGGTGCAGAGCGCGCTGAGCAGCGTAAACGGTGTGGCCTCCGCCATCGTGAGCTTCGAGCAGCGCAGCGCGCGTGCAGTGCGAACCTGGCGCCAACCTGACGGCCGACGACCTGGTGGACGCCGTCGAGTGCGTCGGCTTCGGCGCCGCCGTCAAGGCACCCGATCAAGATCTGACGCTGCAGCTGTTGGTGGAAGGCATGATGTGCCAGAAGAACTGCGGCACCACCGTCGAGAACGCGCTGCGGGGCGTGGAGGGCGTGGCCGCCGTCGTCGTGAGCTTCGAGCGGCGCCAGGCCACAGTGACGCTGCTGCGCCCCGGCAGTGCCACCCTGGAGCAGCTCGTGGACATGGTGGAGTGCGTGGGCTTCGAGGCCAGCGCGTACGACGCCGCCAGGGCCGCGGCCGTGAAGCTGCAGGCGCAGAAGCAGCAGACGCAGGACGAGAGCGTGGCCGTGGATGTGCCGGAGGCCGCGGGCCACCCGCGCGCCGTGTTCCACGTGGAAGGCATGAGCTGCGCCGCGTGCGTCAAGGCCATCGAGGACTTCGTGGGACGAGCCGAGGGCGTGCTGCACTGCCGCGTGGGACTCATCAGCCAGAAGGCCGAGGTCTCGTTCGACCGCGATCTGGTGCCGGACGCGCAGAAGACGCTGCAGAAGCTCATCCAGGACGCAGGCTACACTGCCTCGTTCTCGCACGTGGTGGAGCCCGGAGATGCCGACTCGCTCGAGCTCAAGTTCTCGGTCACGGGCATGAGCTGCGCGGCCTGCGTGGACAAGATCGAGGCGGCGGTGAGCGCGCTGCCGGGCGTGACTAAAGTGCTGGTCAACCTGCCGCTCAACAAGGTGCACGTGCACCTGCAGCAGCTGGCCAAGACGGGGCCGCGGGACGTGCTCGAGTGCATCAACGGGCTGGGCTACTCGGCGGAGGTGGCGCAGGAGAGCACGGACCAGAACGCGCTGAGTAAATCGGAGGTGGACAAGTGGCGCAAACTGCTGACGACGGCCATGATCTTCTCGCTGCCGGCCATGCTCATTCACATGGTGCTCATGTACATTCCGCCGGTGGAGAAGGTGCTGATGACGCCCGTTTTCAACGCCGTGACGCTGAAGCTGTTGCTGCTGTTTCTGCTGGCGACGCCCGTGCAGTTTGGTGTGGGGAAGCGCTTCTACGTGGCAGCGTGGAAGGGTCTGCAGCACAGCACTATGGGCATGGACTTCCTGGTTGTGGCGGGCACCACCATGTCGTACACGTACAGCTTCGTGTCGATGATGGGGTCGGTGCTGCATGAGAACTACATGGGCCACCACTTCTTCGAGTCGTCGGCCATGCTGCTGACGTTCGTGACACTGGGTAAGTACATGGAGTCCATGGCGAAGGGCAAGACGGCGGATGCACTGTCGGAGCTCGCGAAATTGCAGCCGAAGACAGCTTTGTTGATTTCTAAGGGCAAACGTGATCGTGAAATCCCGATTGAGCTGGTGCAGCGAGGCGATCTACTCCGCATCCTCCCCGGCGCCAACATTCCAACTGACGGTGTGGTGAAGTCGGGCTCGAGCTCGACGGATGAGTCCATGCTGACTGGTGAGAGCATGCCGGTTGCTAAGAAGGAGGGTGACTACGTATTTGGCTCGACGGTGAACCAGCAGGGCACGTTGGTAATTGAGTCTAGCTGCATGGGCGGCGAAAGCTCGGCTTTGTCGCAAATCTGTGCTTTGATTGAAGATGCACAGATGCACAAGGCTCCGATTCAGGCGTACGCGGACTGGCTGGCATCGATCTTCGCCCCGTGCGTTCTTGGGATGGCCGGGATGACTTTCATTACTTGGATCACGTTGCTGTCTCTTGACCTCATTCCGACTGAGTGGAAAGTGGAGCTTGGTGTTGATGCTTTGACCGATCATTCGGACGACATTTACGTGGCGGTTTTGTTTGCAATCTCGGTCGTGGTGATCGCGTGTCCATGCGCGCTTGGACTCGCTACGCCTACTGCCGTCATGGTTGGCTGTGGCGTCGGTGCCAAAAGGGGTGCTCATCAAGGGTGGTCGCGCTCTTGAAACTGCGCGCTATATCGATACCGTCGTGTTTGACAAGACCGGCACACTTACTGTCGGCCACCCTTCCGTGCGCGATGTAGTGGTGGCTGACCGCACGTACACCCCACGCGAGCTGTTGTACTATGGTGCTTCCTTGGAATGCGTCAGTGAACATGTACTGGGCAAAGCCATAGTCATGACGGCAACAGAACAGGAGAAGCTGATTCTGCAGGACCCGACGGAGGCGCGTGTGGTTCCTGGCCGTGGTATTGAGGGTGTGGTGGCTGCCAGCGAGGTCACGTCACGTAAAACTTCCGCAAATGTGCTGGTGGGCAACTCGGAGTTCTGCGAAGAGAAGGAATTGAAGTCAGCGAGAAGATGCGTGCTCACATGCACGAGCTGGAGCTGGAGGGCAAGACCGTGGTGGTCGTGTGCGTTGAGAACAAGTTGGTGGGCGTCATTGCGTTAGCGGATGCTCCTCGTCCGGAAGCGGCGACCGTCGTGCAACACCTGAAGTCAATGGGTCTGGACGTGTGGCTGATCACGGGTGACAACCTTCGTACGGCCAGCGCGATCGCGCGGCAGATGGGCATCAACCACGTGAAGGCCGTGGCTCTTCCTGGTGAGAAAGCGTCTCAGATCAAGGCGCTGCAGTCGCAGGTGAACCCGCTCACACTGAGACTACGCGTGGTGTGCATGGTTGGTGACGGCATCAACGACGCACCGGCGCTCGCCCAGTCGGATATCGGTATGGCCATTGGTGCTGGTACGCAGATTGCCAAGGCCGAGGCTGACATGGTGCTGGTGAAGAGCGCGCTGACGGACGTGGTGGTGGCTTTGGACCTGGCTCGCGTGGTGTTCACCCGGATCAAGCTTAACTTCTTCTTCTCCATCGTGTACAACTTCATCGGTATCCCGCTGGCTGCTGGCATGTTCTTCCCGTTGATTCATCGAATGATGCCTCCTGCGTGCGCTGGATTGGCGATGGCGTTTTCGTCGGTATCCGTCGTGATCTCGTCGCTGTTGCTCAAGAAATACAAGGCGCCGCAGCTCCTTCCAGCGAAGCCACAAAAAGTGCACTTCGAGGAGGACATTCAGGTGGTGGACCTCAAGAACCTTGTGCGTCTGAAGTTGAACGATGTACGCTATGCGCCGCTGACGAACGTGGATGAGCAAAGCGTGCGTCCCAATGTTCCTGTTCAGTAACTGAGCTGACGGCTGGAGAAACGAGGTGCATCGTCATTGCGCGGTATTATTTGTTTGTGTTCGAGATTTGTGAAGGCCGTGTGTGCTTTGATTAATAAGTTAAAATTAATGTTTCGTTAGCACGAATTGCACAGTTGATTTGAACATTGGTCTCAAAAGTATCTTAGTACCGATTGAATCTTTAGTACTGCTTAGGTCGTTCGCTTTGCACCAACAGGAGAATTTCGCCGTCACGAAATAACGGCATGAAGGAATGGTGTCGCATCAGTGTGGCTAGAATGCCTACGTTTATCGAAAAAAGGCGAGCCCGGCCAGCCACAACAGGAAAAACGTGTTGGCACCTTGCATCTCTAAATGATACGCCCAGTACAGCCAGTGAAGCTGTAAATTGCACCATCCGCAACGTCAGTTTTGATGATTAACATGCTGCGAATACACAAACGAGTTTGTATTCGTACCTCGCCCCCAGCCACGTGGCTATCATCATTAACCCCTTCCATTTCAGTCGCAAGTTTGTCAGAGGGAAAATGAGAGGCAGGAACGCCGTGTACCACAAAAATACTGCGTCAAAAAACAAAAACAAAAATATGTCAAGAACAGCTTTAGTATGAGGTTCACCAGGACAGTTGAATTGCTACGTACCTGTGCTGTGCACACCTTGTTGAAAATGACGAACACCATTGTCAACGAAAAAAGCGCGAATGGTAGATCCCGACCATAAGCAAACGAAACGGCTAGTAGTGACGTCAGCTGAGGCAAAAAGGCAAGAAGTCCAACCCCAAAACCCGACGGGTGTTGTATCGGAGATAAAGATCATAGAAGTAGACCGAAAAGTTGTGGCGGTTGTCTGTGCGCGTAAAATGGTAAAGGTACGCTTCGTACAGGAACTGAAAGCCGTAGCTGCTGGCAGATAACAGAAAACACCACCACAATAAATTAGGACCGATCACGAATCTTAGAAACAATAAAACAATACGTACAGATAGTAGAAGGCAGCTATAAGGAGGAAGAAGAGACCGCCACTCACCACCCCGAAGAGAAGTCGATCACGATTAATGTGCCCTCCAAGCCGCACCCAAAAGCACGACGATGCGCACTTTGCATTGGAAGTGCGAAACTCCCCGTTGAGAAACTGATGAGCATCGGAAGCAAGCACGAGTCATGTGTTAGTCTCCCATTGTAGATTCTCCTTGTTCAAATCCATCAACATACCACGAGGAAAGCCAACACGTAGACAATAGGGTAGATCTTGAAGTGCACGGCAGCACCATATCTATAGTCACAAAACAGCATAGGTTAGTACAGTACAATCTGTAGCAAAATTATTTGTAAAAAGAATCTGCTCTCCACACGAAAACATACGCCAATGCTGCGAGAACGAGCTGCTTGCGCATAATCAACAGCAGCGACACCATCACCAGCAACACCACAATCGAGTCCGCGTTGCCTCGCGTCGAAATATTCACTGAAAACGGGTGAAACAGCCACACACTACCAAGCCACCAGCAGTGAGTTAGCATCGTCACAAACACCCTTATTTAACCTCCAGAGATCCTTCACCAGCAATAATTCACAGCACCTGCCACAGAAAACACAACCACGACATCTAAGCAATTATTTCAACGGCATCCTGTCCCTTGAGCTAAAATTCTCACTTCGATCCGGAAGTCCTCTCATCCGCAGGATCTGGTACAAAACGTGTCCCACCAGCAGGTCGCAGGTCACGAACAGCAGCTTCCCGAAAACTTCATGCACGTAAATGTTGGGCAGCAACCCAAACGCTCTGCACACATAAATTACAGTAATTTATAGTGTCAGTTTGAACCAAATTGGCAATTAGAAACGGATAGAAATTTACAATAGGGGCGTGTAGCGATATGTCGTGCGCTCGAAAGGCGAATTGCCCTGCGCCACCTCGCGCGCTGCGTCCGTATACACGTCGTAGTCCACATCTGTGTATTTTACGGTCATATAAACGTCCTGGAAGTGTCCGTAGAGCAGCAGCGCCAGCCGCAGCAGCAACGCGCCACCGAAGAGCGCGAGCGTCCGCCGAGACATCGTCAATTGACTTTTGAGCGAATACTTTTCGTATATTTCGTACTTAGTGGTGAAAAAGGCTGTGACGTGTGAGAAAGGCGGCTTGCTGTTTTAGTCACCGCTCTTGAGTGTGAGGTGAGCGAGGCCGTAGATGACAGTGTTGTAGCGGAAGCGGTTCTTGAGCTGCAGTCTACCGGTTGGTGATCCATCAGAGCCAGTGGTTGGACTGGCGGGGGCTGCAGTGGACTCGGTGGCGCTGCCTTCAATTGGCATCGAGGGAGCTGTTGACTTTGTGGGGTTTGCGATTGTTGTCTCGTTATGCTTTTTCAGCGCTTTGCCGACGTAATATCCTTTCGAAATGTTCTGCAACAGTCCGTTGGCAAGGCGGCGATTACCGTTGAAGGTAGTTTCCCACTGGTTGATGGCAAGCACGTTCACGCCACAGAGAGTGAGCAGCAGCGCGCGCGTACGGATCACACTCAACTTCTTTCTCCCAGGCAGGCTTCTCGCTATCCAGTTTGCTTTGTCGACGTGCACTCTTGGCGTTTTCGGCGTAGTCTAACAGTATCATTGCTTGACATGTCAGCGCAATGTTCATACCTGTGACCTGCTGAAGTGGAAGGCAGGAGCCAAGCACGCGGTTCGGTCCAACATACACAAGACCACCCCGCGACGAGCGAGTAGTGCATGCTGCCAATCGGTCACGCTAGGAATCTGACCATGCTCGAAGGCATCCTTCCATCCCCCACCACCTTGCTTAACCACGCTCGTGAGGGTCTGACCAGTTGGATTTCCAGGGTCTTCGTTGTGCGGGTCTACAATGACACGGATCTCGTTTGGTCTCAGCGGCTGCTTCTTGAGGGCCATTAGCCGCTGATGAAGTATCTGAATGGAGAAGTCACGTGCAATAGCATCAGCAGGCTGAAGAGCTGGCAGAGCTTCCATAGGAAGACAAGCCAGCACGTGATCGAGGAGAAGAACTAGCGTATTGCCAGTGAGATTGTTCTTGAGCTCCACTTTCATGGATGAGTGGGCGAAAAGTGGATTTAGCAGCTCGACAGTATCGTTGATAATGGCTGTAAACTCTTCCTCCAGCACATCATCGCTACGGCTGATACTTCCTAGTGTCTGAGTCTCTGCCGGCATGAATTCATAGATTTCGTTCTGACCGTGGGCATCTTCGTAAGCCAGAGTCTCTTTCGCGCACTTCCTCTCCAGGCGTGAATTCTCTTTTGCAGCTGCTCCAGAAGCGTCGTCTGGGTATCAGTGAACTCCATCCGAGCGATTGCAACGCGTCTCTCAGTGCTGCCCAAAAGTCCAGCATAAAGAAAGCAGCGGTCAGGAGAAAAGTGAAGGCACAAGACGCGGATGATACTGGGCAGAGCTGCTACAATTGTATCCACTCGTGTGCCGACGGTCATTCGCTTAAATGATTCAGACTGCTGGCTCAGATAGAGCTGAGAAAGCTGGAACGGGAGACTATGAGCCACGGCGCTTGTATGGACCTTTTGAAGGTTCTTCATTCGTCGTAAATGGAGTTGCTGTACATTTGATTCGGACACACACTTCTCAAACAGACTGGTTGCAGTTTCGATAACCTCTGCGCTCTGGTTCTTGAGCACATTCTTCGCACAATCGAATGGATGGCGACACCCAAGCACCTGAATGAGTTCATTGGAGCAAAGCCGCAGCAACTCAGTGCACTGCTTCTCGAATGCAATGAGTTGAAACTTTTGAAAATGCTCGGCGTAGACGTTCAGCATTTCAACCAAGCGAGTTTCATCAACACCTTCTTCTTCCTCCTCTTCTTCATCTTGCGGGTCATCTTGGACCTGAACTTGGGCTTGATTCTGATTCGCAGCAGCAGCGGCGGCAGCGTCTGCAGCAGCGACGGCAAGTTGGGCCCGTGCTCCGTGGCAGCAAACCCACGTTGCAAGGGGTGAGTCGGATGATGTATAACGAGTCCAAAGGCGGTGGCGGATTGCGCCTGCTGTCTGTTTGTCGTCTCCGTGGAAGAGCGCCACGCGCTGACACTGGAACTTGAGAACTTGGGCAATTGCGTGTTGAATCTCGAAAACTGCGTTGCTACTGAGTACTTCAATTGCCGAGGTGAGCAATGTCATCGCTCGTGGTAACGCAACTGAAAAGTCCTTCTTCAGCACTGATCCAGTTGCACTAAGCCACTTTTCGACGATGGTGAGTTGACTGTCATCGTAAAAACGATACCAGGTCATCTCTTTCTCTTTGATAGCAGTGGAGGACATCTCGGGTATCATAAGCAGCCTCGCAAACTGCAACTCGGTCAACGCAATACTTAACCCCAAGGGAACAACAACCACCTCTCGTTCGCGTGTTTCTGTCTGCATCGAATGAAATTCGCACTGCCTAGCAAAGCAGATTTTCTGCAGTGTCAGTGCTGTTTGTAGCATATCGGTAGTTTCTAAGCCAATTCCAGTAAGCTGCAAAGCACCATGACATTGCTCGAACAATATCAATGCCCGCGAATACTTCTGCAATAGCTGACTTCGACAGTATTCGCCTTCAATGATAGTAAGCATTTGCATGCTCTTCTCAAGCATACACTTGCTTTCTTGCAAAAGAACGGAAGCGTTTGAGCCTTCAGAAGCAACGGCCTTCTTCAGTAATAGCTTTGATTGCTTGAATACGATTTGAGCCATGAGCTGTACAACCTCAATGTCTGGAGGACTATACGCTGCTGCTCCGGATGAGTTGGGAGTTCTGCTGGAAGAACCAGGGCGTCTCAACGCAGCAACTACTGCTTCTGCTACTTTCTTCTCAGTATGTTTCAATTGGCGGAGCGATTCATCAAGATCCGGATTCAGCTTACAAGAGCGCAGTGTCCATTTCATCAAACGGCAAACATCCAGTCGTGGACATTCTAATGCAGTGTTTATTCTTGCCAACGCCAACTCACTTTGACCTTCGATCTCCAAAATGTGGCTGGATAGAAACTCGTACTCACTAAAAACTTCAGTGGAACAAAAGTTGTTGTTACCATCAGCACTGTTACTTTCTACCAAGTACCGCAAGATCTCGAGCAGAGATTTTGCCTGACGAACAAAACCAAACTTTATAAGTAGCAGGATCGAAGCAACTGCTTTGATGCGCGTGTCGAGGCGGTCACTGTGAAAAATTTGCCTCTTCCTTGAGACAAAACCACACTCAGGGTTCTGATTAGATGTTTCTGCATCTTGCAGGTCTTTGATCAACGTATCTCCGTGAGCTTGAATCATATCAAGCGCACTTTGTAGAGGTAGCGAGTAATTGCTCATATTCAATCGCTCCATGAGATCAAACTGGGATAGTTCCAACCAAATCTGAGCGATGTACGTGCGCTGAGGAACGTATGCGTGAAACAGCACGGCGTACAGGCAAAACACAGGAATCATGCTGAGATACTGAAGGCCATCATCATGTAGCATCGTTAATAAATCCTCGAGATACGCTAGAGTGAGAACGGGTTGGGTAATGTGAATGGTGTTTGGTGTTTGCACTGATTGTAAAACTTTAGTCCATGGCACGTAAAACCGATTGGCAGCGTTCTCGTCATAATCCAAAAGTAGACCCAATCCCGCTTGGAAGCTGGCTTAACGTATCTCGGGGCTTTGTCCTTCTTCCACTCATCAAAACCAATGCTGGGGTCTGCATTCTCCCGATCAAATGCAGTTCGGAATTCAATTGTGTTTGCCATCAGGATGATGTGCTCCCATGCCTTCTCCACTTCATATAGTGCCAACCGCACGTGATTTGAGCGCGCGGTGTGCGTCTGAGAGAGCGTTGCCCGCATCACAAAGATGCGAAGCAGTTTTTCATCAAACCAGAGCGGTGAGTACACTTTATTAGGCTTCTGTCTGGAGGCTACAAACAGCTGCCCAGTTGAACCTTTTCGAGTCATCGCTGCTTGTGAGACGCCTAATTTCTGTTTTTGACAGCTCAGCAAAGTTGAGCTGGCGCATTCCAGATAGACATCGGCATCCTGGGAAGGGAGCTGGTTTGTGAAAATCCACTCAGCGATATCGATGAGCACAAGTGTTTGCTCTTCTGTTTGCCCGTCCAGTTCTATATAAGCATTTGACAACACCTTCAACTGCGCCGGTGGGTCCTTCCAAGACGAAAATGCAACCTTTTTCAAAATTTGAGCTTGCACAAGCGATTCTTGCATCTGATCAGGAGATTTGGAGCTCCCTCCACTTTTCTGCACACTGCTCGGTTTCCCGAGATGGGCGCCTGAAATAGCCGATGCCGTTTGAATTTCCTTCATTATGTTACGGGAAGTGGCGTTCGATGAGACGTTGGTCCAAAGTCTTTAAGTACAGTCTCACAAATCTCAAACTGATCGCTCCATTTGTTTGCCTTTTCGCACACTGAAAGCGTTAACAAGACCATTTCGCCGTAAAAGGACAAGTCGGCTTCGGGAGAATCTATCACTTGGTCAAGATAGCGCAGTGTCTTTCTCAAATGCTCCACGATACGATCCTGGAAATGGTCTTCATCATATTCATCGCTGTCAGTTCTGCCATTTCGATTGGTAGCTGCGATGGTAGCATTCCAAACCACTTCGGAAGCTTGAATAACGAGTGTTGCCATATTACCACGAAGGCCATACTCGATCGCACGGACTAAATGTGCTAGTGAGGCAAGAAGTATTTTTTGGGCGAATGTTTCTCCTTGGTCCAACGCTAGTATTGCACGTCCATAGAGTAACTCGGCCAAACTAAACCACTTCCAGGTACTTCCCACAACAAGTAGTTGGGCCATTTGCTTGGCTTTCCTGCTTTTTCCTGGACTAAGCACCGACAACGCCTGCTCAGCGCACTCGATCGCATACCTGACATTACGCAGACGAAACGCGCCGCAACCTACACGGGCCCACACTTCCACGTAAAGCTCCGTCTGCCGTTGTTCTTCTTCTATTTCTCGTTCAAATTCATCGCTCATGAATGCATTTGATATCTCGGGTGCGCATGTTTGCCACATTGCCATAGCCTTCTGATGAAATCCTTGAGCCTTCTCCAACAATTGGGCTTGTTGTACAGCTGGAAGCAACATTTGTCTAAAGGTTACTTCCATGGCTTCGAGATAAGCGACGACCTTGAGTTGAGCCGTACTGCTATCAGTAGGAACGATGTCCTTCGCATTTTGAGCAATCTGCACGCGTGATTTCAGCTCCGCCAATCGTTTTAGGTGCAGCACACTGACGCCACTGCTATCAACAGATACAGTAGGCTTTCGTTTCAAGAAGGTGTCTGCGATGGCTACAGCTTTATCTAGTCGGCCGGTCTTCTCATAAATGCTCGAGAGACCAAACCCAACATTTGCCAGAAGATCACTATCAACCTCAGTGGATGCCGCTTCCAGAGCTGCGTAGAGCATTTCAAATGCGCTGACACACTCAGGCATAATCCACTGTGGGTCAAATGCATCTGTGGCCGACCCAGTAGATACCCGAGACGATTCCAATACCATGCGGAAAATATGGAAATGGTAATTCCACACGTAGATGCAGGTGTTCTCCAACACAAAGTCCAACCGATTCGCGTTGCTGCCTTCAACGCTATCGTAAGGTGGCTCAGTATTTCACTCTTGGCTGTTTGGATTTCATTTTTCAACGTATATTGTCGTGATTGAAAATGTGCGTTTTCATCCATTTCGCCACGCTCGGTAGTTGAGTTCATTGGTGACGAACTCCCTTCCGTTTGCGCACGATGCATTCCGAGCATGTACGCCTCCTTCCCCAAAAGAACCAGAGTTGCAAGATCAATGCTTGGTCTTCTCCGAGCGGATATGCCACCAGTTTGTGAGTACGCTTCATTTCGAATCCCAGTAGGGTCTGCCTTGCGACGAGCGTTATCAAATTGCGTTGCTTGGCCCTTCAAATGTGCCGCTAGAATCTCCACCAACAGCAATCGCATATCGATCTCGAGAACCATCAAACACTTTTCGCCAGAAATGGTCTTCGGGAGTACACTTTCCCCGGCTTCGTTGGGAGAAAAATACGTAGCTAGTGCAGTCTCAACTGCTTGTTGCGCCAGGTTACCATCGTGCAAACCACTCCAGGCTAGTGATGATATTTCGCTCCATAATCTGACGTGGTCTGCAACAGCAGAGATTTCTAGGGTACTACTAATCTCTGTCATCATCTCAACGCACCGAGCAAGAGTTGATCGCTGTTGCTCGGGGTCCTTCCCGTCTTTGGCCTGTTCCAACATAGCTAGGACTTCAATTAATTTGGAGGGCGAGCTCTCAGCTAACAGTTTCAGGTCCAGCTTTTGTTTGACTGGAAGCAAATGTGTATCAACGGGTCGCGCAATCCAGTCCTCATGCGCACTCAGAAGTTCAATTGTTACCGGTGAGGCTTCGTTTGGACGTACAATCGTCCCATAATCCAACGAAATACCTTTAGCGATGTTCGTGCTCGCCTTTGCAAGAAAATCGGACGCCACTTCAAGCTTCGCCGTCTCTAGATAGAGTCGGGCACGAAATCCAAGCAGCAATGAGTTTAGTTCTTCCAGAATTGACGATGATAGACCAAACATTCGCGTCAAATGGTTACGCAAATGTGGTTGTACCAATGGGAGTGACAAGTTCCAAGCGTAGATGCATACTCTCTCAACCAAATCTGGGTCTTGTTGGCGCTTGCTCGCTAAAAGCGCTCGCTCAATCGCCTTCACCCTCCACACGGCGAGCCAGCAGCATCGAATGACGCTGACGCGTGTTTATCCTACTAAGCTTACCAGAATGTGTGCCAGGCATAACGATGACCAGGATAGCACTAAGCACTTGGCATAGTACGCGAGTCTTGGGTGGTATGTTCTTGCCTTTGCGCTGAAGAACAATATCACATGCCCCTGCCGTTTGCAAGGAATTGCTCAAGGCTGCATGGATTGCAGTTTCCACGATCACTTCGGCGTCAATTGCGTCCAATGCACGCGGCTCCAGCGATTCCACAAATTTCTTGACTTCATCTAACCCCGTTTCGGCCGCGAAAGCAAGGAAGTCTGTTGCTTCCTGGAAAATCTCAACGTATGCTGCTTCTAGGGAGCCTGTGAGGTTCCCTGATTTGATACACTGCAGCTTCACAAGTAATGATGGCCTCTTGTAGGTCGGAGGAAGCAGACGCTTGACGCTCGGCAAAATTTTCTGGCACTCTGGATCCTTAAATGATCCAACATGGACTTGAATGCGCAAGGCTTCCTCGTACAACGCCTTGAATGACTCGTTCGCGGCTTTCGCAGGGTCTGTAAGGCGGGGTGCAATCTGCACGTCCACAATATCGTTAATTGTTTTTGCAGCGTTCGCCAGTTGATTGGCATCCACTTGAGCGTAGACGAGAGCTATCTGAAGTCGAAGTAG
Organism: Phytophthora hibernalis; assembly: GCA_012656075.1. NCBI lineage: Eukaryota > Oomycota > Peronosporomycetes > Peronosporales > Peronosporaceae > Phytophthora > Phytophthora hibernalis. The sequence goes on along the minus strand of JAAKBF010000052.1, from coordinate 127,287 downwards.
CCACGCTATGTCGGCTTCGGCGGTCAGCTTTAGCGCATCAATAATCTTTTCCAGCGACTGCGCCAGGAACTGGAACGTGGACTGCTTCATGAGCTGACGAGCGATCTGCCAGTACATCACCGACCCGTTGTAGACGAGAAAGTCGTAGGTCGGACGTTTTCGAGTATCAGTCGCAATCGGGATCACAGCCAGGATGAAGTGGATGGCGTTGAGCACTTTCTTCAGCTTCATCACCCCGTATAGGACTGAGCATCGTGCGACCCACAACGAGCGCGAACAAATTGTGCTCGACAGTAAAACTAGGTCAATCAACAAGTACATATCACTACGTTAGCGCTCTCGGTTCCCACCACCTTTCGTGATCTCGTACCTGGTTCTTGAGCTGGCACACGCTGAAAAACCATTCGACGCTCTCCAATGCAGCATTAAAGTCTGCCTGGAAAAGTGCGGCTTCCGCAGTGAGCACCAGCAGCTCCGGCAGATTCATGTCGGCACTCACACCCATCGACGGCACACAAGTTTGTTGGTAAATTCCAATGAGACGGTCAAGAATTCCACGCGCAGTCGGTCGCGGTGGAGCCACATCTTTCGACGAGGAATTCTCTGTCTCGGGCAGGTTGGCATACTCCAGCAAACGCCTCAGCTCGCGATCCAGCGCCATGATTGCAACCAGGGACGAATGTCTCCACCAAAGCGACTTTACGATGAGCCCCGGGATCCAGCAAAGCGACCTTCCGACGATCAGAATATATTATAGATCCTTTCAACGCTCTTTGCGATCACCTGTAACCTAGTTTTTCTTCTTGGCCAGCCCAGACACAATGTCGTCAATGCGCAGAAGCATGCAAGCAGCCTCCACGGCTGTCTTGATGGACTGCGTCTTGACCTGGAAAGGCTCCCACACGCCCAAGTCCTCCGACTTGGTCACCTTGCCCGTCACTCCGTCCACGCCGTACGACTCGTCTGTCTCAGCCTGCTTGGCGCGCAGCGCCGTCATGATGCGCACCACGTCGGCGCCGCAGTTCTGCAGCAGCGTGCGCGGGATGACCTCGAGCGCCTCGCCGACTGCCCGGAACGGGAACTGCTCGACGCCCTCGATCTCGTCCGCGCGCTTCTTGAGCTCGTGCGCCAGTCGCATCTCCGTCGCGCCGCCGCCGGGTAGCAGCAGCGGCTCGAACACGACGTTGCGCGCCACCTGCATGGCGTCCTGCAGGTTGCGCTCGATCTCGTTAAGCACGTCCTTGCTGCCGCCGCGCAGCAATATGCTGCAGGCGCCCGGGTCCTTGCACTCCTCGAAGAACGCAAAATACTCGTCGCCCAGCTTGCGTACCTCGAAGAGGGCGCACTTGGTGCCGATGTCGGCCTCCTGGATCTCGTCGGCGCGGCTCACAATAGTCGCACCGGTGGCGCGTGCCACGCGGTTGTTGTCCGTCTTCCTGAGGCGACGGAAGGCCGTGATCCCGGCCTTGACAAAGTAGTGCTGCGCCAGGTCGGACACGCCCTTCTCCGTGATGACCACGTCGGGCTTCATAGCAACGACCTGCGCGCACAGGTTCTCGATGTACTCCTCCTCGAGGCGCAGCAGCGTGTTCCAGTCCTGGTCGTTCGTGAGCTCCACGTTCGTCTGGCTCTCGCCCTTCTTGTACTCGAGCGGGCAGTCGAGCAGCAGCACGCGCGGGTTCTCGATGCGGCGGCGCATCTTGGAGTGGGTCACGTCCTTGTTGAACATGACGCCCTTGAGCACGCGGCTGTCCTCGAGCTCTCCGCCGGGGATCTTCTCCACCTTGGCGTAGCGCTTGACGTCCACCTCCTTCTGACCCGAGGCCGACGTGCGCACGACCGTGAGCACGGCATCCAGCGCCAAGTCGCTCACGAGGTTGCCCACGCGCGGGGAGAACTTGGTGCCGATGGAGCTCTGCACGAGGTTGCGCATGTCCTCGCGGTTGTCGATGTCGATGCTGCGCGCCAGCTGCTTGGCGATCTCCAGCGACGCGTTGAGCGCGCGGTTGAAGCCGCGGATGATCACGGTCGGGTGCACCTGGTGGCTCAGAAAAGGCTCGGCCACGACCAGCAACTCGCCCGCCAGGATGATGACGGACGTGGTGCCGTCGCCCACCTCCTCGTCCTGCGCGCGACTGAGCTCGATCATGCTCTTGGCGGCCGGGTGGGCCACGTCCACCTCTCGCAGGATGGCGTTGCCGTCGTTGGTCATGACGATGCCCCCATGGGATCCAGCAGCATCTTGAGCATCGAGCGAGGGCCTAAAGTGGTGCGCACGATGTCGGACACGGCCTTGGCCGCCTCGATGTTGCCCAGCTGCGCCGTGCGGCCCGTCTCGCGCTTCGTGTTGGTGTCTGAGAGAGGAAGGAAGAGATTAGAGGGTGGTGAGGAGGGAGGAGGGCAGGGAGACGTACTGAGAACCATCACCGGAGCTTGCATCATAGTTGAGAGCTTTTAGTTCGGATCTTGCTTGGGTATGTGGCTGGCTGGGCCAAAATGGAGATAGTCAAGTAGCAACCGGGCGCCCCTGAATTGGCAACGGCTACTTTCGAACTTAACACGGGTGGAATCGCATTAATAACATGGAGAGATTGACTACCAGGAGGGGATTTCAATGGCATGGGACACCTCTCGGATGCCGTCGCTGGCCGGCAAAGTGTCGGTGGTCACGGGAGCCAACTCGGGCATCGGCTTTATCACCGCGTTAGAACTAGCCTGCAAGAGCGCACACACGGTGCTCGCTTGTCGCAATGCGGAGCTAGCGCAAAAGGCCGTGAACGCCATCAAAGCGGCGCTATCGCCTGAGCTCCCGGTCGTGGAATTCTTGCTGCTGGATCTGAGTAACCTGAACAGTATCCGGAGGTTTGCAGAGACGTTCCGAGCGAGATTCGACCGATTGGACCTGCTGGTGAACAATGGGGGCGTCATGGTGCCCAATCCGACGCACACACCCGACGGACTCGAGATGCAGTTCGCGGTGAACCACTTGGGCCACTTCTACCTCACCCAGCTACTCTTCGATCTGCTCACAAGGGGAGACCAATCTTCACGCATTGTCAATGTCACCAGCGTATCGCACAGTTGGGCGACGATGGATCTGAGCACATTGGCCAGGTCAAAATCGGACAAGAGGGCCTACATGAAAGAGTATGCCACGTCCAAGCTGGCGAATCTGCTGTTTACCTTCGAGCTCGACCGACGCATTACTATGGCGGGGTTATCGGACAAGGTGATCGTTGTGGCAGCTCACCCGGGCATCACCACGTCGGATATCGCTCCCAAGATGTTCGCCACCTACCTCCCATCGTGGATGCTGGGCTTCATGAACAAGCTCCTCGACAAACTGCACATCATGCAGCCCACGGAACGCGGCGCGCTCCCGTCGCTCTTTGCTGCAACGGATGCGTCCGTGAAGAGCGGTGACTACTTTGGCCCCGATGGGTTGCTGGGTATCGAGGCAAGGGCCCGGCCAAGGTCAAATCCAGCACCGCCAGCCACTCGGAGGAAGACGGTGCTGCGCTATGGCTGCTGAGTGAAGAGCTCTCACACTGCACTTTTGAGGTAAGGAAATGAGGGGTGGGACGTTGCATTGCATTTTCATAGGAGATATTCCCTCGACAAGTCTCGTGAAAAGGCACACACCAGTTCCGCGTTCGTGACGGCCTCAAAGCCATTTCAACTTGGCGCCTGTAGACGAACACGTTCCGGCGATGTACACCCAAAATCGCTTCATAGATGAAGATCAATCGAATTCTGTATGTGTACCGACTTGGTCCGCTAACTACTTTCACTACCCGCAGCGCAGACTTTGAGCTGACCAACAACAAGTCATCCTAGTACTTGTCCTTTGCCGCCGCGCGGAAGAACATCTTGGCGTCCACGACCTCCTGCTCCAGGTCCTCCTCCCAGATCCAGCGCATGCGCTTCTGCAAGTTCTCGGCGATCATCTTGACGTCGTCCTCGTAGCCGGGCAACTCGAAATCGTACAGCTGACCGGCCTCGTGGCTCGTGGCCACCACCTTCTGCGTGCGATACAGACGCACCTTCTCGAACGCCCGGAAAGCAGCCTTCAGGTCGGACGCATGTTTCACCTCTGCCAGCAGCGACGACAGGACGTAGGCGTCCTCGATAGCCATGGCCGCGCCGGATCCGTGGTTCGGCGTCGTGGCGTGGGCCGCATCGCCGATCACGAGCATGCTGTCGCGCGTGTACGTGCGAGCAGGCAAGTGGTGAAACAGCGCCCAGATATCCGTGTCCTCCATCATGGCGATGATGTCGCGCACGCGTTTCGAGAACCCGTCGAAGTCCTTGGTCAGGTCCTCCTTCGTGGTGCCCACGACCCAGTTCGGGTCCTTCCACTCGTTCCTGCTCGCAAAGGCGACCACATTCATGACGTCGCCGTGCTCGATGGGGAAGGTGAGCACGTGGCCATGGTAGCCGAAGTACATCTGGCTGTTGCGCGCCATCTCGTCGCCAAGGTGAGCGGCAGCCTTGTCCATCGGGATGAGTCCTCGGTAGACGTACTTGCCGGAGAAGACGGCATTGGCGGCGGGTCGTTCTCGCCCAGGACCGCCTTGCGCGTTCGCGACTTGACGCCGTCGCAGCCGACCACAGCGCTGTGCACGGCTTCCGTGCCGTCGACGAATTTGAGCTTGACGTTGCCGTCCAGGAGCGTCTCGATGGTTTTCAGTCGCTTGTCGAACTTGGCGACGCCGTCGGGGATCAGCTTGACCATCTCGTCCAGGAAATGGGCACGGTGCACGTAAGCCGAACCCGCAGGCGTCTCGACGCTGGTGATGAGCTCACCCGCACCTTCGTCCACGTCACTGCCCTGGGTACCGACACCCTTGCGGAAGTCGAACCACACGTTTTTCTTGGCCGTGGACAGGTTGAAGGTGCCGACGCGGTCGAAGCCACGCTTGACGTCCGGCGCCAGGAGTTCCATGGCGCGAGCGGCGTTGGCGGCCAGCGCGACACCAGCACCAATTTCACCGAACGCCTTGGCCGATTCGTAGAGCGTAACGGGGATGTTGGCGCGCACCAGGCCCACGGCGAGGGTGGCGCCGGCAATGCCGCCACCGACGATGGCGATGTCGTAGTCGCAGGGCGAGTTCTGGACCATGATGGCGGGGAGTGTGTTGTTGCTGTAGTGTTGTTGGTAGCTCGAAGCCAGGCAAATGTGAAAATGAGCATGATACGGCCGATCCATGAGCCAGGTAGTGTTGTTCGTCATAGAAAAATAGCTCATGTCCCCACGGGATCACCGACTAAATCCTATCACGGATTGCTCGTTCTTGCTTACGAGCCACGACCCTACATGTAATGGAGACGGAGCAACTAGCGAGATCGCAGACTGCGTGACCGCTTTTCGCAATAATAGGGCCGCCGTTCCCTAGGTAATAATGGATGGCTTGGCTCGAGACGGCACACGTTTCGCCGTTGACACTGCCAATTTGGCACCGCTGGGCTTGCTCGTCTCCGTTTGCGGGCCAGGATCCGAAAAGAGCGCATCGTGATTCCCGGCGATACATGTTGCAGCGATGAGTCTGTCCCATGCAGTCGGGGAGAAGTAGGAACCAAGCAGTCAGTATTTTCATCCTGTTGGGTGTTGTTGTGCCTGTAACTTCTCCCATCTCGGTATGTAGCTGAAGGAGAGGGATAAACTAACGAGCACATTTTTTTCCTTTTCCTTGGCTCGCGGATATAAAGTACAAATACCTTCAACACCTGGCGAGAGCGTCATGATGACACACGATCGCATCTTGAAGTACCAAAGATGTAATTAGAGCTCTAATAAGAATCCAATGTCGAAATATTATTGACGCCATTTCGACATTGGATTCTTATGAAGTCTCGCCTCGCCTCCTCTCCTGTGCACTGGTAACAACATTCACATAAATTGAAGTTTATAACTGGAAAGTTGTAGTCGTCTTCTCGGCGCTCACTTTCCAACCCGCTCAATCGACAACGATCGCTCCACCTGTACTGTTCAAAATGCAAGCAATTGAAGACTCGACATCGACCTCCGTCCCCACTCCAACTTCTCCTGTCCTTCCAGAAGGGGCTGAGCAGTTTACGATCCCACCCCCACCTGAGTGTTTCTACCCGGCTTTGAATGTGCTGATGCTGCCCTACATATGCGGACAAAAGAAAATGTCTTCAATGTATCCAAGCGCACTGCGGCCTATCTACCGGGAAGGTCATTTTTATTCAGTACTATGAGTGTGACCGCGCGGGTTTTCCGAAGAATACTGGGCGTTTGGTGTGGAATCAAAGAGAGTGGGACGATGCGAGGATCGAAGCGCATCGGCTGTCCAATGAAAATCAAGCTACACTCCCGGACAGAATATTACGGCCACCGACATTTTTTGCTATAACTTTTTTTCTACTGGGAGTTGAGGCTTGCTGTTTAGATATGTGCTGTAGGCACCCTAGTGAAGCATAGTTACGATTAGAAGTTTGCGAAGTTCGAGCTGCGAGGGGAGGCTCCCATACAAAAAAACATTTGTGGACCTGGACACAATATACGACCAGCCAGACCCATACAAAAATTAAATCAAACGTCATGAAAAGATTGTGTCATAAAGTAAATGCTCTCAGAACCACCAGTCCACTGGCAAGCTGCTGCCGCTCCCTGCTCGACCACCTTGTGCTCTCACTGTCATTCCCCAACCGGATGGGCAGAGGACCATCGCTGACCGAGGAGGAGCGCGGACGGATCCAAGGACTGAGCGAGGGCGGCTTCAGCATCCGAGCTATTGCCGAGAAGACGAAGCGCTCAAGGGACTGCGTGCAGAGAGCTCTGAAGACAGGCTTGACGCGGCATCGTACAGCAGGCCGGAAGCCGTCGCTAACCAAACGGCAGACACGCCGCATCGTGCGCAAGTCTTCCACCGGAGACTACAGCTTCACGCGTCTGAAGGAGGAGCTCGTGCTCGTGCACGGCTCGAACGATCCGCCGTCTTCTGGCTGGCGTTGACTGGCTGGATTACGCCAAGATGGACAACACCCTCCCCCTGACCAAGCAGCACAAGCTAGCTCGTTTGGATTGGGCCAAGCGGATGATTGTACAGCCTGACATGTGGCCCACAATCGTCTTCTCTGACGAGAAGAAATTCAATCTCGATGGGCCAGATGGCCTTCGCCATTACTGGCGTGACATACGGCGGCCTACCAGACAGACTGTGCGACGGCAGAACGGTGGGGGTCTGTAATGATTTGGGGGAGCTTTAGTGCAGCCGGAAAGTCGAAGCTCGCAGTTCTCCAAGGGCGACAGGCGTCCGAGCACTACGTGTACACAGTGTCGGAGTACATGCTCCCGTTCGCGCACCTCCATCATGGCGTGGACTACATCTACCAGCAAGACAACGCGTCTATCCACCGCTCCAAGTTCACGACCGCATTCTTTGAGGAGGAAGGCATCCGCGTTCTCGACTGGCCTGCCCGCTCTCCGGACTTGAACCCAATCGAGAACGTGTGGGCCATGATGGCTCAGATCATCTATCATAATGGCAAGCAGTACGACAGCGTTGCGGAACTGACAGCGGCTATTTATGCGGCGTGGGAGGCTGTTGACCTTACTTACTTGCGCAAGCTCATGGACTCGATGCCAAGACGCTGCATCGAAGTCATCTCCAAGCAGGGCAACACAACGCACTACTAATAGCAAATTACACAATCTTTTCATGACGTTTGATTTAATTTTTGTATGGGTCTGGCTGGTCGTATATTGTGTCCAGGTCCACAAATGTTTTTTTGTATGGGAGCCTCCCCTCGCAGCTCGAACTTCGCAAACTTCTAATCGTAACTATGCTTCACTAGGGTGCCTACAGCACATATCTAAACAGCAAGCCTCAACTCCCAGTAGAAAAAGTTATAGCAAAAATGTCGGTGGCCGTAATATTCTGTCCGGGAGTGTATGTGCTGTGCGAAAGAGCGATCCTAAGGGGGAATGGGCTATTGTACATCATAAGAAGGGAAGTTTCATCCATAATCACCTGCCTTCGCGCGATGCCCGAAGCCATGCTTCGCACCGGCGTCGAAGTGCTATCGATTCTACTCAAGCACCGGTTGAGAACATTCATGACTGTGTGCGGGCACAAACGGCTGCTGGCGTCACCGTCGCGAATATACACGCATCGATTTTGGCAACTAACGCAGACTCAATGGTCATACCTAAGGACCTAGCCAACTCGAGACATGCTTCACGGCAGAAAGATATGGTGACACGCACGCCAATGGAGGCTTGTTTGATGAGTTGCGCGGAGGCGATTTCTTTTTCGCTACACGGCACAGCCTTCCAACAATCAAATCCGTCATTTGTTTTGGGCGCATCCAGCTACAACAGCGTTGTATTCTGATCACCCTGATGTTCTCATTCTGGATTGCACCTACAAGACATACAGATACAACATTCCACTACTGAATATTATAGCCATGACGATAGGGATATATTTGACATCCAACTTTCGGTATGAAAATGACTCGAGTTTGTAGGTAAGAGGTGAGTTTGGTGGATTCGTAGCTGGTTTAGCACCGAATGGGCCTAACAAACGAGCTGGTGAAGAAGAAGCGTAGTCTACTTCGTTAAAGCAGAGATTTACAGGTTAAATGTTCACACCAGGAATACGCGTCAGCCACTTCAGGGGTCATACCGACTATTTTACTCATGCTGCAAGTAACTGAAGGACCTGAACGCATGCTTTCGTCATTTCACTCATGCTGCAAGTAACAGAAGGACCTGAATGCATGCTTTCGTCTCGTACATTTACTAAATGGTGTCAAATGTAAATCACAGAAAAACAAAGACTGAGGTGTCGTGCAAAAAAATGAACCAGCTACTTCTAGGGGGTCTGTTAATGTTTCACTAGATTTCATCGACGGCCGACGTTTGTATTTGCTCCAGCTTTTTAACAAGAAAGAGGTTGCAAGGCACGGCTGCTACAGTGCAATGCTGTAGTAGCTAATCTATCAACCTATGACCCCACTGTCAATGTACCACTCCGTTCCAGATCAATCGCACGCCGCAACCCCAGTATTTGTTTCAAAACAATCGCATCAGGATTTGACTTGTTTTTAGTATAGTTTGGCTCTCTACAAAACAGATGGATTGGGCGAAATCGAAAATGATCTATAGCCAAGCTCGCTTTGGCCGGCTGCTTCGCGGCCCGGGCGCCATTCAAAAGAATGGACTGGGGCGAGTTCTTGGTCGCTGGTGGAGCTCAACACACGAATGAAACCGCAAAGGGCAGTGGCGTCGATTGCTACCAATAGGAGTTGCACAGCTGCAATTTTGACCGATAGTGTCTCACTGACGTGTTTTTGTTGCGATTGTTTCGAAACGGAGTGGTAATTGTGAGTACTATTGCTAAAAACCGCTCACTTAAATGAATGATACTGACTTCCAGCTCTTACATGTATTCATATTAACCCTTTTGTTGCACATACATTTTCTATTTGAAAATATGGTTACTTTAATCAAGATAAAATTGTAAAACGATGCATAATGCCTCGTTTTGGTATTCATTTCCGGAGACTATATTCTATGGTTTCTGACACAACCAGAAAATGTTTAGGTGACATTTGTAAAACGTGGCATAATGCATCGTTTTGGTCAATTTTCCGGTAGACCTATTATAGTCAAATATAAAATCATATTATTTGATTGGACTATATTTAATAGAACGATGCATTATGCCACGTTTTGGCCCAGTCAGCAACAGAAGGGTTAATACCAATACTACATGTAAAACATGTATTCTTCACTCAAAACGACCCAGTTTGGCGGCAGCACTTGCCAGTACGAGGTAACATTTGGCCAAATCATTCCAGTACAAATACCTTTGTTTTACTAAACTTGGATAATTCCCTCACCTTACCTTTTAAGAGTGCCTTTCATACCACGATTACATGTAGTTTAATAGTGGTAGAGTGAGGGGTCTCCCTCTATTAAAGTGGCCTGAAGATAAGACCTCCAAAGACTTGGCAACATTGCAAATATAGCAGGGTACATCACCAAATTCGGCGATGAAGGATATAGAATTTTGAACACAATACAGAGTTCCCCGGCAAAGGGAGAACCGTAATGGGTATTTCCCACGATGTGGACCCCTCCAGTACAAATCTCTCCAAAAAGGTGGACCTTTCCCCCAACGTGGACCCGCGCCGACCAAATTTAGGTGGCGCACACAACGCCAGTCACAAACCAAAATACCTCGAACAGCTCGGAGAAGAACGGTGAGGCGGCGGTGATGCATGCGTTGATGAACTCAGCGGGTCACAAGCTTTGGAAGCCCCAGTCGGCAGCGCAACTCAGAGTGCGTAGATGCTTCAACAGGCCATGAAGTCAATGATGAGTAGCGCTACTGCACGTAGAAAGCTGGCTGCTAAATGGAGCGATTTAATGCTTACGTACACACCGAAGGCATCACAACTTCAAGAAGAACGAAAAGAAGCTGGGGTATACAATGTCGAAGAGAGCGCTCCAGGTATATATACGTGCAGTCGGAGGGAGTCTGGATCTAGGTGAGAAGTAAATATCGAGTGTTTATTTTGCACATGCAAGGCATTTGTGCACGTAAAAATCCCCTGTCGACACCTTACAGCTGCTCTTCGTGCGGCCGGTTAACCCCAAAGAGAAGACGAGTTTTTTTCACTGCGTATAACACTAATAGTACGTACACGGAAACTTTCGGCGCAATTAGCGTCCGAATCGCAGACGACGATGAGGTTGTCAAAGATCATACAATTCCCCCATCTCCTTTATATTGACATGCAGGTCGTCCAAAAACGAAGAATTGCAAGTGGTGGTGAATCAAGTGACGGGAAAACTTACAAGGGCCGAGGGCGCGATATGCAAAATGGGCATATTATTGCAACTTGCCCTCACTACGCTCTAAGCAACATATCAACAGTCCAGCAACATAACTGTACCTTACTGCCTGGAACGACGATGACTTCACATTTGGCCTTCCCGGCTACAACCCTGCGCTCCGTACGGACCAGAAAGCTTGCTTCGCAGCCAGTAAACCTTGAGCTAACATCGCGTCGACCTTGACTTCGTGAAGCTTGAGCCGACCCATGCGTTCACTACATTCGTTTACAGTTATACGCCATTAAATCGGGAGGTTGAACGACCCCTTGCCCTTTTAATCCAACATAACAGGGTAAAGAACGCTTAGCGTAAGAAATATAATTAAAATACAACCAATAAATCCACGATACCTGTTGTGCTTCGCCGCAGACTCCGAACTTCGAACGCGAAACTTTAAGAAGTATTCTTTCTCGTACTATGCCAAAGTTTCGGCGAAGTCATTCCATTTCTCGAACCTCTTATTTGGCAGCCCGGGGACGTCGTTGTCGATTGCCTTGTGCGACTTTTCATCTTTTTTCGATCTTCATCAGTTTTGGTCCGGCGGGTGGGTTTTGCGAGCGGTTTTGCTAAAAACGTAACTTGCCACTTTAGTGCGCGGTTTTGGGTCTGTTCGTAAAATGGACGCCGCAGATTTAAATTTGCTCAGATCGTTAATTTGAGACGTTGTTATTAAAGCGCAGGTGCCGCCCCATCTAACGCATATTTTTTTGATAAAAAGAGAGTTGGGTGTAATGCTATGGACATTCAAATTAGGGTGACCAGTTTCGTGCACGGTTTGACTTCCTATCTAAATCATACCTTGTTGTCGCATTTTCATTGTACTGAGGAGGCATCCGACATGAACGGAAACACATAGCCTTTTGCTCTTCTCACGGCAGCAGAGGCGACTAAAAATGTTGCTGTTGACCGCAGTTTGGTTCTATCGCTTTTACTCGCTACGTACCGCCTTACATGTGTTCCTGCAGGATTCACGACTTTTAAAAGAGCGGTGTCAGGATTGAACGACTGCATGTGATAGTAGGCAAAGCCACCTGATGCGTTAGACGTTCACCACATCGATGGGTCGTCCTATATGCGCAGCACAATATGATTTAGCCAGCCATACCAATAACATTGCTTTTAACGACCTTACAACTCGAACCGACACGAGTTGAGCATACAACGTCATCCCCACCATTCGTCCTGAACGTCTTGGAGCCTGCAACACCCACAAACACGTATAGACGAGTTGCATTTGGCGGGAACCTACCAGCACACCGCCCTGTTCCAAGCATGCCAATATTCCATCTAAATTAAAAAAATACCGTCAAAATAGATAGACACACAATTTCATACGAGAGGGCTCGTCCTGAGTGGCCGTCTCGTTCGCATGGGGACGCTCGCAATCCGCACATGAGCACACATGTATCACCAGTGCAGTATCGTTCTAGCGTTGGCAACAGGTCCTCGAAGCTGACGTCCATCCACGTCGCAGCTTGATGCCTGGGGGCGCGCGGCCTTCTTCGACTTCCTTTTGTTCGCTGGCTCACAAAGAGAATAACTCCCTAAAACGATACTGGATGATCAGATCGGTTTTTGATGTAAAAAGTAAGCACTAAAGTGGTGCTGAAGAGCACATCCAATCAGAATGCTGAAAATTTAATTTGAGAGAGCCGATTGGTTTAAACTCTACACCGTGCAAACAACTGGCACCGCGCACTAAAGTGGCAAATTAAGTTAGGCGATGTCTGACGAGAAGCAATAACTGGAGAGCTTTTTTTCCCTGTTCGGGGAACTTTGGATGGTCGGCTATCGTCCCTGCTCGTGCCCGACTCGAGTGGTCTTTTCGTCAACACTACACACATAATCAAACAACATCACCAAACAACATAAGCAAGCAACACAACAATAGCTGAACTACTTACAGGTACCAGTACCACCCGAACCATCAGCATGAGCGTTGGGCTGAATGTTGGCGCTGCCCAGCACATCATCATCGTTTCGGGTTTCATTAGAAACATCAGAAGCATCGTCATCAACATCGGCATTCATCGCTTTGTCAGCGAAGCAAACAACACAAACAAACAGCATATGAGACGGCGTGAAACAAAACTATGCTAGTTAACCATCTATTGAAGTTGGATTTTCATACATCGTTGAAAAGAGGGACATTCCCTCTAAACAATGAGCCGTCGTGCAATTTTTTCATTCAGCCGTTCTCGAGCAATGTCGGTTTAAAAAAAGTGTCTCTGATTCGAGAAGGCAAAGCGATTTTCTTTGATTGGTTCGCCTAACGTGAAATTTCGCGGCGCGTCTATTAAGCCTACTCCTAAGCCTTAATTCGAGGTTCATCCCTCTCAAAAACGACCCTCACTTTGGCAAAATTCAAAAAATTATGTATACGTGCGTTTGTAGAGATTCTGAAAATGGATCGATTTTGTACGCTTCCCTTCAAATAAATCAAAATGATGCTAGTATCCAACGCAGTGAATCAAAATGATCATAGTATCCAAATCTAACCTCACGCGCCGCGCAACCTCAGTGTGACGTCCAGGACCCTCTCTGTTCACTCTAGTAACACTCTCCTCAAGCATGCACGTGCGGCACACATGGCTACGCGGAGCAGACAGTAGGCACACTGCTCCTGCAATCCGTACGAAGACGCGGGGCTCCGCATGCGCTCGATAAAGCTGTCAGCTCTTCCGTGGACCGATCGATATACGGCGCCAAATTTAGAGATTGTCGAAATCCCCCTTCCTGACAAATTTCGGATAAGTACGATTTTGACTGGTTCATCTTTACAGCCGTTTATCTCGAAAACCCCAAAAGGTTAACTAGCATCCTTTTGTTTGGCGCAGCCTCACACACACAACATTAGCAAGCACAAGCAACCTTAGCAAGCACAAGCAACCTTAGCAAGCAATATTAGTAAGCAACATAAAAAACAAAGCAACTTACGGGAATCGATATCCTCCGCAGCTTCATAGCTCCGATTATCAATGGCATCAGCAGATGCAGCACCACCGATAGCGTCGTCATCCAGCCCATCGTCTGGGTCTTTGTCAGGTTCGTAGTCGTCGTCACTTACATCGTCCTTGACATACCCATGGGAAGCGCGAACATAGTCAATAGGCTTACGCGCTCGAAGTGAATCGCGTCGCGCTGCAGCAGACAGTAGCAACATAATCAAAATAACAAACGTGCGTTAGTACCCATAACGTATGTCTGCCCTTTTGACTTACCAGTGTATTGATCCGAAGAAGTGATGACGCGCACCTTCTTCGCATATTTCCCCGTGCTGGGTTTCTTCGCGCCCTTGTCCGTGCCGGGCTTCTTCGCGTTGTCTCCACCCGTGCTGACATTAGCCACGTCCTTGGTCCCCGCACCGGGCTTCTTCGCGCTCTTACCGGGCTTCTTCGCGCTCTTGTCGGGCTTCTTGGTGCCGTCCTCGTCCTTCTGGGCTTCTTGGCGCCGTCCTCGTCCTTCTGGGCTTCTTCGCGTCCTTGTCGGCCTTCTCCACGTCCTTGTAGGCCTTCTTCGCGTCCTTGGTCCCCGCGCCGGGATTCTTCGCCATCCTTGTCATTGCTGGGCTTCTTCGCGTCCTTGTCGGCCTTCTCCGCATCCTTGTCGGGCTTCTTCGCGTCCTTGGTCCCCGCGCCGGGCTTCTCCGCGTTATTGGTCCCTGCGCTGGGCTTCTCCGCGTCCTTGGTCCCCGCGCCGGGATTCTTCGCGTCCTTGGTCATCGCGCCGGGTTTCTTCGCGCCCGTGCCGGGCTTCTTCGCGCCGTCGTCGCCCGTACCGGGAGTCTTCGCGTCCTCGCCCGTGTCGGGCTTCTTTGCGACCTTGCCCTAACCGGGCTTCTTCGCGTCGTTGTTGCCCTTGCAGGGCTTCGTGGACGTGCGACTTTCGCGTGCCTTCTTCGCCGTACTTGACACCTTGCTCACCCCCTTAGTAGACGTGCTGACATTCGTGGGTGTACGGTTTGCGCGCGTCCCTTTCGTCGGCATCCTGGCTGCTTCGTCCCCGTTCTGACAAAACAAAATGGAAGGTGGGGAGATCGTACTTACTTGATTTTAAAGATCTCGCAAATTTTGTGGTTTGAGTAGAAACAAATTGGTAAGTAAATTGGTAAGTGAAACGGGGATAAAATACCAAGCAACATAATCGCCAGTATGTTGCTTTCAGCCGGTTATCGTCTGATTGTACTTATTTTTTATTGTGGAGATACGGTACTGTAGTGTGTCATTAACGCGTATTCTTAACGCTCAAGAGCCCCTTACGTAGTCATAGTTTGGTAAAATCAACAAGTTTGGTACGACCAACAAGTGCGGACACCTCGTCTAGGCGTTACAGCAGCTTTGCCACTTGTTGATCTCGTAGACCTCGAGGTTCACAGACAGGAATCGAGCTTTGAGTCAAAGCTCGATTCCTGTCAAAGCATTTGACGTGAAATGTTCAGCTTGGTCCATCGCCATCCCTGGATCGCATGCGTACAGTCTTATCGCCGGAACGCAATTGGCGGACACAATATTCAACCGCAGCCACCAGTCGCTGTTTTGCTTGAGCTTCGTGTCCTTCTGTTCCACTGCCACTTACCGAAAGTGAAGACATCGTCTCAACCGAAAAGGCTCGACGCTAGAATAATTCTTCGGTTTGATCACGACGCCCGGTGGCACTCATCGACAAGCAGTCAAGCACGCGAGCACCTACATGCCGGTTCTCTGTCTTGTTACGTCACGAGAGCCCGGTCCTTGGCCAAAGTCGCAGACAGGTCCTGAAGCTTTTCACGATGAATTTGTAGCCGAAGTAGGTGGCCCCGTTGCAAATCCTACAGTTTGTGCGCACCAAGCGTGCGATTGCCAAAACGTCCGACTTCCTTCCAAAGAGGTGACAGGTTGTCAGCATCGCGCTTGTCCAGGGCTCGGAAAAATAAAATTACTATAGTATTATATTGACGGAATTACTTATTATTGGCAAACCAAGGTTTCCGTAAAATATGAAATTGACCCCGTAATAAGTATATTGCCTTTTTACTACAAAATCTGTTGTACTCCAACCAAAATCGTTCTTGTGTACACTACCATCTCTTCCCATTGTCATGCCAACTGACTCATTTCCATATTTAATGATTCCAATATCCGGCTCGCGCAGATTTCTCCTTTGTAATGAATTAGTACTACGTAGTTTGACCATTCTCATTTGGAACCAACGCTATTCAAAGGCCAAAACGACCAAAAAATTGAAACAATAACTGCAATATGTATTATTGCCGTCGCCAGTATTGCAGTTACGTATTATTTTTTTCTGAGAAACGAGTACAATTTTATATTTTATTTTCCGAGCCCTGCGCTTGTCCTCGGCGTGCCTCTCCTCTGCTGGCGGGCTCATTTGTCCCTCGGCTGTCCAAGTTGGACTCCAACTGGTTGCATGCTCAAGGGCTCATTCCGACATTCGCGAGCTCCAGTAACAGATAATTCCTCGAAATCATTTACTTACGCCGGTGTAATGGAGTTCAAAGAGTTTCGCAACCGGACGGCGCGCGAGACCAACACGAGTCCGTACCCGCCCATGGAGCTGTCGCTCAAGGAGAAGAGCTCTTGCGGAAGCTCGCGAAGGACTTGGTGGCGGTGAACCTCGAGGACTTCGAAGAGTTCCTCTTTGAAAGCAATGGAGTGCTTCCGGAACACCAGTGGGGATTCATGCGTCGTGACGAGCAGGTCGAGACGTATCTGCGCCGTCGCGAGAAGTACGGCCTGCGCGACTTCGGCCCTACGAAGAGGTTCCGCCGTGACACCTCGGGTGCCAGTGCTAGCATGAGCAGCACCAAGAGCGATGAGCTTTCGTCGCTGGACGTAGCAGACATCCGATCCGTTGGATTCAAGGACGGCACGATCGAGGATGGTGTCTACGGCGCCATGAGCCCCACCACGGAAGTCTTCCGGACCAAATCGGCGTACGTCGACGACAAGATCGAGGAATGCAATGTGCTGGCCGTCATCGACAACGTCACGGATGCTGACCCGTTCACATGTCTAACTGTTCGCTGGCGCGTCACGGAAAATCCGCCGGTCATGCGTACCTTTCTCAAGAGCTACGACCACATCTACCTCGAGGCAACGGGCTTCACGACCTTAAGCAACGGAGACCGCGTGAGCTTTCAGCTTCTCCACTCGATTGACTTTCCACACTTCACTCCACCGCTTTCGACGCACTCGCGTGGCCAAGTCGCTGGTATCCTGTTCATGCGCCAAATCGAAAAGGACGTCGTGCAGATTTATGGCCGCGCAGTATTCGCGATCCCGTTCGAGCGAGCGCGCTCGCTTTTCACTCACATGGTGCTGGTCTCCATGTCCAAGTCGTGCATCAACATTTTCTTTGCTGCCCACATGAGGAAGCTGCGCTGGGCGCTGCATGAGCGAAGGAAAAGAGCCTCGACACGGGTATGCTGTCGATCTCGAGCAGCAACGAGTGCAAGGTCTGCCAGAAGACGCCCACTGTCCGCAGGGGCTACAACTGCATGCTCTGCGGGAGTTCGTGTGCAAGTCGTGCCGTGTATCTCACAAAATTGCTGACATTGGCCCCGACAACAAGCTCTTCTGGACCAAGGTCCACGTGTGCCCGTTCTGCATGACGCAGGTCATCAAGTCCGATACGTCGATCACCATGCGCTCCGAGATTGCAGCAGGTGAATACCCGGACCGAGAAAGGTCGTTTAGACAACGTGCGTTTGTGGTAGTTAGTTGACAGCGGTACGTCGAGTGCCATTAGCCATTATGACATTTTATATTTGTGGTCGCTTCATCAAGCTGAGCTAGGGCGTGCTGCAAGCATTGTGGTCCCATATCTCACCGTCAACACATCCAGGTGTTGCAAGGCGTCACTTACCACAGCTACGTGAAATGTTGCAAACGAGGGTGCTTCAATCACGCAGCGACGGCGAAATTATTTGCTCTTTCATCGTTCATTTCTCGCTTCTTCTTGGTTATTGCAAATGCAACCCACACTGGACAATGATCCGAGAGCTCGTAGCCACATTGTATGCGAGACATATAGGTCAGCAAACGCGGAAGCATCGTATCCTTCGGATTCTGCACTGAAAGACGACTGCTCCTTGACGGAGGATAGTATCGCCAATCAACGCGGAGCACGCCGCTATCCACGAGGTAGCCAGGCTCTTCATTGGGGGCTTGCACGAGCTACTGCTGCAATTGCTGAAGTCTGCACGATCAATCCAAATGTTATCGTACAGTCTGCCGAACACTGTGGTGGATAGTGGCGAACGGATCAGAGCCATTCTGTGCGACCCAAGGCTTCCGAGCACGTCTTGCGGTGACAGATTAAAGTCTCCCAGTACCATAATTTTCCTTCCCTTGGACATCGAATCGCTCAACTCTGTCGCCAATCTGTTAATTTCCACAATCTCAGCATGGCGCTTTGCCTTTTCGCCAAAGGAAACGTGCACATTCATCAAAGAAAGCTCCAAATCCTGCAAGCCTGACTCTGTTGTAGCTCGAAAAGTAGCAACACACGGCAGCCGAGTGAACACGTTGTTGCCACTTTTACGAGAGAGCACTTCTCGACAAGGCGGACAATGCAGCGTCTGAAAAAGAACGCGTAGCGCTCAGCGCGCTTCTTAGAACCCGGTGATTTGCGTCCCACAGGGTCCGACACCACGTAGTCCCACCCGGGCAGCATTGTTTTCAACCTCTTGAGAACAATCAAATCCCTCACTTCCTGCAACGCGACGAGGTCGAACTCGTCCAAAACCTCAGCAATGCGCTGCAGCAAATGCGTCTCTTTCCGTCGAGAGATGTTGCGAATGTTCCACGACGCCACAATCAGCGCTCGGCCCTCACCACCAATTTTCGGGAACACACTTCCCCGAACGTCGCCCTCAATCTCCCGACAAAAGTGAAAATTCTCCTCTTGGCAATTGACTTCATCATTATCACTTTCTGTCCCCTTTAAACCACTTGTCACGTGTGCCCCCGCTTGAATTTTCACGTAGGATTTCTGGCCGATACCTCTCACTGCCAGCAGGTCTTCTTTGCGCTGGAACGGCCTGGCTTCGACGATCCTTTGGGCTAATGCCGGCCCCACCCCCTTGAGCCGCTGTAGCTTCACCTTTGAGGCAGCATTTAGGTCGATATTATGTGGATTTGCACTGGGTTTAGTCTCTACTTTAGTTTCGGAGGGGTTTCGTCCACGAAAACCTGGTTTTGGGCCGTGATGGCTGCAAATTTGACGGGGCCGATGCCTTTCACGCGCAACAAATCCTCGACTGACGAGAACGGACGCGCCTCAACCATCAGCCGGGCGGTGACGCAGCCCACGCCGGGCAACTGCTGCAGCTGGCTCAGTGTCGCCGCGTTCAAATCCATCGACCGACAACTGCAGCTTTTTGCAAACTTCCAGCAAACTGGGTTTCAACCAATCATATTATCCCAAATTCCTGGATCTGTTCTCGAAATTTGGGAACGGGGTTTGTGAAGTTGTCTATGCTGTGATGTTTTTGGTGGGGAGTGACTTTGGGCTGAGAGAATATGACCAGGAACCAATTTTCAGAAGTACTGTCACGTTAAGTTTTCGCTTACCCGCTCTCGTCACACGGCATTTACAGCCCATTACTGCTATGCCGTGGCCAAGGTGAAACCCCGTCACTACCAGATTCGTCACTCTGTAGATGGACTTTGTCCGTCGCTGTCACTCCACTAAGTAGAGAAAGCGCGCAAGTGACCAGGACACCTTCCGTCTCTTGCATTTTGCCCGTACTTGCTACGCCCTTTCTTGCTCGTAAACCTGTAACCCAAGAAAGCCGCAGTTCGTAGTTCGGCGGAGGCGGTTGAGCGGGTCCCGAGGAGTTTGCTCACAACTCCATTTTCCAAGCTCCCCGAACCAAGGTGCGAACACATTATCCATGCCTTCTTCTTCGACATCATCAGCGTCTCCCGGGTCTACGACTGCCTCACCACCACCTACCGTGCCAGGTTCGACAGCGCAAAGCGCGACGGGGACACCAAATTCTGCTGCGCTGGGGAGGGTGTTGCGAATCTGGACCAGAACGCGGACTGTACCCAAGAAATGGAGATTGAAGGCACTACCGCGTACACCGCCCAACCCGGAGGAGATGTCGCTAGTGAATCGAATATCTGGGACATCATCGTGGACTCACACGCGAACCTCGACAGCTATGCCGACCAACAGTTCGACCAGGAAATGACGGAGCCGATGCCGAGCCTTACGTCTCAAATCTCGTCGAGCACTACTACCGACGCGATGCTGATGGCTTCGTCGCACTTGCATCTTCCATCGTCCAACCTGCAGTCACCTTATGACGAGTACGGCTTCATCTTTTCTCCCATTCACCACGATCATTTAACACTTGTTGCACTGTGTATCTTTGTAGATATCAACAATCGGTCGACCCGAGCTTGATCAGCGGCGGGGTTTCGCCAGCAATGCTGATCAACAATCACTCGTACCCGGGAAACGCAGCGCCAAACAACTACGTCACCTTCGAGACGCGACGGGACGGCACACCTTTCCGTACGTGTTTCTCCCACGGTCACGAGGGTATTACAAGGATCTCCATCTAACGTTGTGATCTGAACCGCAGCACTGTCGAAGCCTATCGTTCGCGAAGACGGACTTCTTCTAGTGGGCACAGAAATCGTCGCGGATGCCTCCATCCAGACCGGCGAGAAAAACAGGATTTTCGTGACAAACTTCCTGAACTCAACCGGTCCTGCGCAGCAGGCGTCCAACATTATGGTGGAACAGGTATGCAATCCCGGTTAAACAGGCACTTCACGTTGATTTCTAACCATATTTGATCTGCAGGAGGTTCGTGACATCCAGTGGATGGGCACCCAGTCCGCTATTGTCGCCGTTGGCAAAGAGATCCACCTTATTCAGCTGGGTGACCCCTCCGTCGGTGAGCCCTGCCGACTGCAAGGTAAATTGTTGTGGAGGCTTCAATGCAAATCGTGGCAGCTTATTTATAAATATGGTGGTGTTTGGTCTTCACAGACGCGATCAACACTGTCCACTCCGACGCTATTCGCGAGCTCGCTGTTGCACCCCGTACGCCTTCGTACGTGTTGTCCGGTGGTAAGCTGTATTAACATAGTCTTCGTCTCAAATTCTCGTTGCTGACACGTTTGATGGTCTTCATTCAACAGGTTTCGACGAGACTGTTGTCGTGACCGATCTCCGAAACCAGGCAGACCCGAAAGCTTCATGTGTGGTCGCGAAATTCGACGCATGCGACGTCGTGAGTAGTGTTCGCTGGTCGCCGACGGACTCACACTTGAGTTGGACGACCGATGGAGGTGATTTCCAAGTCGCAGACATTCGAGTTCGCTCGCCTCAACTCCAAGTACCTCTGTACAGTTTTGTGGTAAACGGCTGCCTTCAAAATGCTGGTAAAGGTTTCAGAACTAACTGCCATTTGCAGAAGGTGGACAGGTTGGGTGGCCTTTTCGCGCATGAATATTTGAGCAGCTACAGCGTCGCTCTAGGATTCGAGCAAGGCCATGTTGCGCATATAGACATCCGCAAGCCTCGACAGTCTTCTTGGTACGCACAACTCTGGGATGTTGCACGTCACTTCCAATTATCCAGCTAACCTTGTGCTTGTTGCTGTGGCGATTTCAGTACGTCATTGATCGATTCGAAATTGGCAGCCACTGGAGAGATCCGGCGTTCCAAGTCCAACAAAGTCGCTTTGTTTGGTCGCGGTGGGTACGACGAGCTCCCATTGTCCTCTTGATGTCCACTTAGTGAGAGCTTTTGGTGTGAGTACTAACTCCATCATACTCTGCTTGCACTCAGTTTTCGACTGCCTATGTCAATGCAACTGCCGACGGCTTGGCGCAGATCACCCTGTACGTTGCTGTTGAAACTGTAGTGGCGGATGCTTGCGCTAACGAATTCGCTCAAATGAATGCGCAACAGGCAACAGCAACCACACCAAATCTCGTCGGCTTCGTACAAGACGAGCGGTGACTTCTCTTACGAAAGAGGAGCATATCTGGCTGTCTCCGACAAGTACGTTGCATGTGCTGATGAGTGACGGCGCAATACTGACGGATCTCTTGTGTCATTGTCCAATGCAGCATGGGCATCGTGTCTGTTTACACGGATGACGCCATCTTTGGGTCTGCGGCGGCATTCAATAGCAGTGATGGCTGGTAAAGACGCATTCGCGCGCACCTGAGCAGTGTAGTCAAACAAAAGGTTGTGAACGAAAAGCGATAGCATTATATATAAACCCCATAAATCTAGTGGTGTTGCATGCGCGAAATCTCTTGCAGCAGTTTCGTGAGGTTGCTCTGCGGCTTTAGGTTGATAAAGCTGTCGAAGTGCGACCATGAGTAGCCGTCGGTGTGCGCAACATCACTGCTGGAATCTAAGTGCAAAGTAAAATGCAAAAGTAAATACTTTACCAAACAAATCAAGCAGAACAAGTAGAACCTTCGTACCTGGATTCATGGCAAGCTGAACTCGGCCAAGAGCGTTGCACACGTACCACTCCGTTTCCTTGCTTCGCGATTTGTTGGACAATCCGATCATAGTGGTCGCTAGTTGCGTCCTCAAAGCTGGAGACTGTACAGCTTGCGAAAACTTAACCCGCGTGGGTTGCGTCAGCTCGGAGAGACCAGCCTGAATTCGTTGCAGCGCGTTGACTTGCTGATCGGTACACAGGTACAGCATCTCGATCAGACGGACCACTGCCAAGCAAGCCTGCTCGCCCTCCTGTCGAAGAAACAAATTGGTATCCTCGTTTGCGTCGGTGTTGTTCTTTTTCTTCTTCGGTTTGTCGTCTCCATCGTACACGCGCTGCCATAGTTGGAGCGCCCAGCTAATTGCTTGGAAAATAACAGTGTTGTTGCGCATTTTGGTGCCCTTAGCACGCGATTTGGCACGTGCCTTTGCCGAACTCTTTGCCGTGATGCCGTCGGTCTGCATCAACAAAAACATGCGGGTGCGGAACAACCAGGATTTTCCTTCTAGACGTTCATAGCGTGAGCGGCACAAATGTAGGTCTTGCTGGAAGCAGTAGATGTAAAACTGCAGCACCAGCAAGTTGCGACGCCAGCCCTCGTCCTTCTTGGGCTTGCCATCCTCTCCAACGCTTTTATTCCCGCTAACCTCTTGCAGCGCCGTCGCCAACGGCTCCCACTGGTTCGGGAACGTCACCGCACAGCTGCAGGACGCCGCCTTGTCAAATACAAACACTAGCGCTGCATAAATTGCCACCGCGTCACTGTACGCAATCGCCTCGTGGCTCTGGATGCGGTCGATGAGCTCGGCATAGAGCAAGTCTGATGGATACTCTTTGCCGAGCACCACAATACTGCGGAGAGTAGCAATGGCTACTCCAGGGTCGTTCGTACTCAGCGACGTGACCATATCGAAAACTAGCGAGGCGTTCATGGAAGACTTAAGTGTAGACGAGGGCGTGAAGGGCTTCAGACCGTCCGACCGGTTGGTAGGGGGCGTGCTGGGGGCCGAAGAGATCCCAGAAGTTGCACGGCGCTTGGCCGCTCGCTCTGGAGTCTTCTCGGGTGTGGAGGTGATGGACTGGCTGCGCACTTTGGGCTTGTTCCTGGGTCGAGGCGGCGTCTTCGTCATGGGCTTTGGGGATTTCGTTGAGGTACTGGGCTTAGTGTCCGAGTACACGGAATTCAGCACCTCCTCCAGCTTCACATCACTGTCACTGTCACTTAATATGCTGCTGAGTCCACTGGAGGCCGCGCTGGAGGCTCCGCGACGAGGCTTCACTGCGACTTTCGACTGGTCATGTTCATCTGTAGATATTGACGCGAATAGGGAGAGTTAGGCTATGAATAAGGGGTGATAAAGGAAGAGGAGAGTCTTGCGCGTTGGATGAGGGGTCGCAGGGCGGGGCGCGTACCGTCCGAGATGAGAATCACCGTGTCTGTCGTGGCGTCGGCCGTCGCCTCCGGCTTGAGCTTGTCAGTCATACGTTCTGTGATTGTGAGGAAAGTTTATGCGTGCACGCATAAAGTTTAGCACCTCGGTTTAGTGGATATGCCTGAGTGACTAGCAAGCACAAGCACTTCAACAAGCCCTACAGATTGAGTGCTGTAGTAGCGTTCTTACGCGTTGGGGAGCTGCTGAGTGGTCCTCCAGTTGCATTTTCGCACTGTCACTTCTAGTCACGGCGTTGAATTTCTGGCGGAAAACGTCCGAGTGCATCACAATCGCGTTTTTGGTTGGACCGTCCTCGTTGTCCTCGTCCTCGTCTTCCTCGGGAACTGCTTTGCTGTCCTTGGGTCGGCGGACATTGATTTCGCTCTTGAGGGTGGAAGGAGGCTCGACACCACACATTTTAGAGAGAGTTAGTGATGCCGAGTCTCGCTGTTCCCTTCTTCCTTGATACTGTCGCAGTCGTCGCAAGGTGTCGCTGCTGTTCGGGGGCGCGGACGCCTCCGTCTCCTCGAGTATTTTGGCCATGATGAACTGCATGACACGCTCCTCGATGGAGCCAATTCGACGCATCATCCCTGATTCTCGGACGGTCTGGAGAGTAGGTGAACGACGCAAGGATATTAGAGCAGGAGAGAAGGTTGAGGAACACGTCGCAACCTACCACGCTATCAAACAGGTCTTCATTGCGCTCGTTCGGGAAAAACTCTTTGTAGATATCGTGAATAGGATCTCGAAGACATTTTACCCTAAATTGTACCGTGGAATCATCGTGTGAGTGCGGAGACAAGCAGATTGTGAAGCCAGACCTTCAGCAACGTACGCTTCGGTGAAGATGTCTGCATCCTTGGCCCAACGCACGATAAGAACTTCGTCTATGTCGAGATGCTTCTGAAGATCTATCACAAACCAGGTATTCCTTGAAGTTATGCACAAGTGAATCATTATTGATATCGAAGAAAGTCAAGTCCATACCGGAGGGTTTCTCCGCATCATCGTCCGTTGCGTCGTTCTCATCGGCACCACTAAGCCGCGCGATTTCATCAGTAAGTTGAGCAATAGATTCATTCAGCGCTTCATCTTCCAGTGAAACAATGGTTAACGTGTTTAGTCATGACAGCATCAGGAACGAAAATATCTTACTTGCTGCCGTTTGCGCTTCAATTTGCGCAAATACCTCCGCTTTGGTGTGCTCTTGCTCGTTGTATTTGCGAATAAACTCGCTCAACGTTTTCACACTCGTCTCCTCGATGATACGATCCAGTAGTCGCTTTTTTGCTCGAAAGACACAATCTTCTGCTCCAAGTTGATTTTTCCACTTTGACGACGTCCTACTGCAGCGCACAACGTGCTCGCATTAGACTCAACTCAACAAGTTCATGCAAAATACATGGAGACAGGTTGCTTACTTTACATGTGTCCGACGATGGGCGATATTGTTGTGAAATACGCTGTATTTCTAGGAAAGCAAGCGCTTGAGTTGGTCACACACACAACAATCGCACCAACAAAGAGCTACAGGCACTTACATGTGACATAGGGGAGGTTGATCATGCGATCCCTGCTTCTCCCCTTCACGATTTCTTCCACTTTAACCAACAATCGCTGCCGTTCCAGTCGAAATGCATGCTTCTCCGTGTCAAATTCCAGTTCCGTCGCAGCAATCTCGCTCTTCATCTCGACTGCTCGTCGCTTTAGCTCCGTCGTCTCTGTCTGTGCTCGATTCACATCTTCTTCAGCTTCCTGAATATCCTTGAGCATTTCCTTCTCGTTCGCCAACGCGTCAATCTTTTCCGTCGAGTTTCATCGATCAAGTACCGCATCTTCTGAAGCTCCACGGAGCGCTCCGCAACTGCAACTTTCAGACGCTCCTCTGCATGCAATTGTCGCTCCTTGCCTGCTGCATTAATTGGTGAACTCTTTACCACATTGTTCACTTGCTCTTTCTCCGCCTGTGAAATCGTTGGCAGTTGTTTAGCGGGTCCCTTGGCGCCGGCAGCAGCCGACAAGACCAGCGCAGCCAGCAGTCCCTTCCCCATTGCAGCTTCCTTGATCTCTTCAGGCTGCTCTCCTGGCTTCACCGTCTTTTTCCTCTCTCTGAGCTGCTTATTGGCGTCTGCAAGCTTGGCCTCTAGCTCCACGAGCCTTTTCTTCTCCGTCTGCACCTTGATGAGCGTCAGATCTCCCTCCGTCCGAATGCGGTCCAGCTCTTCTTCATACTGCGAGTTGATTAGGTTATGCTGCCCGACCGAGCTCGTCTTCCTGCAACCAGCAGACTTCGTCTCCGCATCCTTCGCCATTGCGAGTTCCGTTGTGCCTGTTGAAGTTAGTGTAGCCACTTTGATCTTCATGGCTACATCCAACGTGGCAAACATCAATATGACACTATCATATCGGAACGGGGCCCAGCATGATAGAGGCCATGGCGAACGCGACGACGGCGAGCGTGGCCGGCACGCAGACGATCGCAGGCGTGCCCGTGGAGCTGGGGCAGCCCGTGCACGTGACCACAAAAAGCAGCTGCAGCGCCAGATCAACCAAATCGTGGGCTGGAACGACCTGGACCGTGCGCCCATGAACGTGGCGCAGACGATGCTGCGCGGCAACGAGCACCAGGTGGGCGAACACCCGTACTTCGTGTGCGAGAAGTCGGTGGGCGTGCGCTACCTGGCGCTGCTGGTGCAGGGCCGCTGCTACCTCATCTCTCAGAACTACGACATCCGTGAGGTGGCGCTCTTCTGTCCCGTGCGGCCCGACCGCCTGCAGCCCGGCGTGGACCGGAACACGGTCGTGCCGCACCAATGGACCATTCTGGACGGACTCATGGTGAGCGACAAGGACGGCAGCAAGTCGGTGCTCACTCTGCTGCTGTACGACATCCTGGCACTCAATGGCAGCCCCGTCATGACCTCCAAGCTCCAAGACCGACTCAAGCTCATCCAGAACGACGTGGTGGGCCCACGCAAGCAGCTGCCGCCCCCAAGGGACATCCGCCGGATATGTTCCAACTCGTGCTGCAGTCCATGTACCCCATCAACCGCGTGGGGCACGTAATTCGCAGCATCCTGCCGAGAGTCTCGCAGACTCGACAGAATGCGGGGCTTGTGTTCACCCCCGTGCTGCTGCCGTACACCCCGGGGTATTCGAAAGGACTGTTCAATTGGACGCCGACGGCGTGCTGTTTGCCGATTTCCAGCTGGGTGTAGAGTGGCGAGGACGTCCGCCTAAACCGGGTTTCAAGTTGGTGATCCATGATAAGCGGACTCAAGTCTTCCACGACTGGATCACGTTCGCACCAGGTGAGATGGCTGCTTGTTCTGGTTTTGATTGCCACGGTGACTGAATGTGTGCATTGGGGTGCATGGTATCAGATGACTTTGAGGCCTTTCGACAGGACAAGAAGGCGTCATCTCGCATTGTGGAATGTGTCTACGACCCGGAATGGCTGACGTACATCCCATCGCATGACAAGAGCACGTGGGATATTGGCAGTACAGAGTTTAATGCTACTGATCGCGGTGTCGGATGGAGAAAAGGTAAGTACATTACTGTCGGTGCTCGTTTCACGTTCTTACCTGCTGCGTATTCTTCGTTCCATTGGAAAAAGGTGGCTGGCGATTTATTCGATGCCGTCCAGACCGCGGGATGCCACTTGAGCGCAATTTCCTGACCATGATTGAGAAAGCGATTGGTGAAGACATTAAGCTCGATGAAATCGAGCGCTTTTTCCCTGATGATCCGGCCAAGAAACCAATGGCACAACAGAAAAGTCGCCACGACACCCCGTCGGCGTCAGACGTAAGTTGTTTGGTGTTGTCTGTGATAGCTGGTTATGGTAATCTACGTGTGTGACGAACAGGAGTTTGCACCTCCTAACAAGAAGAAGCGTGGTGGCGGTGCTGGTGGAGGTCAAGGACCAGGTACAGGCGTGTGCTACGATTTCCAAAACAAGGGTGTGTGTCAGCGCGGCCGCTTCTGCCACTTTTCGCATTGTGCCTGCAATTCTACGTGTTCATGCACGCCGACCAAGAATACTTATGGTATTGAAGTGTTCGTTTGTGAACAGTTTCTGGAGCTTGGGGGCTAACTGTGTTTTTCGTTACTATTTTGCAGGCCAACGGCCCTCCTACGAACGGAATGACTACGATGCTCCGCCATCGCCAGAAGTTCCGCCTGCATCCGCTGACGCGTCTGCAGTACCAGACAAATCTCCGGCGTTGCGTCACACTACCTCGTTTGATCGAGATTCCACCCTCAAAAACGACGCTTCTCCAGGAGAGGAGGAAGAAGCTGGCGAGCTCACGGACAACAGTACGTCAAGCTATCCAAGCTTGAATACTTCGTCACTGACATTTTTGCCTTTGTCATGTTAGCCAACCTGCACATCAACAGCATCTACGCGCCTCTCGAGAACTTCGATAAGGAGACCATTGCTGTCAAGCGTGCACAACTGGCAGCTCTTGGCAATCGCCGAATCTGGGCAAGCCTCGGACTCGAAGACAAACCACAGCGCACTCGCCCTTGCGGCCTCATTGTGTCGAAGTCTGGTGAAGTGGCGTACGTCCGTGCGTTGGAGAAATAAGCTAATGGAGGCAATATGCAAATTCCGCTTCATTACTTTACGTCGCGGAATACAAATAAGATGAGTTCACTGCTATCTGACGAGTGCTGTGTTGCCCCTGCCGCAGCAAAGCTACCTTTGAGTCTACTGCTGCTTAGGCGCAGCCTTCCGCGGTAAATCCTCAAACACCATCGTGCCGTCCTTCAAGCCCTGAATCTCGTCCTTGGTGAGGAATCGGCCTCCAGGCCCACGCGGTCGCCGCATCGCGTGCTTGTGACGCGAGTCGTGCAGATACGCCTTGCGCTGACGAGGGTTTCCTAGCTTAGCCTCCAGCTTTGCCCGCTGCTGGCGACGGATCATAATGCGGTGGTACTGCTTGGCGTTCACGTAAACCGGCTCCTCCTCCGTAGCTTCGGCCGAGTTGGGGGTCGAAGGACGAGGGAACATGGACTGCGACAGCTGCAACAATGTCAACGAGGCATCAGAACACAAAATTTACTATCAGTGTACGTCATAAAGCCTCACCATGTAGGGCTGCATCATGGCGCTTGAGCTGTACATGGCGCGGAGCTGCTCACTGTTCGTTTGTTGCTGCAAAAATCCCCACACAAGCGTCAGTTAGTCACATACGTCACAAGTGCTCCAGCAACTCCAGCTAATTCTTCCTGCTTACCATCTAAAATGCAGCGAATTAAAAGCAACACGAGTGCAAAGAAAAAGAGAACAATCGGTCAGCATCTCCGTCACAACAAGACGAGGGAATGAATACAAGGCTCTCACCAGTTGCTGGATGTACTGCTGCTGCTGCTGTTGGAAGAGTGCCAGTTGCGCCTGGAGATCGGCCTGCGACGCCTCTGCGCCGCCGTTGGGGGTGGCCGTGGGAGTGGTGGCGTCCGTGTCCGAGAAGACCAGCTTCGTTTCCGTTCCAGTGCTCGTGGTGTCCTCCATGCTGAATGGGAGGGAAATAAAGGTACAGAGGGTGAGTTAGCATGCAGGTGTTGCCATTCACGCCCAGTGAGGCTCGGATACGCGAGTCTCTCGGTCCAGCATACTCGCCTTACCTGCTGGTGGCTTTGTTCTGAAATGAGCGCGGAAAATTGGTTTTGAACAGCAACACACAATTTGATTGGCTGAAAACAAAGTTGGTGTTTACGACACCAAACAAGCTTGAAGCGACACACTACATGTACCAAAAGCCATGAGAGGCGACGCCATCTCGACGCAGATCCGCGTGCTCGATGGGGCAGCGCTGGTAATGTGCTGGGCATAGGCATAAGTGTGCTGGGTATTTTAGAAATGAAGAGTTGACCGAATTGTCTCGCTCTGGCTCAGAGGGCGCTCTCGACGGAGCTCAACTCCAGCAAATATGCCATCGACGCGCACAACCGCTCGATCGGAGAGCTCGGAAACCTGTCGGAGGTGCAATTAATGCTGTAGACTGTTGTGCAATACGTGTGAATTTTGTTCCTGCTATAACATAGTCTGTGTTGTGGTTGATACACTGCAGCTGCCAAAGCTCTGCGCGCTGGACGTGTCATTCAACAAGATCACGTCGCTTCGGAACGTCAGTACGGCGAGAGAGCTGCGGGAACTCAAGATCTACAACAACAAGCTGACAAATACGATTGGATTGAAAGCGTACGTTTGCTGCAACAAAATGTTGTTGGAGGCTTACTATTGTGGTCGTTGTTTCAAGCAACTTGAGCCTTGAAGGTCTCCAGATGAACGACAACCAGATCGAACAGATCTCCAGCGACTTCTTAGCACTCGGGAGACTCAAGAACCTGTGGCTGAATGGCAATCAGATTGCATCCGTCGAGAACCTTCGCGGGTGTAGGCTCCTCGTACACTTGGACTTGGGCCGCAATCGTATTCAAGGTGCTGCATCCGAGGTTTGTTCCGCACAAATTGACTTAGTTGTTGCTACCGTACAGTTTGAACAACTCTCTGGGTCCGTGGCGTAGGGGATGGATGCACTCACAAATCTTGAGCAGTTGAACCTGACCGGAAATCAACTGACATCTATTGGCAACCTCGCTCACCTCACGAAGCTGGAAGAGTTGAACCTGTCAGAAAACAAGCTCACGTCGTTGCAAGGCATAATGCCTCCGAATCTAATTGTAAGTTTTTCATGACAGAGTGTCATATTGCTGACTAAGTGTAGTGGCCCACAACTTGACGGCGGTTTTCTCCAGGTGCTTCGAGTTAATGGAAACCAGATTTCTGACTTCCAAGGGTTCGTGACACCGCTGGAGAAACTTAACGAGCTTTACGCGCATGACAACGTCATCACGGACTTGGATCTGCTTCCTACTCGTTGCTCTCAGCTCGAGTCCGTCGACTTGAGAAATAACCAGATCATTTTGAGTTCCCAGATTGCGGTCCTAGCAAAGTGCACAGCACTGCAAGATATTTGGCTGCAGGGAAACCCCTGCTGTTTTTCGAGCAGGTACGCTGCAGAGCACTGAAATTGTAATACGATTGCCTTACTGATGTGAAACGTTGGTGATGCACTCGTCTGTGTTTGCATCCAGCTACCTTATCGACATTATGACAACTTTTCCGGATTTAAAAACTCTTGATGCGTTCACAGACGCACAGTTGCAGAGCCACCGCGAGAAATTGAAAAAAGGCATCATCTCGCAAGAAGAATTGCTCAATTCATCTAGATCTTCAACACCTTCATATCGCCCGGGGACGCCATCATCTCGGCCTGGTAGCGCACGCGCATTAACACCCAGTGGAAGGCCGGCAACGTCCGATTCTGCTCCTGTTTTTCATACGCCTTCTGCCCGAATTGGTAAGCAGTTGCTACCGATTTGATTTTTGTGCGGTGTCTGACCCGTTTCTCCTGTGTGTGGACGCATATGCAGGAAATTTAACAAAGATTACAGGTAGAGATGAGCTTACCGTAGCCCAGGAGGAGGTACGTGATCGGCTGCACAAGATGAAACAATTGCTCCATCGTGTGGGGAAACAGTGAGGAAACTGCGATCCCCGAGAAAAAGGAGAAGATGAAGGGGGCAGCACCTGTGCAGCGACGCTCATCGGCTCCAGTCGACTCGATTTCAGCTGCTATCGCAGCCAAGAAGAGTGACCCAACTGCCAAGGTGGGAACGCGACAAAAACATGATCATGCTCATGATGATGCAAAGCTCGCTTCCTTGGTATCGTCGCCCACAGCCTCTGTCGGGTTTCCTACTAGTGAAACGGACCGGGTCCCAAGAATGATGCATCGAGCGCATACAGTGCAGTCGCTTATCAGAAGGTCATGCGTGGACGCAGGTACAGATCCTTTGGAGTCCCTCATTAGTTTCAACAAGCCGATTATTCACACGCCCGGCTGCGAAATGGAAACGCAAACCACGTTACCGCCAGCACCTCTTTTGTCGGTCTCAAAATCGGGCTCGCTTCGCGATCCAGAATTCAGATTCCTCTCGGTGCCGGAAGGTACCCACGAGCACAACAACGAAAAGAGCATAGAACCATTCAAAACAACTAAAGTGCTCGAGAAGAACGAGGTCCCATGGGAACCTCAGGATGGCGGTGCGATCGAAGCTGAAATGAAGCATTTTCTTATGAAGCATGCGGTGGACCGCTCGCTCCCCAGCGACAACCAGAATATCGCTGAAGAACAGCCCGAAGAGGATGCCCATCCCGCCAAGTTTTGGTCTGATTCTCCTCGATTGGATCCCACCAAGACTGCGGAGTTGCGCAAGCCTCCAACCTCGCTTTCTAGGACAGGCTATCGGTCTTTTCGGATGCCCTCACGACCCAGTAGCTCCGATAGCTTCTAGGTGAGAATGAAGAGAGTGTTAAACGCTTTCATAAGCTGAGGATTGAAAGCCTGATGCATCTGCGTTGTCCCCTACTGTTGTTTATCAGCCGAAAAAATCATGGTGCTACTCAGGGCTCGGAAAAAATAATTATAATATAATAACTATAGTATTATATTGACGGAATTACTTATTATTGGCAAACCAAGGTTTCCGTAAAATATGAAATTGACCCCGTAATAAGTATATTGCCTTTTTACTACAAAATCTGTTGTACTCCAACCAAAATCGTTCTTGTGTACACTACCATCTCTTCCCATTGTCATGCCAACTGACTCATTTCCATATTTAATGATTCCAATATCCGGCTCGCGCAGATTTCTCCTTTGTAATGAATTAGTACTACGTAGTTTGACCATTCTCATTTGGAACCAACGATATTCAAAGGCCAAAACGACCAAAAAATTGAAACAATAACTGCAATATGTATTATTGCCGTCGCCAGTATTGCAGTTACGTATTTTTTTCTGAGAAACGAGTACAATTTTATATTTTATTTTCCGAGCCCTGGTAGCACTGCTACTCCGAAGTATCCTTCGTGTTTAACGGTCTCGCCTTGCGCACTGCATTCTCCACGTATCTGGGCAGCAGGGTCTGTTTAGCATCACCTCAGTACCCACCAAACACCAGCTTCACCCACCTCAGACTCCTCTCGACAGCCGTCATCTTTTCGTTTAGCACTGCGAGACGAGCTTTTGTACTTGCATCTGCACGCACGAAGGTCACACGCAGTCTCAGTAACTAGCAACCGCGCTAGGATCTATGTCCTGAACAGACGCACGGAAGCGGTTGATAATCTCCACGACGTCCAGCAGCTGGAGCTGCACACGCTCGATCTGCTCGGCAGTCGCCCAGTCCTCGCGAAGCACAGACGCCCGGGCACTGCACCATACCAAGACGCATTAGACGGGAAACACCTCCGCAGCAAGCATTGCATGCACCCACGCCATCGTATCTGAAGGTTAGCGCGTCAGCGGCCGTTGATTGGTGTAAGCAACTTCAAGTTGGAGTGATGGTCTTCCACCCAGAATCATTCCGCGTTGAGCTCGAGCATGTGGCGGCACGTAGCTTGCTCCCCGTGCTCTGTCTCCCCACGTAGCCGCTGGACTTCGTCTTGCGTCTTTGCTCGCGATGTGTACGGACTCTTCATTGACGGCGTGTTCGTTTCTGCGTCTGGGACGGGCGACGACGCTCGCTTGGAGGTGGAGAACCCCGCGACAACCGAGCGGCTCGCGTATGTGGCCAATGCTGCGAAAGTAGACGTGGATCGTGCTGTAGCTAGTGGGCAGCGCACCTTTGAAGGGGATTATGGTCTCGGGCCTCGGTCGCAGACCGTGCGAACGTGCTCAACGATATCGCAAAGGCACTGCGGAAGAGGATCCCGGAGTTTGCGGAGAAGGAAAGCTTGCAGACTGGAAGGCCTATCAGAGAGATGAGAGCGCAGCTCACGAGGATTCCAGGTGCAATACTTGTGATAGGTTTGTGTGGGTGGTACTGACGTTAGAGTGGGTGGTGACAGAATGGTTCGAGTACTTTGCGGCGTTGGCACGGACGTCGGAAGGCTCGGTGCCGCCGTTTTCAGGGCCTTATGTGAACTACGTACAGCGTCTACCGCTCGGAACTGTTGGGCTGGTGAGTTATTTGATGATAGTATAAGTGAGAGCGCATTGATACTGAATTTCAGTGCTCTTGCTGATGCAGATCACACCTTGGAATCACCCGTTGCTCATTGCGGTTAAAAAGCTTGCTCCTGCATTGGCAGCGGGCAATTCAGTTGTTGTGAAGCCCTCGGAGTTGGCGCCGCTTACTGTGTTGCAGCTCGCTGAGTTGTGTCATGAGGCCGGTCTCCCCGCAGGAGTGTTTAATTGTGTTCCTGGGCTTGGAGCGGTGTCTGGACAAGCCCTTACTGAGCACCCGTTAATCAAGAAAATTGATTTCACCGGCGGGACGGCTACGGGAAACGTGTAGCCGCGACAGCAGGTGGAAATCTCGCTGGTACGACAATGGAGCTTGGCGGGAAGGCGCCGATCGTGGTCTTCGATGATGTTGACGTGGACGAAGTCGTCGACGGAGCAGCATTTGCGTGCTTTATCGCAAGCGGTCAAACATGCGTTACAGGCGCGCGTTTGATTGTGCATGAAAACATTTTTGGTGATGTGGTTGACAAACTAGTCGCAAAAGTACGGTCGATCCGCCTGGGCGACCCGATGAGCGACCGAACTCAGATGGGAACTATCATTTCAGAGCCACACCTCCTGCGTATCCATGCAATGGTCGACCGTGCTAAGCAAGCTGGGGCCACGGTACTATGTGGAGGACAGCGTGCCCCTGATCTCAAGGTGCGTTTGATCATTGCTGTCCTTAGAAGATCAGCTGATTAACATTTTGTACAGGGATACTTCTACGAACCGACGGTGATCACAGGCGTTACGTCAAACATGGAAATTGTCCAAGAAGAGGTATTTGGCCCTGTTGTGGCTGCGTATTCCTTCA
This sequence comes from Phytophthora hibernalis, assembly GCA_012656075.1. Taxonomy (NCBI): domain Eukaryota; phylum Oomycota; class Peronosporomycetes; order Peronosporales; family Peronosporaceae; genus Phytophthora; species Phytophthora hibernalis. The sequence continues at coordinate 92,591 of JAAKBF010000052.1, read as the reverse complement.
AGGTGGGTTTACCACCGATCGGTGCAGCTGCGGTTATAGAAATTAATTGTGGCGATTGCTTGCGGCTTGCTTGGCTCTAGGACGAAGACGAAGCTCTTCAGCTTGCAAACAATTCACATTTCGGACTTGGTGCTGCTGTGTGGACGAATAACATCAAGCGTGCTCACCGCATGGCGAACAGCTTAGAAGCAGGGATCATTTGGCTGAATGATCACCATCGCAACGACCCATCGAGCCCATGGGGCGGCGTGAAGGACAGTGGCATGGGGTGAGTGTGGTCCAGTGGCATCAGGACTTTGTTGTTCATTGTTGATGTTTGCTGTCGATTGCAGGAGGGAGAATGGACTGGAGGCGTTTCGATCGTACTCGCAGGTCAAGAGTGTGATGGTTGGCTTTGGCAACGAGAAGTTTGACTGGTTCGTCGACGACACAGTTCGGTACGGATGATCAGCAGTAGTTTAGTGTACTGTTCTCTGAAAATTTATTTCAGAGTATATCAGTGATCCGATTTTCCGCTCAAAAGCATGCTTGCCAAAACTCAGAAAAATCAACTACAGTAACAGCTCAACAGCTCATCTCCAAATCTAATAAACCCTCAACAACTGACAAAATTACATGTCAAATTTTGCTTGAAGTATAATATTAGTTGACTTCACTTAGAAGGCGCCTACCGGTACTTGTGGCGGTCCACCTAACTCCGAGCTTGCCACCGTTGGTGGTATGTTCTCCATAGAGTCCCAGTTGAAGACGTTTTGGCCAGATGCTAGAAGGTGGACTGGCGTTCTTTAAAAGGAGCTGGTCATGTCTGCACGTGTGATTCCTCGAAGACGATCTAGCCGGCTTGGCGGTCGGCGTAGCGATGCAGCCACTGCTGGTGGAGTGCCGGCTCCTATTGTTATAATTGAACGCAATTTTCAAAAATGTTGCGTGAACGTTGAACTAGCACGCCACAGGCAACACGCGGCTTTTTGACTAGTTCTCGCTATTTATTAGTGATTGCAGTGAGTTTGGCTCATGTCAATGTCGGGATCTCTAAGGTTAGCAAGTTGAAGTTGCATTATGAGAGGAATCAGACCAAAAGCAAAAATTGACATGTAATTTTGTCAGTTGTTGAGGGTTTATTAGATTTGGAGATGAGCTGTTGAGCTGTTACTGTAGTTGATTTTTCTGAGTTTTGGCAAGTATGCTTTTGAGCGGAAAATCGGATCACTGATATACTCTGAAATAAATTTCAGAGAATATAAAGCGAGAACTAGTCGTGTTGCCTGTGGCGTTTTAGTTCAACATTCACGCAACATCTATGAAAATTTCCTTCCAATTATAACAATTGAAGCCGGCTCCATCGACCGCACTTTATTCCCTTTGCTATTTTAGCTCGTACCCAGTACGTACGACCAGGATCTGAACATGCTCAAGACAACATGACTGGGACTCAGTGGAGCACACATCGCGACGTGGGTGGTTCTGTTGTCCGGCAGAATTAGACATTTTCCACGCAAACTAGGAAGCTACTTGCACTCAACTAGCATCCCCTCCGCGGATATGTATCAACCTGAGTATCTTCCACGATGAAACCTTAATTCAATGCACCGCTCCTCATGTTCGTCTCCCTACGCTGGACCACCACGATTTTAAAACTCATTCTTCTTTTTATTTTTACAACATTTGGCGTGGAAGCTAGTACTGGAAGGGCAGCCTCCAAGCGGCGAGGCTTCTGTCTCCGCAAATGCGGTGAAAGCCTCAACCTGTACAAACATGATGCCGATACGTGTTTAATCAAAGCAGCTCACCTCCATTTCATTCGAATTTCAGAGCTCACCCGGGCGCTAGCGCACGGCCTTGTATTAGGCTGTGGTGGTTGGCAGCAACCTGGCAAGCGGGAAACATATGAACTGGTCTTCAACTTGAATGGTACATTGTGCCACCTGATCGTACTTACCACGAGCTCTGTTCGTCACAATTTACTTGCAACCCACACCTGATTCCAAGATGTGGGAACGTCGGCTCCGGCGGCGCCTGCTGTCGCTCCTGCTGCTCCAGCGCCTACGACAGCTAACAATGCCATCTTCCTTATCCGTAAGATCCCTTGTGTCACGTCCCCAACCTTTCATCTCTCTCTATAAGCAAAGTTACACCCGTCTAACCTCCGTTTCGTATGCTTGTGCTCGCAGTGCTCGGCATGTTCCTCATGGCGACACTCCTCCCCGTGCTGGTCGCGACGCTATTCCGTATGATTGCGCTCTTCGGTGTCTTCCTCTTCGCCGCTGCGTGCACCAACCCGTCGGATCAGTCGTTCGCTGTGTGGATCAGCCAGCAGAACGAGGCCGCGGACCTGGTGCCGGACGCGTCGGTGGGCGTGTCCAAGTGGTTCTCGGCCGTGTACCAAACAGCCAAGTCGCTGGTGCGCAACGAGCCGCTTACCTGGCGCTTTTACAACGCGCTGGTCTTCAGTGTCGTCTTTGTGCCGTCCCGAGAGCGCCACGCCCTCGGGATTTTCGGGACGTGGCGCTGGGCGGACGAGTCAGGCGACTTTATTAAGGCTCTGTGTCGTGCGCTGTGGGTCCAGAAGGTTTCCCGAGGCGGGGTCATGTCGGGTATTGAGAAGTACCTCGTGAGAGACTCTGGGTTGGCTCCTGTGAGTGATGACGGTGCAGTGAGGCGGAGACGAGGTGGGCCGTCGACGGGGTTCCAGACCGTAGTGAAGGGGTCGGAGACTGAGTCGCACCGACACCTGAAAGCGAAGGCCTTGCAGTGTAAAGTCCGCAAGGATTGGAAGAATGCGGCGGTGTTTTTCTTGAAGCAGCTAAGGCTGCGGTTGGCGTGCTAACACGAGGAAATTACGAACTGGAAGCAGCCTGGTGCACGTTGGAACAGGTTGACACGTACCCGAACGACCAGAGTGAATTGGTTCGCAAAATTCGAAGTGTGTGCGACGAGATGGCTTCTGCGGGGTACTTTGACGAAGCATCGCGTGGCTTGTCGGAGTTGGCGTTAAGGCTGAAGCGCAAATTCCCGTGGATTGCAAAAAGACGGAGCTTGCGAAAGAAGTAGCCGAGCTCTATGTGCTGGCCAAGAATGTAGCTGAAGCTGGTGGCAGTGTGCACAACGCTGCAGAAAACGGGCTGTGGGCAGCGCGGGTGTATGCTGATGCTGGTTTGTGGTTGCTTGCCGAGGGGTGTTTTGAAGCAGTCGGTGACATCCGTCGCTCCAACGAACAGTATGATTTTGCGAATGAGGCGTATGGCAATGCTGTTCTCTGTCGCATAGGCCAGCTAGACATCGCTGGTGCCGAAGATATGCTCAATCGCTTCACGGAACACATGGGCGAGACGCACCGCTCATCCGACATGGACTACTTGCTTGCGAGCTTGCTGAAAGCGTGCAACAAGTGGTCCCTGCAAATTCTTGAAGCAGCGTCCAAGCGCTACGACTCATCGCATCGATTGGCACCTTGGCAGGTAAGAAGTCGGCTTCGCTTTAATGATGTGTTGGTTTGTGACTCACGGCTTGGTAGTGTAAATGCCTTGCCAATTTGCAGGAGAAAATGAACAACGCGGACCTACGGTAGATTGGGGCGGACGGTACGGTAAACATGAAAACGAGATCATAATGAGCTTCGCCACTTTCGCTTAACCAGTGTCTTCATGTTGTGGATTCTGCCATCCAAGTACGCTTAGGAGATGACTACATGTAGTCAGTCGGCTGCCGCCGAAGACGTGTCTAAATTAGACAAGTCCTAAGAGGATTAGACTAATCCTTTTAGGACAGAGCTATTGTTGCTTTCAAGTAGAAGTGACTCCTGGTGACAGGAAAACTGTAGGAAACGTTCACTGCAGACTGCTCAAATGCATGTTGTGCCCTTCCTGGCGCGCTGAGTCTGAGTGCTGCCAATGGACCCTGAGCTCAAGCGGCGCCCCTGCTTTTCGACGTCCGACCAGCTCAGCAGCGACCGCCGCTGGGGGTGATAACCCTGGATGAAAGTGAAAAGCTTCAGCGCAAGCATCGAAGACCTCATGAGCTCGACAGTGACATTTACGAATGCCAGCGTGGGGCCGAAGAAGATGAAGGCGATGGTAACGATACTATTTTGCCTGCCGGAGCACTCCCCGCTGTATTCAGCCCACGTCCTGTGAAAAGGCCGTACCTCCCAACGCCGTCGAATACACCGAAGTATTTTCGATGGCAGCCGCAGCCAATGTCTCCGCTGAAGTCTTCTCTTGCCTTTCCCAATGGCAAACCACTTGCACCTGCTCCGGTTGTGCCATCTCCAAGCGCACAGCGACGACAAAGCAGCTGGAAACTTTCTGTCGATACGGATGATAACATTCCGCCAAGTCGAGGTGGGTCAGGAGTAAACGGATCTGCATCGGACGTTAGACTTGCCGCACACGAGTCGCAGGTGGCTCCATGGAATGGAGAAAATGCGCCGGCAGTCGAGCTGCCCGCTGTCCTAGAAAGCAACAACTACCTTTTCGATGGCCCAGCTACGCCACGGTCAAGCATAACAACACCAGCAACAACTACGACCCCGTCGACACCAGCTACATATTCGGTGCCATCAACTCCGTTGATTTCACATACTTCGCGGCATGATCATTCCCATCAAGCTATGCCACTTCGCCCTAGCCAGTCTACTCCTGGGGCTTCCAGTAGTAACCTGATCAACATTGAGTCGACGTCATCGACAAGTCTGCCTGGTATCGGGGGACGTTTGCCGCTATCGCTGCCTGTTCCAGAGTCAATTCCGATTCGTCTGCAGCCATTGCCATCTCCTTCATCAGTATCCATACCAGGAAAAATGGACGGACAGAATGAAAAAGAAAGCCTCGCACGTCCACATTCTGCTGATTCGAATTCATCGTCAGCTGTATCCAAGCTTCCTACCGCAGATGAAAACGAAATGCAATGTATTGAATGTGAACCGGAGCCCGTGAAACCAGAACCCGTTAATGACACTCTCGCAACGCCAATTGTGATCCGCAAAGCGGGTAGTCAACAATCTCAAGTGTTTACCCATCACGTGCTGCGTGGTGTCATCCTCCGCAAGTATCTTCATGTGAGCAACATTGCTCGTAAACTTCGCGAGACCGAGCAGCACGTACTACGCGTGTCCGCTTTGGCCCCAGCAAGTGGTGGAAGTTTCGGAAAGACCCCGTCACCACCGACAACGTCCGCTTCAACAAGTGCAAGTCCGCAAAAATCTTCGTTGGAGCGCGTCATTGATGGCGAATCAGAAGATGGTACCGGGTCAGTCGGGGATCAACCATAATACTTCGCCAACTTGCATCGGTGGATAAAGCTATCAGCGAAACTGCAAAGCGAATGCGTTTAATGTCCGGCGCAGACATACCTGCTTTGACAGTGCAGAATTTGGCCAAGGGTACGTCGTTACGAACAATAGGCGAAGGGAAAAAGCTTGCCCCGTCCTCACCACTTGCCCCACCAAGGGAGAAATTGCTGAGGCGACGCCCATCAGTTATGCCGGAGGTAAGTGAAGGTGAATCGGGTGCCATCCCGGTACGTGCAAAGCTGGATCCAACATCGGCTCACATGTTGCGGATTTGTCGTCATGTAATTGCAAAACGAGCAATGAAATCGTTCTTGCGCCAGGAAATGTCGGTGATCACACAAATCGAGGTGACATTACGCGATGACACTGTCTTGCAGCGTCGCCCAGCTTCTTCAATGAGTAGCCGCGGTTCGGATCGGCGCAGTAAATCCAACACGAGGTTGGTAACTGGAGACAACAAGGTTCCGATCAAAGCCATGGCCCCCGACCTTGTGGAATGCTTAGCGGCTTATTTGAAGGAAGGCGATCAACACATGACGGTAGACGAGTTGTTTCTGAAAGCTTTGTTATCGGAGGCGGAGAAGGATTGGAAACAAGCAATCTTACTGGCCTCGGCCTGCGTGATTATTGAGCGCGAGTTCATTTTAGCAGCACTTCTTAGAGCGCGCTGCTGTCGTCGACTTGGACTGTGGACACAAGCTATCAAGGATCTGAGTCATGCTCTGCTGCTACGTCCGGAAGATCAGCGACTTTATCTACTGCGAGCCTGTCTGAACAGCAAAATAGGTGACGCTGATAATGCTCTGGCTGATGTGAACCACGCCCTGGTGTTGCATCCGCAATATACGGAAGCTTTGCTTCTTCGAGCTGAAATTTTTCACCGCGGTCGATCTGTGGGTGCGGCACTGCAGGATCTGACGTCTGTATTAGCGTTAGACCGGAGTTGCTGGAGGGCTTATTATGATCGAGCAACGCTACGTATGCGTGCCATTGAGGGAGAAGAGCAGAGTCTTGAGTATCATTCCGAACGCATGCGCTACGAGGAGTTGGTAGCGGCTATCATCCAAGATTATGTGAATGCGCTCCACAAGGGGTGCACGCTTGTCGAGGTTGTGGAGACCGTCGGCGATCTTACCGTGAGACTTCTGGAATTCACCGGTGATGTCACTGTGCTACGTCAAGTAATTCAAAACCTCACGCGGCTAGTGCACCTACTTGTTCTTGATCCAAGTGGTAACCTTGGTAAACCTCGCACCCCTAAAACTCCAGGCAACAACAGCGGCTTGGGTACGGGGCCCTCGCATGGAGCAGGAGATTATCGCTCTTTATCTACAGTAGAACGCGAGCTTTTAGTGGCAGCAATTCACGCTCAGCGGGGACGACTGTACGCGCTCTCAAATGATAAGGTCAACGCGTTGCAGGATTTCGATCATGCCGTGGTGATGGAGTATCACTACCCCGTCGCTCATTTCTACAGAGGTGCCTTCGCGACATTGTTGTTAATGAGGGATACAACGACCGGAACAGGCAAAGATGCGGAGATCGCCGATGCGCACCATGCCAACAACATGCAGCACCTCTCACGATGTCTTTCCTTGGATCCAACTATTGCTGGTGCATACACAGTTCGTGGTGCATTGCATCTTCGGGATCTACGCTTCAATAACGCGTTGCAAGATTTTAAGGCTGCTGTCACCACCGATCCGACTTTGTCCGAGGCATGGTTACAAATTGCTTTGGTGTACCTCAACCATTATCACGATAGCGAAGAATGCATAAAAGCTTGCACAAGTGCGTTGGAGAATGACGCTGGCCTCACTCGTGCAATTTATCTGCGCGGTGAAGCGTACACACGCCAAGGAAACACGGCAGCGGCACTTCGTGACTACACTCGTCTCACGAGAGCCCAGCCTAACGACCGCTGGGCGCATCTATTACGTGGAAGGCTTCAGATGCAGCTAAAACTTGCACGACCAGCGCTTTACAGCTTTATTCGCTTTGTGGAACATGTGGCAGGGGATCCACCAGGAAGTTTTCCAGGTTTGAGGACTCCTGGGGGACGAAACCCAGCAGTGGCAATAAACATAAGACTGATAGCAAGGGCGCTCTTCTGCTGTGCGGGCGCGCATTCCAACTTTGTCACGCTTCGAGAGTGCAGTACACGCCTTTGAGCAGGCTGTGACTGAGAACCCGACGAGTGAAAACCTTGTCCTGCTGTCAGAGTCGCTGCACTCGTTAGGTGATACTGAAAACTCGTTACGTGTGAGTGAGAAGGTCGTTAGTGCTGACCCGTCCAGCTTTCGGGGATACGCGCGGCGCGCTCAATTGCTAGTTTCCGTAGGGAAACTCACTCAAGCCATGACTGAGTACGATCGAGCTGTTTCTCTCGCACCGAAAGAGGGGCGTCTGTATTACGAACGAGGCGTGGTGCAAATGCAATTGTACATGCGATGGCGAGTAGCTTTCCAGCTTAATTTTGCATCAACGATTGGAGCCCCCGATGCAGCGCAGAATATATCTCACACACCATTTGCACTGCGGCTTACAGCACGTGATGTTGAAAGAGATCTAGGCGCTGATGCCATAAAAGACGAAACACTGGTCCGCAAAATGATGAAGCAGTTTTTCGTTGGTAGCATCACGGATTTGTCCAAATGCATCCGATTAGAACCCCTCCTCGCAGACGCTTATGTGGATCGTGCCGAGCTAAATGCGCTCGGTGAGGAGTACGATCGTGCTTTTCGGGATTTGGAGGCAGCAACTGAGCGTCAACCTAAACATGTGCGTGCTCACGTGAGTCTGGGCGTACTCAAGTGCCAGTTTGCAGCTTACGCCGCCGCGATTGAAGATTTTGATAAAGCTATCAAATTTGAGTCTTCAGCGATCGTAGAAGTGCGTGCGTACGCGCTTTTCAATCGCGGTGTGGCGTATCAGAAGCTTGAGCTTTGGTCTCAGGCCGAGAGATCATATAGCCAAAGCATTACATTATTTGGACGAGGTGACGTGGATGCTCACCGCAACCGTGCAATTGTGCGGTGCCACTTAGGAACCTTTGACGGCGCACTAGAGGATCTGGAAGAAGTTCGGGAAAGTGCCCCAGATGATGACGATCTTCATGGAGCACTGGGTTTTGCGCTACTGCAGTTGAACCGATATGAGGATGCTGCCAAACACTTCGCCGCGTATGGACGACTAGGTCGTGACACCTTCGTCGACGGCGGAAATGCTTACTTTAACTTGGCCACGAAGAGCGAGGCTCACCTTGACCAAACGCAACACGCGGCGTATCTTCAGCGAGCACGACGATTTTACCTGCGTGCTGCAAGACTGCAGCCTTCGAATGTCGAAGTCCGTCTCAATTTGGCAAACTGTTTACGGAAGGAGAGTGCATTGCAAACAGCAATTATCCAATGTGATGGTATCGCACTAGCCCATCCACTAAACCACGCGTGTCTTGAGATCAAGGCGCTTGCACTTTTCCAACTTCCTGGCCGCGGAGACGACGCTATTGTCTGTATGGATGCTGCTGTACGCTCTTGCGTCGCATCGTCGGCCAATCTGGAAAACACATTTTACGCCTTCACGAGTGGCACCATTCACCGCAACGCCTTGGAACGCAAAACAGTCAGACGCAACGGAGCACGTCGACAATCCAGCGGGGTCACAGCGGCTTCACCAACCGAAGTTAGTAAGGGTACTAGCGCTGCAGCGTCGTTACTTGCACAAATGGAGACTCTCGCTCCCAAAGTCCACTTGACCGGCTCACATGAGCGAATTCTCGCGCTGTACATGCTAAATCGAGGTATCATGCTCGAGAAGATGGGGAATTTGACTCGAGCTCGTCAAGACTACATCGACGGGTTGCACTTCGATCCTCTGTCGGTGCATGCCTACGTTTGTCTAGGCACGCTAAGTCTCAGGAGCGTAATTATGAGCAGAGCGCTTCCGAGTTCCAGCGCGCACTTGAGCTCGATCCGTCGTCGGGTGTCGCGCATCTAAATCTTGGTGTTGTGTGCTTATGTCGAAACGAATTGTCAAGTGCTCTCACGCATTTTGACGCTGCCATCGCTCTTATACCGCGCTGTAGCTACACGTATGCCAACAAAGCAGTGGCGCTGGCACGCAGTGGCAATATGGCTGGCGCTGAACTTCACTTCAAAAAGGCGATTGAGGAGCTGCCGTCGCGGAAGGAGTTTTACCTGACACGCGGCAAAATCGTTGCTTTACAAAAGCGTCTGCACGATGCGATGGTCGACTTCTCAACAGCGCTATTCCTCGGTATGATGGGAAACTGTAAACGATTGTAAATACCATCTCGAATTTATGTGCGTGAGGAAGCGACTTGCTCGTTGTATTTGTTGCAGCTCCCGTCCCCATTTATTTTGAAGTTGTGCCATCACGAACGCCAAATTCACCTTGTTCCTCGTCACCCTCGCCCTTATCAACACTTTCCCCACCACAACACGAATTTTCAGGAACGAATTCCGCATCTGGCGATGGAGAGTGCAGCTGCCACTGGTCTTCACTAAAGCTTCGGTTGAAGCAGGTCTTATACTGGGAATCCTGAAGAATGAATTGACTTCAGAAAACGTAAGTCCCTGGCGCCGACGATTCCCTATTGGTCAATAATAGCTGTGTTGCTGGCGCCATTGATAGGGACGAGCACATGACGAAAAGCTGAAGAACGACAAGCTCCGGCCACTGGGGGCAAGACCGCAAATGCAGGGGGTTGATAGCAGTACGCTATCGTGCGGACTGTTGGGTTGCATGCAAGTAAGCGGAGCGTAAGGTTTATTGAGTACTTAATATGTACTGACGTATTGGCTTTGGCGCAGTGTAGACGTTTGAGTGCCGGCACTATTAGGCGCAGTAGTCACTGCTGGTCGTGTCAAGACTGCTCGTGCCTAGCGTCGCTGCTGCTGGTCGTGTCGAGCTGGCGTTGGTTCTGCTGGTCGTGTTGAGATTGCCGGCGTGGGTTCTGCTGGTCGTGTCGAGATTGCTGGTGTTGCTGCTGCTGGTCATGTCGAGATTGCTGATGTTGGTGCTGCTGTCGCCGTCAATGGTGGGTGTAGTCCTCCTATTGCAGTTGCAGGTGTCTGTACCACCAATACTGAGGCTTCAGATGAAGATCATGCGGCTGTGTTGTCTGTGATAGCTCGGCGCTTTCGCTGCTTGAACGGCAACGAGCGCGTGCTTGTGTCGTGGGCTTGGCAAACTAACCTTAGCGCAGTAGTGAGTTTGAGCTGTGCTGCGTCTGCAGCGTTTGAACAGATACAGACCTGTAATGGGAGCGCACTTGGGAAGACAAGGTGACTCCTTGTGGTGTGGTGCCTCGCACCAGGTAGAATTGAGAATGATGTAGTTATGGCCAGCTGCAGTCTTAAGCTAGCCTAGTATGCATGGGCGTTGGGCCCTCTTGGTATTGGTTTCATGGTCGGTGGTCGTTATCGCCGTTGCTGTCGTCACGGGTGTCCCAGGTCGTTGCTGGCATCACTGGGTCGGTTTCCAGTTGTGCCAGGTGCGATCTGCAACACTCCTCCTCGACAGTGACGGTCGATATTAAACTTCGGTTAGTGCTGGCTGGGGCGGTGCACTACAAGCTTGATCATGGCTACGTTGCGTGCTTGCAGGGTTGCACCGAGTGGTTTGGTCAGTATGTCTGCTTTCATCTCAGTTGTGGGGCAGTAATGGACATTCAGTGCCTTTTTGCGGATAGCGTCACGGATGAAGTGAAACTTTATGTTGATGTGTTTTATGCGGGCTGTAGTCACGTCATTCTCCATATTTTTGATTGCACTCTGATTGTCGATGTGCAGTGTGACTTCGTCGCTCTTGCTGTGCAGTCCAAGCTGTTCGAGTAGCTGCTGGACCCATAGACAGTCCTGCACGGCAGTCGCCCCAGCGATATACTCCGCCTCAGCAGTGGAGAGAGCCACGGTGGACTGCTTCTTGCTGTACAAGGCAATCAGCATGCCATTAATGGTAAGCAATCCACCTGAAGTCGACTTGGCATCCTTGGACCCAGCCCAATCAGCATCACTGAAAATGTCTGCGTGGAAGGTTCGCTGTGGTGCTTGCGGGCGCGGAAAGAGCATTTTAGGTCCCTGGACCCCGAAGGTAGCGCAAGACACGTTTGACAGCGGTCCAATGCGCAGTGGTAGGTGCGGATACGAAGCGCGCTAAGTAATTCACAGGCATCGTGATATCTGGCCGAGTGCATGTGCTCAGCCATAGTAGAGAACCAATTGTCTCTCGCGTACTGCTGGTGTCGAAAAATGGTTCACAGTCCTCGCTGTATAAGTCTCGGGTCGACTCCATCGGCGTCGTTACCGGACGGCAATTTTCCATGCCAAGTTTCATCAGCAAACTGTCAATATTGCTCGCTTGGTGTAGAAAGATGCCAGTGTCGCTTTGCTCGATGTGAATCCCCAAACATTTCTTTGCTGGACCCATGTCCTTGATTTGAAATTGCTCGGTTAGCTTCTGCATCGTCCAGTCAGAGTCGCCTTCACACTGGCTAACAACCACGACGTCATCTACGTAAAGTCCCAGCACCGTCAGCTTGCCATTGTTCTCCCGGAAGTACAGACAAGGGTCAAGGTTGCTCCTCCTGAAGCCAAGTTCCAGTAGGTAGCTGTGAATGGTGTCGTTCCAGAGTTTGCCGCTTTGCTTGAGGCCATACAAACTCTTTTGCAAGAGTAGGCACTTTCCTTTGGGGATATGAAGGCCTGCAGGGGCACGCATGTAGATAGGTCGGTCGAGTTCAGCTCGGAGATAGGGTACATCCCTTGCCGAATGATAGCATGCCAGAGCGCCGCGAGGGCAACAATGAATCGTAGGCTTGCAATTTTCAGAACTGGGCGAAGGTCTCTGCGAAATCCACGCCAAACTTTTGGTTGAAGCCACGAGCAACAAGGCGGGCCTTAAATCGCTCCAGCCCCCTTTGTTGTCGAACTTAATTTTGAACACCCATTTGGCGCTGATCACATTTCCGTCGCTGGGGGCATCGACAATTTCCCATGTAGCGTTGGTCGATATGGCTCGAAGATCCTCTTGCATCGCCTGCTCCCATTCACGCCAGTAAGGACTAGTCATCGCCTCTTTTACCGTATTTGGTTCTTTGACACCATCGCTTTCTAGAAGGGTCGCAAAGGCTGTGCCTCCGTGTAGCCCGATCGTGAGCAGTGCAGTGACCGGAGTTGCAAATTCATCCAGGAAGGATTGAGGAAGGTGAAAATTGTCCGTGGTAGTGCACGGGCACCTCTATTTAAGCCGAAGACGTGCTGGATTGCACGTGAGCTAAGCTGATATAGCTCAGAGGGACTCCCAGGCTCCGATCCACTGCATTTTGTTTGCGGTTGGTTGGCGATTTTATCGTCGGAATTCTCGTTATCCACCAGGTGATCATCAGGAGTGTCGTTGCAATCGGCGTCGACAGCGTCCATGTAACGCCCACAGCTCGCGAATCCAAACGATCAATGTTCTGAATGTGCGTAGTAGAAATGATGCGCTTTGTGCGCGGGATGAAAACACGGTATGCCTTCTTCTGAGAGTCAATGCCGATAATGATACCCTTTTTCAGCGCGTTTCTTGGCTGAGCGCTTCGCAGAATGCTGGATGTGACTCGTGCACTTTGAGCCAAATTTCAGTATGTGTGAGACGCTAGGTACCTTGCCTTTAAGTGCTTCAATTGGAGATGCGTGATCAGCGTTCGCACGCGTCGACAAGTAATTTCGGATGTAGCTGGCATAAAGGACTGCGTCACCCCAAAATCGCTGCGGCAATGCCGACGCCCAGAGCATCGCTCGAGCTGAGTCCATACCTGACCTGTGAAAACGCTCCGCTTTTCCATTTGAGGAAGACATGCCAGGCTCCGTGAGTTGGTGCCGGATTCCACGGTTGAGTAGAAATCGATCAAGCCGAGAACTTCCAAATTCACCACCTCCATCAGATCTAACTACTTTCACCGTAATGCCATGTTGGCGTTCGAACTCACTGATAAAGTCCTCAATATTTCATTCAGCGTCACTCTTTTTACGGAGCAAGTAGACACGGTTGTAGGTTGTAGCATGATCTACGATTGTCAAAATGTGCTTGTGACCAAGTCGGTCTGGAGTCATGTCAGTCTTCAAGTCCACACACAGTGTGGCTCCAGGTTCATCGGTGGGAGCAGACGAAGACGTATCTTCCTTATTCTTGGCACGGCGAGTTTGCTTTGCTTCCTTACCGGTTTTGCCCTTGATAGCACACAGTTGCTTGCCGAACTCGCATGTGTATCCACGTTCTGTCAACTGGGCGACCGAAATTAAGTTCCGGTCGATTACGGTCGAGAAATACACATTCTCCAGCAAAATACTATGCTTCTCGCCGTTTTCGGTTGTAGTGATAACGGTGCTTCCCTTCTCAGTAGCGGTAACGTAATTTCCGTTTGCGACTTGGATCGATAAAAGAGCTGGCTGTATCGCGAAAAGTTGATCGCGATCCGTACACAGATGGTGTGTTGCTCCTGAGTCAATTGTCCAAACACTCGCTTTTGTCGCAGCACTAGTTCCCCTGAGCCGCTCGAAGCAACCCATACGTGTGCTTCAGTATCTGAGTCTGCAGACACACTTCCATCACTTTCGTCAGCTGTGGCAAGATTTGCACTTCCGCTCGACGCCAATTGTTTTGCTTGCTCCACTACTGGGCACGTGTAGATTTTGTGTCCAAGCTGATCACACACGTCGAACTTCTCCGCGATATCCAGGACGTCCGGAGGCGGCGTAAGCTTCGCTGCTGCTTGGCTGTTGATGACGTCGTGGTGTATCATCACTAGTGTTTTGCTTATTTCGCCATGGTTGATGATCATTATGACGATGGTTGCGGTCGTGGCTACGAGAGCCATGTAAATTCGAGTTGCGGTGGTCGCCTTGGCGATATTTCCGGTCGTCTCGCTTGGTGCCACAACGTCGACCATCACCCTTCAGCTTGTACAGTAGACGCTTCATGCGGTCGGTTTCCATGACGTAGTCGATCGCATCTTCAGGTACTGAAGAAAGGGGTGTCGGTGCTAGCTCAGGGCACGCGTGATTTCCAAACACTTCCATCTCCATCTTGCTCTGATCATCCTCCATGAGACTCTCGATAAAGTTCAGGTAATCCAGGTAGTCACGCCACGAGTCTCCTTCTCGTTTGTTGCATTGCATCTTCGTACTAAGCTCAAGTTGACTAAGCTGGCAGCCAAACTCAGCGCGCATCGCACGTTTTACCTCAGCGTAGGGCATATTTTCCCCACCGTGACGCTGCCGCCATTCAAAATTCTTGTTGTGGAAGTACCGCGACGCTTTCTCCTCGAGAAAATTCACAATGACCGATGCCTTCAGTTCGTCGGTCCAGATGGACCCATTCACTAGCCCCTCGGTCCGGACAGCGTGTTCAAACTTCTGCATAAAATTCTTAAAGCCGGCGCCGAGACCCGGGTAAACCTCGTTTCCTTAAAGGTCGAGCATTGCACGTCTTTGATTTTTGGCTTCTTCGGAGATGGCGGTGCTGTCTCCATACTAACATCCGACATGGTGGGAGCTCGCGGCACGCGAGCGGCTAATTGTCTCTTCATCTCTGCGAGTTCATTTTGCAGGTGAAAAACCAGCTGGAGCTGGTCTTGCTGTTCCATCGCTTCTTGATCCGATGGGTCGAAGTGGAGGTTGTCGAAGAGGCCTGACAGATTCGTCCTTTCGTCTCCTGCTTCTTCTTCAAAGCTCTCAGCACCTCGTGCCGAAGCTGTGTCGTCTTGGTCGATGTCGCCTCGCGAGACGTCAAATTCTTCACTGGTCGCGTAAGGAAGCCGACCAGTTGGGCTCATAACCTAATGGGAGCGCATTTGGGAAGACAAGGTGACTCCTTGTGGTGTGGTGCCTCGCACCAGGTAGAATTGAGAATGATGTAGTTATGGCCAGCTGCAGTCTTAAGCTAGCCTAGTATGCATGGGCGTTGGGCCCTCTTGGTATTGGTTTCATGGTCGGTGGTCGTTATCGCCGTTACTGTCGTCACGGGTATCCCAGGTCGTTGCTGGCACCACTGGGTCGGTTTCCAGTTGTGTCAGGTGCGATCTGCAACAACCTGCACATGAGGTTCCACTGGCTAGTTAGGAAGAGATGGGAAAATCCCGCATCGTTCCGATAGAGAAGTAGAGCGGCACAGCTCTTTGTAGAGCGAAAACGTCAGGGCTGCTTGCCGGAGTTCTTCGGCGAGCTAGACTGGTTACGATTGGCCTCGAGTCGCTTACACCCCCAAAACCTGTTTCATATCATCACCGTATTCCACAGGCAAAGCAACTTGATTCAATCGATACAGATCCTTTACCGCGCTGCGATAACCACTCAAAGTTGTGCCTTCGTTGTCTTCCGCTTGTACGCCAAAAATTCCAAGAACATTGCCGGTGTGAACTCAGCTAGATTGATTCCATCGTCTTCGTGAAAGAACCTTGTTGTGTCGGGGTCACTCAGGGTCTGCGCATACACCTCCCTAATCCACTTCTTGATGCCTCTTATGCTGCTTGTGTACTTCTTTCTCGTCTCGTTGGAGATACAAGCGTCGCGTATTGCCCTCACCTCTGCTGCAGCGTCCTGCGATCTTCCATCAGCCATGTTAGTCGATCTTAGAATAGGTTTGGCCAATCGGAACAGCGACTTATCGTCAGCTCTCGGTACTTACAAATTCTCGCGGCAACGCGGTTCTCGGCTGCCCATAGTGAATCAAGGTAAGTGAGTATCCACCAAAGGGCGAGGAACTCGCCGATTCCCGAAAACATAAGCCAATCCGCCGACGTTTCAGCAGGAAATCCCATATATAACTTACGTAAATGAGAGAATGAGGGATGGACAGCTCCAATGTCACCCCTCCGCGTGCTAAGGGTTAACATACTGTGGAACACCGGCCCACAAACGTTCTCTTACATGCAACATTTCCTTATGTTGTACGAATGTTAACCCAGGTTACGCTTACAGAGTTCCGTGGAATTAATCCGTTGACGGGTTACTAAAACCCCTTATGCTGTTCTGAACAGTATAAGGAATAGTCAGAGGTTAAGTATACCATAATTCAGGCCAGTAAAAACATGCATTTTTTGCGCATCACTTGTAGCTAAGCTCCCGGTAATAATCCCCGCAAACAGGATGTGCCGTGAGACACATTTAATTAACCAATCGCAACCGGTTAGCCGCAGTCGTGAAATCTTGATTTTTATGAATTCACGTGACGAATGGCCGGCGAGGTGTATAAGCGAGAAGGTCGTCATATCGACTTCTTCACTAGATCAGCCAAGGCGCAGCAGTGGACCAGTTCAAGTCTTCATTACCTGCATGCTCGATATCTATCCTACTGCCAACCCAGCCGTGCGCGCATGGGGTGCGAGTCAGATGCGGCGACCACGCATACCAAACCAGCCACGGGGCGATCAAGGAGCTGGACGCGAACGAGAGGCCCACATTACACCGCTCGCAGTAAGGTGACTGACTGGTAGTATATCATCTCTAATGCATGCGACGCAAGTGCGCGCATGGAATCCCGATAGAAGATAGTCATGGACTAAAGAGAAGGATTCAGATGTATTACGACGCGCTTTACGTCCTTATGCTATAGCAATTCCTCTGTCTCGGATGCGACTGGCCTTGGGAGCAAACTCTCCATTTTGCCACACCATGTGCCAAATCTGCGAGCACGTAAACTCTTCGTTCTTCGCGTGACCGCGTACTTTGTTACACAGCGTAACCAATCCGCGTTTACCCCGCGAGCGCACAGGACATAAGTAGGCTGAAGTCCCCCTCGCTTTTTCCTTCCGGCTTGTAGTACGAACACACCTTGCATTGACGCTGGCGCAGACGCTGGACGCCATTGTTTAGGCTATAATCCTCAGTCTGTGATAGCGTATGCTCGCCATGCATTGATACCGGTCTCTCCACTGCAATATTCTCCCCGGGCGAAGAATGGGTTTGCGTGAAGCTATCCTCACTCTGCTCGATAAGATCTTGGTGAAGCCGTGCTAGAAACTCGAAGTGTGAGTTCTTCTTTCTCTTCTTTTCACACACATATATCTAGACAATGTACGCGTTGACCAGGGCCATATCGACAAGCCCGAGGAATAGCCCTTTGTAGTATTTGTTGAACCTGTACATCGGTACAGCATAAATCAAGCAAATAATCCTTCCGTGTCAGCATAATAACGTACCGGAGGGACATCTGCATAGAGTATGCGTGCAGCTGTAGCTGATCGTGGCGATCGACACCACCCATGTAGCGCTGGTATACGGCTACCAGGCCAGGACACGGCACATCACTTGGACCCGTCTTTCCTCGTCGCCGCACCGTTGTGGGTTCGGCAGTCACTTGGAAGCCAAAATACACGATAGTGTTGTCGGCCCACATGACTGAGATCAGGCCGGGGTTCGACTTCGCCACTGCCATCCTAAACGTTCCTCGCGGCGTTCGAGCTTGTCGCTTCTTCTGCTGATCCATGGGATCGACGTACAGTAGCGATCACCCACCACCAGCCGGCGACCCTCAAAGGTAAACCACGAAACACGCACGCAATGTTACGAACAACAGCAGCCGGCCCATTGTTAGTGTCCATGGATTGCGATTCTTCCGAGTCGCATGTCCTTCCGATATCCAGTTCAACGCTATTGCATTACATACATTCAACATGTCCGCATTATATCATGTCCATAAACCTAGCATGTCAGCATCCACACCGCTTGCAATATCCTGTTTCCGCGCAGCAGGTCATGACACACCTGGAACTCCAGCGATGCGGCTTGTCTTTCATGAATGTTCTCGTCGGGTTTCGCCGGTTATGAGAAAGAAGAACACCCTCATCAATTGAAACGCGAGAGCCGAGTACGAAGCCCTCTTTGAAGGTCCTTTCCAATACGGAAAGCACCGATCGAATCTTCAAGCTCTATCCTTCACTGCAGCAGGATTCGTGTTATCCGTAAAGTGGATAAATATAGAGATATCTTGGAAACGGTCGCGTGACATGACAATATTGAAAGTTCCAGCCGACAGTACTCCAATGGCATCCTTGAACCAATGCAGCATCTTGTGTAACAGCGTGATTCTTTTCTTCTTCGCCGAGATCTTCATCGTCATCCACCACTTCAGTACCGAGGTCATCATCGGGTACATACTCGCCATTGTCCGAGTTTGTGTCGGATACACGCCTGCCTTCCTCCGCTTCACTGTTACCCGAATGTTCACAGGTTACGTCGACTTCAAATTGGGTCGATTCATCGTCTTCATTAGCTGCCAGCTCAATTGTGGGTGTGATCTTGTCAGCATTAGCATCAATCCGAACGCTTTCCCGGTCAGCATTAGCGCCACTTCGAACACGTTCGAGATTAGCATAAGCGTCGTCTGGGCTGACAGTGTCAGCATTAGCAGTGATTCTGGTGGCAGCGTCAGCATTATTGTCAGCAATAACTTGCTTCGAGACACCTTCTGCGTCAGCATTAGGTCTGGCCGTTATACCATCCGTGTCAGTGATATCGTCTGTGGTGATCGGAACAGCTTTTCCTTCAAACCATACACATATTTTATCAGCATATTCAACGAGAATCCCCATATCGGGGGCTTACCATCCGGCGACGAAGATGTCGCTACATCTGATAAGGGTGGTTCAACAGCGTTTCCATCGCCCACTGTCGCCAAAAATATCACAAGAGGTTAGTACCCTTCTTCTAGCCACATTGTAAGATCACGAGACGCACCTGTTGTGTTTTCTGGTCCCCATACTTTGTCAAAACTTGCCATTGCTCGACGCCTCGTGTTTGCTTCGTCCGCCAACTGCTTCTTCGTCTTCTTCTTCGGACGCTTGACCGTAGATCCCGCGCGCCGTTTAGCAGTCTTGCCTGTCTTCTCGGCAGGCTTCTTTACCGATTCGCGTTTCTTTTTCGCTGATGTTGGTGGTGGTGGTGATGCAGTAGCTCGGCTCCGATGGTATTTCACTTTTCTTCAGCAACACCTCGAACTAAAAGTCAGATTTAAACAGTTAGCACATACAATAACACTCAAAATACAACTCAGTGCACGTAATTGCTTGTCCTTCGGGGCACACCAACACGTTGGCAATGTTTAGACGTGCACACGACTCCTTATCTGATCGCACGTAAGATAGCAGCTCGTCCTCGCCGTTGAAGTAGTCGACACCGCGCTTTCCTCCTCTGACCTTGCCGCCAGGCTTCACGTAGTTATTGCTGCGACACGACAAGATTAGACCAACAACTAACGCCTACGCACGCACGACGACGTACTGCAGCTGAATCCCCGTAGCTCCCTTCCAAGTCCAGTTCTCCTTTCTCAAACGAGGCCAGTTTGTCCTTGAAATCCATAGGATACGCCATCCCGGTTGTCTTCTCCGCGGCGAAATCTCAGAATGACTGGTTTGGCGTCGAAGCGCAACAGGGGAACCGATTTTGTTTTTTCTCGAAATATGAGCTCTGAGATACTTTAATCCATATGGTATGAAACCCAATAGTATCGCCGTATTTAGGTACGTGGCATGACATTTTATGGGAAGGGGCGTTCCAACCCTTTTGAGGATTGTGACCATAGTGAAAACAAGTTATCCTTATGCTGTTCCAGAACAGCGAATTCCCCCGCGTGCTAAGGGTTATGGAAGTTGACGTCGGCGCCGCACTCGAGCAGCAGCTTGGTCATGCGGCGCGACTTGGCCGCGGCCAGGTGCACCTGTTGTCGGCCACGTTCACGATGGAGCCGCACAGCTGCGGCATGAGCAGCGCCTGCACCACGTTCAAGTGGACGCCGCGGATGGCGAAGTACAGAGCCGTCTGGCCGAACATGGGGTCGCGTCGCAGGATGTCGGTGCCGGCCTGGATCACGAGCGCGTTGACTAGGACGATGTCGCCCGCGCGCGCCTGCAGCAGCGGCGTGATGCCGTCGGGCGTTGGTCCTGAGGCGGTCACCGACGGCCGCGGGTTGCTGTTGTACGCGCTGCGGTAGCTGTCGTCCATGCGCATGAGCGCGTTGCCAAGCTCCGTGTGGCGCCCGACGCTGTGCGAGGCCTGGTTCGTGTTGTGCGCGCCGCCCGGCATGAGGCTGTCGCGGAATGTGCTCTCGCGCATGTGCAGCATCTGCTCCACGTCGAAGTTGCTGGCCTGTTGCACGCGGCGGAAGTCGGTGGGCAGCTCGTCCTTGGGGCAGCCCTGGGAGTACGCCTGGAAGCTGTTGCTGCCGCGGCTGTCGTTGCTGCTCGTGTGCGCCGACAACTTGTCGACGGTCGAGTGCGCGTGCAGGTCAAGGGCACGTGCTGCAAGTGGAGACTCCACGGACAGTGAACGATTGGCAAAGCAGGAGATCGTCACCAAATGTCTCCGCATCGCGAGTGCTTCACGCGCTTCTACCGCAAGTACAATGACGACAAGCTGCACGAGATCGACGTTGTGCTGGAGCGCAGCGCTGGCGCTGAGCAGCTGTTCTCTGTGTTCGTGAAGAAATACGGGCCTGAACCTACAAATAATGAGCAGTTCGACGGCGCTAACGAAGAAGAAGAAGAAGAGGACAAGGAGTCAAACTTCAACCACCAGCGTTTGCTGGCCTTCGACGACACGTACAGCCCCGAGAAGGTCGATGGCGTGCCCTCGGTGCTGGCCGAGTACAAGGGGGAAAGGAGTCCAAGCTCTTCGACTCAGAAGTACGGACCGGAATCTAGTGACTCGGACTAGAAGGAGGAGATGACGGCAAGTCCAAGTTTAATAGCGTGGTGTACTCCCCCATTGACACGTTCCCGCCCGAGTACTGCGAGTACAGCCCCGTAGTACATGACAGGAAGGAATGGCCAGTCATGGATGGTTATTAGAGTTCGACTTCGGTCCGTAACACAACAATCCGTATAATCCAAAAAAGAAAGAAAAAGAGTACAGCCCCGTGTTCAACGAGTGCAAGCCGAGCACTGCTCCGACCTCGTGCTCACCAAGTACAACCGCACGGTGGTGGAACCGCTGGAGGTGGAGCAGTAGATCGCGGAGGGTATCACGCTCGAAGTGGTGGACAAGACCGTCAAGGAGAAGAAGAACAACAAGATCGAGGAGGCTGCCAAGCGGAAGGAGAACTGCAAGGTGACCATCACCAATATTTTGCGCAAGGGCCGGAAGCGCCTCACTTTCGTCACGAGTCTCGAGGACTTTGAGGAGGTCAACATCAAGGACGCTAGCAAACGCCTTGGCAAGAAGATCGCCTGCAGCTGGTCGCTGTCCAAGACGGACAGGGCCAGCAGCCGATCCAGCTGCAGGTCGACTGCGCCACGGAGCTGCTGGACGTACTGCCGGAGTTGTTCGGCGTGCACGAAGCCCAGGTCGTCGTCGTCAACGAACCCATCAAGCCCGTCAATACCACCAAGAGGAGGCAAAAAGTAGTTGGATGTAGGTCCCACAGCGTCAAGGTTGCTAACAACTCGAATTAATGATCTTTTGCTAGGTTACACCCCCAGTACCAAATTGATATTCCCAGTCTAAGTCGCAGACGCCCTAGTTGGACGCTCACCAGTACATATTTCTACTTCATCGCACTGTGTGCAATGCCATCCCGTACATTTTTGGCCATCACTGCATCAGACAATTTGGGATCAACTTTTGTCACTATTTCCAGATTTGGCAGTCCCCTGCCGAGTGCGAATCTTTTGCGGTTGCGCCACCGCCGCAGCCGAGACGTCGGTCGGACTGCTGAGCAGAATGGCCCCCGGTTTCTTGCACTCCTCCCTTTTGCACAATTGCACTGGGGTTTGCGCACGGCCAAGTTTGCGCCGCCGGAAGGGTCTGCGGGGCGGAGTCTTCTGCAAGTCGACGCTTGTGCCCCACGTTCGGGGTGATGACAGACTTCGAGTTCATAATTTGCGCTTGCACGGCGAAAGGTTTCGACAATGGCTGGAGTCAGCGGAAATGGGCAGTTGGTTAGCCAAAGAACGCGGCGTGCAAATAGCAACGAACCTGGCTACATTCTTCAGGTGAAAAAATGTGTGCCGAATTTTGGGTACCGGTACGGGAACTTATAGTTGGGGTTCTACCGGTTGCTTTTTGCAGAATGAAGTGGCCGGAAAATCACCGCCATCTTGCTGGTTTGGCCGAGCTACAATACCAATACACAGGCACTGCGAGTAAACGATTGAATTGCAAATATACGGAAATATAAGTACGGTTTAATTTATTTTACGCTGATCCGAAAAACTGAAACTTACGGAAGGACAATTTTACAATTTATTTTTTACAGGTATTTACGCATTTTTACGGTAATAACCGTTTTACGCTTGGCAGTTCCAGGTACCAAGAAATCACTGGTTGGGAGCCCTCTTCATATTCCACCAACTTGTTATTAATATCAAACTCTTTACTCTTTGCATCAAATACGCTCA
The DNA here is from genome assembly GCA_012656075.1 of Phytophthora hibernalis. NCBI lineage: Eukaryota > Oomycota > Peronosporomycetes > Peronosporales > Peronosporaceae > Phytophthora > Phytophthora hibernalis. The sequence goes on along the minus strand of JAAKBF010000052.1, from coordinate 69,903 downwards.
TTTTCGCTTCACCGCCACGGTATTCTCACCATTCGACTTGAAATGCTTCTGTTCCTCAAGGTGAACCGTCGTTTTGGGGGCAGCGACCGTGGCGAAAGTTGTAAACGCGTAGCTGTACTGTTTACCTTTACTACTTATCAAATAAACGTTGCCATCTTGTACTTGAAATATCTGCAACTATTTTTGTGTGTGGTTATCACGGTTGGAAAGTATGTTTGGGCAGCCAATAAGATCAAACCTTCGTGTACCGTCTTTTTCAACTCAAACTTTCCTGCAAAAGCAGGAGCTGAAGGTTTTACCTGATTGGCTGCTGTGTTTGTTTGGGAGAGGAAGACAAGCAGAAGCATCGATCACACCGTCTTCGCCCGCGACTTCAGTCGTCCTCCCTCGTCCGTGTCGGACAAATACCAGCCAAAAAGCGTTCTGGAGACCGACGGGGATCAGCGAAACCCTCACAGTTGAAAGTTGAAGGTTTGATTTGATTGGTTGGTGATACATAGTTACTTTCTAACCGTGATAACCACTAATATACTGAATAATTTATTTGTACATTGTCCAAAGTTCCGCGGAATTACTTACCGGTATTGTAGCGAAGACTCGAAATGATATTGCAGCGCCATTTTCGGAAGGCCTGCCAAGACACAGAAAAAATGTTGACAACTTCTAGCGGTGAGATATCTGTTGGTGGTTGTGCCAATGAGGAAGTATGGTCCGAGGGTCGGACTCTGAGCATTTGAGATTCCTTGAATAGGTTCAAGATTCTGAATCTCTAGTGGCCCATGTATTATTATACGACACATATACGTATTACCGGTATACGATAGCAGTACCGGTAATAGAGAATTGTAGTTTCTGGAGCTAAGCTTATTCAAACTCTGGAGCTATTTTTGATTTTGCTCCAAGATGATCGTCCAGATACCATTTTTGAAGTGTAGCTCTTGGAGTATCCAGTCTGGAGTGAGACGGATACAAAAATCAACCTGTCGCGAAATAGTACCTTGGAGCAACGGGGGCCTCAATAACTCCATGGAGCTTGCTTTTGGAGCTACCGCAAAAGTCTGATAGATGTAAAGGGTTACACAAATCTTACGGTTTACTGTTGTTGTCGGCTTAAGTACAGAATTTAAGTCCAACAGTTCTCTAATGACGTTACCGACTTCCTCGGCTTATAGTGGACACCCTACGTACCGGTACAGTGTACCACTCTGAAAAAGTGACCTTCCGATTTTGGCTACTGTTAATGGTACCGGTATTAGTACTTAAGGGCGACTCCTAAGTAGTGTTGGGCGATGATGAACGACTGCTATCATGTTTGACTCGTTAAACGTAGTGTGCTACGGTGCAGGCAGTACGTACCAGGCGATTAACAAGTCCATTCCCGTTAACAAGCTATATGTAGCATTCAAGAACAGTTGCATTGTAGTTCGGGCTAAGTATTAATAACTATGACAGCATGATACCGCCAGCATCTCAATCAGCGCGTCCACGCCCGTGCAATGGTCAGGTGGTACAGCCGCTTCGCGATTTGGGTATTATAGTAGACACATGCGGCATATCATAGCAGTCCCAGCGACTTCTGGCAGGGAGGGTCTTGTGGTAACCTGCACGACAACGCGGTACATGCTGCCAGCGCCAATAGTTAGTACCGGTACTGTTAGATTTAGGATCACATGAGAACAGGAGCTCGAATACTCTACGCGGCGCTATCAGATACAGGGGCTGCAGACAGTTAGCGCGCACACCCACCAACAAAGCAGGCAGCCAGAGAAGGACGGCTGAAGGACGGGAGAATCTCTAAATGACTGGCAGTCGCGGGAGGAAAATCGCCATACCGGTACGAATACTATACATTTGTGTCGAAATAATTGCTCCAGAACTTATAAGCCGGGGCGGCGAGAGGGCTCAAATACTGCAATGTGATTGGACGCTCTTATATGTCGTTGTCCACTATTACAGTAACCGAGGAAGTCGGTAATTAGGCGGGCCGGTATTAATATTACCGTACATGTAGAGGTCCAGTATTAGTGGTCCGGTATAACTGAAACCGGTATTATTGAAACCGGTATTTCTGAGGCGGGTAATACCGAAGACTTTCGTCCGTCCTTCGAACAACTGTAGGATACGGTGGTTCAGATCATTGTGCGTCTGACCACGAAGTCGTTGCAGGGCAACGCCATCTTGGATTTAGGACCTAGCTGGCGCTGCTGTGGTTCGCCTTCGTTATTTCGCCAAGAGGTCAGCGTCACCACGATCTGCCAAAGCTTAACCGCTCGAACACGTACAAAACGACGGACTCGAAGAGCGTTGGAGTTGATAGGATATTTTAATCAAGATTGACTATTTTAATAGTCAACCAGACAAGCGTAATCTGATGATTATGAAGTTGCTAAGACTTTCAATTACCGGTAAGTTTAATAATACCGCATTATAACTCCTAGACACTGTATTTTACTTTTGAAGTACCAATATTTGAAGGAGATTGCGCTCACTAAGGATTGCGCTCTCGAGTATTAATATGAGCGTGCCTACCACGGTCGTGGAAACTGCATTGAGTCTTTACCATAGACATGAATTTAAGTCTGCACCAACCACCACCTCGCCACCAGCCCATTTTAACGTCAGAGTGTATAATACTCGCTGTATGTACAGAAAATTTTGTCATGTTGTCGCGTTCTTCAGAGCAATTCTCTACTGCCGACTTTGTCAACAGTGACGTGCTGGCAGCAGCACCCACGTACCGTAAAGTTCGGATTCAGTAAGTCACACCGATTCAATGCGACAGTGGTAAAGACTAAATTCAAATATTTTGAAATAACTTGGAAATTGTATGCATTTTCGTTTTACGATCGTAAAAACTAAAATTGTCCTTGAATTTTGAAAACTTTTAAATAGCAAGCGACCTTTTACGACTGTCTCATTGAATCCGAACCTTACGGTAAGCTGTGAAGGGATTGTCGGTCTGGTCTCTGTAAGATGTACCGGTATTGAAGCCGCACAATCAATCTGAACCATGGCCCTCGTCTATGCCTTACCGGTATTAATATAATAGTACACCGGAGGACCGACACGATTCCCCCTATTCGAACACGGACAGGTCAGGTCTGACTGCGCTGTATTACCGTAAATCACGGCGATCATGCAACGCCGTAAAAGTAGAAACCAAGTCGAATCGTGTTTGAGGCTGTAAAAACTAATTGACCAGCTCACATACAAAAGCTTCGACGCATTGACAAAGAAAATACACACTGATGGAGTTTTTAAGGCTTTCTATGATACAGTAATCTGCTTCCTCAGTGTACACCTTTTATATATAAAGAATAACAGTATATTTTATGTGAAAGCCCATTATGTATCGTTTAAAAACTCAAGAAACATACTATTTGGCAGGTTATTTAATGTTGGGTGTTCGCTGAGGAAGCAGATCACTGTACCGGTAATTCATTTACAGTAGAGGCGGCTCACGTTTCCGATCCCGTTCGCCTTCTTTGCGTTATGCTTCGCCCGATTACAAACAAGCGTACGGACCAACGTACCAGTACATCAACTGGTACGGTACTTGCTTAGTACTGTACCATGTATACCTTCCCGCGGTTCGTCCTTGCTTCATTGCCAATTTCGCCACCATGGCGTCACGTCGAGCTTCTCGGATCCCTGCACGCCAGCTATTGATTGTTGCTTTCGTTGCGTTGGCTGTTGGCAGCTCCGTTTCTTCAGCCGCGAAATGTTTCTACTCGAAGAAATCTACCACGTCAGCCCCTGCAACCACAACAGCACCAGTCGGGTTTGACTACCCCGACACCGACACGCCAACCGTGACAGACTCGCCAATCCAGCAAACGACGGATGCCCCGACACAGGTTACACCAGACGTGCCAGAGACACCCGAGGTGACCACTCCGACTCAAATTACGGGTTCCTCCGAATCCAGCAGCACCAGTTCACTTCCGACCCAAACTTCCTCCGAGGGATCAAGCGCCGAAAATCCTACTCAAACGTCCTCCGAGGGATCGAGTGCCGAAACTCCATCGACTACATCGAACTCTACTGGCGAGCATGCCACCTTCGGTGACATTACATCGGGCAGTGACAAGTGCGTTGTCGGAAAACCGAGCGCCTACATTAGCACGAAATACGTCGACTGGGTCTGGAAGCAGCGTATGAGCGAATATGTACTGCCTTTCAAGAACTACATCTTCGACCAGCTCGTGACGAACAAGGGATCGCTCACCTACTGCGTCCGCTGGGACAGCACGAACAAACTCTCGAAGAGTGTGGCGTCCAAGTTCGAGGCCATGCTAAACCGTCAGTTCAAGGCTTGGAACGAGTGGTTGATCGGGTATGATTGCTGGCCGTTCGAGCAGATTGATGTGAAAATCGTTGGCTGGGCAACACGTGAGGCCTCGCTTTTCGGTTGGAGTGACGACTCCTCGGCACGATTTACACAACCGAAAAGGATTCCGACGGCGTTCCTCAGTGCCCCGACGCGTGCTACAAGCACAAGGACTTCGCAGCCAAGTCCGATACCAGTGCTTGCAAAGGAGAGTCATTTGATATGTCGTTGTGGCCTACACTGGGCCAAGGTGGAGGCGCCGGCGGTGACTGGGGTCAGCGTGTGGACGAGGCAAACATGCTGGCCACCATCGATGGCGAGGAACTAACGATCGTGGCCCACGAAATTGGTCACGGCTTTGGCCTCCCGATTTCTACGAGACCACTGACAAGCCTGCAGAGGACTTCCCGGCCTGCATCATGGAAGCAGGCGCCTCGCCCACAATCACCCCTGGTGACGGATGGATGCTGCGTCGTGTTCTTGAGAATGTGAAGTCTCGCTACAACTTCTAGGCTTTTAGGATCTACCGTTGTCTGTATACACGTAATGCTAGCCACTGGTAGCTGAGCTTTTGCCAATTTGATGTTGTGAAGCAAAATACAAATTGTAGTGTTGAATGTGCTTGGCCACTTCGGTGAGCAATTAATCTGACTACAGGCCAAATCGTTTTTGGCATGTGTTAGCATGTGTGTTGAGTTGACCCAACACTGTTGACTCACAGCAGGTCACTGATCCAAACAATGACATACCGGTTCTCGACAACGTGTGTTCGTTCGCAACTTTTGCAAGCATGGAGTTTTTGCTCGCAACAAATTTTGACACATTTCTGCCTAAGCTTATCATACGGTATTAATAGATATTATACTTCACCCTTTTCCAAGCTGAATGGCTCTTCTTCCTACCAAAGTGGTGCGGGAAGACCTCGCGCAACTTAATATTGGGGAAAAAGAGGCGATTTTCACCAAAGTAGTTTTCTGATTATTTTTATTATTAATTAATATACCAAGCAAAATGGTTCGCCTATCCAAATGGACCTCACGGTCGCTAGAGAAAAAGGTATTCATTTTGACCCAAAACAGGTAGCCAACTACTGGGAGATCATGATAGACCCCTCAGATGCCCTTATATCGTTCTTAAAGTTTTCGATTTGACTCAGAGAGATTGCCTCTAAATCGTCGGTTGGACGATAACCACTTTGCTTGGTAACGATTTACGACAAAACCACTTTGGTTGAAAATACTTACGTAATCACTTATGAGGGATGGGGAAACCTTCCCGCTCCACTTTGGTTGGGAAAATAACCATTCAGGTTGGTAAAGGTGTTCATGTATTAACACGCATTGCCTGTAACAACCCGTCCTTTTCGGCGGTCCGTCGGTCGGGCGGAAATTTTTGCTAAATCCGATTGGATCGACCAATAGCATTCAATTTAACCACGGGGTATCGTTGAAAAGGTCTTATTGCGAACTTTTCAGTCAATGACTCTGCAATGTTGCCAAGTTGCTCAAATTTGAAAAATCGCGGGAAATCCGCAGGAGGGATGTCATGAGGATATGTTGGGATAACACTGAAATATAATAATTTAGATGACTTGATTAAAGTAAGCCAGCCTCCCAAATAGACTACGGGAAAATCTGCTGCAAATCATTCAACTGTTGGCAATACGACCGACCAAGATCTTGGCATTCAGTTATCAGACGACTTATCCGCAGTGGAAGGAATGCTGTACTGCAAATAGAGTCGTCGTTAGCTGTAGAATATTCTTGCGAAATTAGCGCTTCTTAACGGTTCTGGATGATAAGAATTTGGTCGACTTCGAAAACTTCGGATCCTAAATGATTTGAGATATGGCTAGATTTTCACTGGATAACTGTATGGAAGGGGTGAAAAGGGCGGTTTGTTACAGGTAATGCGTGTTAATAGTACCTACAGTATTAATAGAGGTCTTAGGCCCTGGTTTCTCCGTCGGTGTCGGAAGTGGTTATATCACCATTGTTCAGCTACACCATTGACCGAATAAATTACGGCTCGAGAAACCCTAGAAAGTACATTGATATGTTCAACGATGGGCAAGGATACAGTGGTGAGAAAGAACGTTGAAAGTTACGGAAAATAAATTCGTAAGTTTCGGCTGGGCTCAAATGGCAGTACCTTCCCCAGACTCGAAATTTCTTGCGGTAGTGTTACTAACGTAAAATTGCTATGCGCAGGCGACTCCGACTACGGCCCAGGCAGCGATGGCAACTCTGATGACGAGCACCCGGACAACTATGCTGGCGAGGAGGAAGAAATAGAGGACAACCGCGCAAATTCCCTGAGAGACCAGCATGTGGACAGCGCCGAGGACAAGTATGCGGACGCAGAGAAGGTTGCAGACGCAGAGAAGGCCGCGGGCTCGAGAGAGGTTGCGGACACAGGGAAAGTTGCGAGCACGGAGAAGGACTCTAAAGCAGAAGATATGGACGCGGGGAAGGTTGCGGACCCGGGGAAGGACGCTAAATCAGAAGATGCGGATAAGGAGAAGGACTCTAAAGCAGAAGATGCGGATAAGGATAAGGATGCGGACGCGGATAATGGTCCAAACGGAGAAAATACGTGCGAGAAGGAGACTCCAGAAACGTTGGGTGGAGAAGATGTGGAGATGGAGAAAGAGTATATCACGCAAGTACCTAGAGACAAAATGTGGATATGGAGAACGCCGCTGGTGGTGCTCCTGGGATCCTGGGAGCGGAGGATACCACCACAACGGCGGCGAGCCATCGTAAAGATCCTGGAAAAGCGTCCAAGAAAAACCAAGGACCGGTATGGATTTACCTTTTTCGTGAAGTGTGTTTTGAAATTAGAACCTGATATAATTTTATACAACGCTACTAGAATCAGGATCTGAGTTTTCTTCTATTTTACCGCCTGAAAAACGGTATCGACCGTCAAAATCGAGCAATGAGCGTGAAATTTTGGCAGCCTCGCACAAGAATATCTCCGTAACCACAGATGCGTTGGTGTCAAAGCGTGTGTAGTTAGATTGGTCGAGCTTTGAGCAGGACTTCGACACGTACGTTGAATCCAACTTCTTGGTTTACAGAAAGCCAATAATAGCGGACGCGAGGACGTTCAACACGCTAATATGAACGAAGAAGCAGATGACAAGAATGCGACGGACATGAAAAACAGTGCGATTCGTCAAATGTCCAGACCTCAACGCGGCAAAGATGAAGAAGCTATAAGTGCTTTGAATGGTGATGGCATCGGTATCAATGGTGATGAACATATCAGTGGCGACGAGAATGGTGATGGTTTTGTTTTCATTGGTGACGATCACCCATCATTGAGAAAAGATACTGCCACACTATCAGGAGCCACAAAGACGATGGAGCTTGTTATGGCACCTGAAAAGAAGAAGGCGCGCAAAGACACATAACCTCAATTTACGCAGCTGACTCTTCCCCCAAGTATAAGTATATAGAGTAGCAGGTCTAACTCAAGGAAACGAGGCAGCACGAAGAAGCTGAAACACCCCAGGGTAAGTGTCGAAGTCACATTTGAGGAAAACGGCAGTGGCGTCCCGATCGCAGATGTAGTGGCATAATTGGAGAGGTCAACTGATCACGACAAAATAGCGAAGGTCTTCAACGTGTACCCTATGGTGCGAAACAAAGCGTCGGACGGAATGTCTAAAGTTTTAGTGGATGCCGAGAAAACCGAAGGCAGCGTGACATCAGTGGGTGTCGTTTTCGGTTTTGCTGCCGTGACATATGCGGTGTCAGCTCTGAGAACAGACCTCAAACTGTCCAAACTTGTGTTTCCTCGCCCAAGATATGCGCTCCAGCTACTCCCCGATCCAACACCGTACCACGAGTGTGTTATATTACCTGAAGATGCTCGAATCGATGTACGGACTGTCCTTTTGTATTTGTGTGCTACTAGATCGGTTCTATGGACAAAGCAGGACTTCTACCGGCTAAAATCCGAGCACAAACTGCTATGAAAGTGAAATCGCCTGTGCCATCCGGTCGCGCCTCATACTTAGTTCCTTATCGTGCTACATTTCTTTTACGAGGGTGTCTGGAGTGTCATCTTCAGTGACTATGGCGGAACTGATTGGTACGCCCCCTAATCGTGACTGGGTCAAAGATTCACCAATATCTGTGATTCTTCAAATTGCGTGCATGCGCCACGGCCGAGCGGTGTTTGTGGATTCAACGGTTCTGGTAGCAGGTCGCTGGGAAATGCCTGTAAAAAAGGGAAAGACGTCGATTTCGTGGTGCCTCCCTGTAATTCAGACAATCTACACTGGACGCTGGTGATAATTGACGTCCGTGCAAGCAAAGCTTTTATTTACGACCCTCTAGAAAACGAAAATTGGACTCGTAATGCTAGAGCCCGTGTCCATGAAGTACTAATTCCTGTTGTCAGCTATTGGAGAACACTCCAATTCGGGAAGGAAGCAGACGTTCCTCGTTGGAAAACTGTTAACCTTGTTGGACCTATGCAACCCGACTCAGTAAATTGTGGTGTTTATGTTGCAGCGAGGGGCTGGGCGTATTTGACCAACGACTAGGATGACTTAATCAGCGCGGAGAAATGCCAATTCACGCCGGATCGACACTGCGACTAAAAATGCTCTATCATTTGCTGTGCGCACCAGAAGTTTGCATCGTTGTCCCTGAAAGCCAAGCTGTCATCGACGTTTCTAAAACAGAAAAACTCCTGGAGGACATGATTGAAGCCAAGACCAAGAAACGAGTGAAGAAGAAAAAGTAATTGGCGTCAGTCAGCAACTACAGCAAACGCATGAAGAAACCACAGAAGGAGTTGAAGAAGAAGTAGTTGACGTTTGTTAAACTTTTTAATCAGTAAATACGGCAAATGCATGCATATCAATGGCGACCACGATTACCATTGGCACAATGGCGACCTTGAACACCATTCACCACGGCACTGCCGATTTCAGAGACGTTCCGAGCCTTGTCAGCGTGTTAGCAACTCCGAATCATCACCATGCAGACGGCTGTACAGCACCTCAGCGTTGACATCTTGAGTGCAGGAAACATAGGTGACGTCCTCTGAAATCATCGATGTCGTAGCGTAGGCATCATTGAGTGCTTCTTGTAGCTTCCCATGTCGTCGTTGTAAGCGCGCTACAATAGCATCAAACGCTCCCGGTCGCGCTCAATTTCTTTTCCCACGCTTAAAGCTCTACCACACAACGTTTCCTCTCCAAAGCTGTGGATACTGCATCGATATGGGATTCGGACACCGCGGCTGCGGTGCCATGTTGATAGTTGTGGTCCTCGGATGCGTGGCCTTCATTGTCTCCGCGCTGTTCTCGCTCACTACTGAATGGGGCTTGACAGAAGACACCGTCGGCTTGAACTGGCCTCGCTGCTGTTGCTGCACGACGTAGATAGTAAAATACGGTATTATAATGGTAAGAATCGTCTTGAACCATATGCTGTTTGATGGATTACTACCTTAAATGATATGGCGAATGATGGATAACTACCGTAAATCACGGCGAACATGTAACCTCGTAAAAGTGTAAAGTAACTTGGTAAAAACTCCAGTAAAAGTAAACATCAACAATTTAAAATTGACCCCTTACTTCGATATACTATTTACGAGAATAATTCATGTTTACCGTGCGTTGCTTCATCGCCGTGATTTACGGTACCTTGAAGGATATGCTATATGATGGAATCCTACCTTAAAGGATATGACGTACGATAGACCAACGATGGTGCTTGTACATGGACCAGAACATTATCCACCATTGAGTCCTGTCAGCTGCGTTTTTATCATGTGATGAGGAATTTGATCACGACATCACGAAAATAGAACCATCTTAAAGCAACTTTTTAGTGCGACTTAACCCCTCATTCACCGATACATACCCAATATGTTTGTTGAAAAATCGGCATACATATCCGATGTACATGATTTGCCGTTTATAATAGCACAAGCTTGCAATTACTGAACGACCATACAAATTTTCATATAAAGAGATGAAAATACCTGTCAGTCATTTCCTATTTATGTTGGTCGATGCACAGGAAAATGTGAAGAGAAAGGTGTATCTGGAGCCGGCTAGCAAATACATGGTAGGATGTCTGCATATGGAGTGAAGCCGGGACTAAACATCAACCAGTGTCTAGTCGAAAGCAAGAAATCGCGATGTGTCGGATCCAAGAAGTAAACATTGAGAACAAAAACAGTGATTGTATTACGTTTTTGTTGCGTTCGTCCATTCCATGCCATATTTTGTCTGCCTCTAAAGATGGGCTCCGCATATGGCCCACCGGCTCTGGTAAAAGGGGCGGATGTATGTACAACCCGCATACATGTTTCAGATGTAGTAGTTTCTAACAAGCCAATTTGGAGGCCTCACATACATGCCACATGTGTGCTTCCATTCAAAAAAATCAAATAACAGGAAAACATAAACCTTTCCCCTACAATACAAATTCGTATATACTAGGACACAGCCAGGCATGTACATCGGATATGTATGCGTCTAAAACGAAATGGGTACAACATGTGCACGGTGAATGGGGGTTAAACTTTTAATGGTGAAGCTGGACCTACAGTGTCAATGGTGATTTAATCAGTGCCGTCGGTGTCTGGGTCTGGGGATACACGACCTCGTAATCCCCCGACGCTGTCCCTTGGGTTGCTGATCTGTATACCCTTTCAAACTCGTTCTAGGCGTGAATCGTTGTACTGAAGTTCTCTGCAACCGGAGAATGTGCCGGGAAAAGCGCACACATGGAGCGGGCCTAAAGAAATGAATCGTTTATGACCTACAATGACGTATCTTTATTGGTCAGTATTGCTTCGATAAGCAAATACGCAGCATAGCCTAGTCAGAATCATGCTCAATAAAATGTGATTGGTTGAACTAGCAAATCCCTACGTCGTTTTTGTAAAGTGACTTGAATATAGTGTTGTCTAGTAAAGGATGGAGGTTGGTTGTTGAAGGAGTGTAACTTCGCATATTTTCGTCGTACAGCATGATTTTGCATGATTTGACGGTCTGGCAACTGCCTCTCCGACTTTTTATCTATCTCGGAATATAATCCTCGATCAATTCCCACCCCATGGGGGTGGGAATAAAAGCCTCGTCGGGGAATAAACCACCGGCCAATCAGCATCGCTTCTTTTATTCCGAGACCAGGGCCTTAGTGGTTCTCAGTGAGAATCTCACGGTTAGAATATTTGCAGGTTGCAGGAAAAACCGGTCAATCAAAAGAGTCTGCCGGTACTAGTTCTCTATATTTAAATCCAGAGTTGTCCAGAGTCGTCCAGAGCGTGCGATCGAGGTGCCAATCACTACAAAAGACAAATAACTCGACTTCAAATAATTTGAATGTGAGAGTGCATATAGTTTTTTTACTGAAACTGCGATAAATAATACCTGTATCCGAAAATATAAAACCCAAGTGAATGTTGCTTGAGTTTCAACACGAAAAGTGAGAGTGAATGTCACGAGTGGTTTATTTTTAGCGAAAAACCAGGTTTTACGAGATAAACCCAGATGATAAACCAAAAACAGTGCTAATATCCGATTCAAATGTAACGCAAATGGAGTAGAGCTTACTCTGACTGAAACAACACCTCAAAAGTAGACCGTCGAATTGGACATCTCGCTATTTGTATGTAAATTCACCTAACCCTATATAATCGTTTACCTGCGGCCTGAGGTGTTGATGATTCGCTCAGAGGAAGTCGAATCTCTGTATTAGGGATTTGTATGGGGTGGTCGTCGGAAGCAACTTCTTCGCGCCCAAACAACATTCGAGGTTGTTTGGTGTTAATTGACCAATGAACGATCGGCACGGTTCAAATAAAATTGATTAACATTTTCACAAATGCCGGTATTTTTTGTTGTGACCGTGGTGAATTGTAAAGTGAAATCATACCCAAAAGTACGAGTTCATACCACCAAGTACGAGTCATACCATTCACTACGAGTTCATTCCAAATAGTACGCGTTCATACCACAATGTACAACATGCGTTCAGCTTCTTGCCACGTGTTCACTTATAAATCAGCGGGATGGCGGGTGTTGGTGAGCTGGTGAAGGAAGGTCAGGCAACAGCAAACAGAGTCATCAAGAAGTCTACTCAGACCGTGTACGAATCGAGCTTTAAAAGGTTTGCCGAGTTCTGTCTTGCCAATGGCTACCCAGATCCCCGAACAGAGCGTCATCACGAACTTCCAGCAGTGTTGGTCGCGTATCTTCAGAGCATTTCCGCATCCAGTACGCATCCAGTACTGTGTCGCTACAAACGGCAGAGAAGGCAAGGTCTGCTGTTGCTAGCTACTACAACTACCACGAAAACAGCGACGGCACAGATGTGAACAAGAGGAGCGTGGCGGAAGACGGAAGCGGAAGAAAGCGTGGATATGGAAATTCAGCCCGGGACCCGTTCGTCCGCCAGTTCATCCGTGGTCTCAATAAGAAGAAAGCGGCTGAATATGTGCCAGCTAGAGCTGTTCCAGTCTCCCTCCAAATGATCGGGGTTTTGCACACCTTTCTGGATTCCCCGTGCGTTGTCGAAGGATTTACCGATGAGTGCCGCGTGTGGTTTAAGGACGTATCTTCGTTTGCCTTCTTCGGCATGTGCCGCATCAACGAGGTTCTGACGCTGAAGTGGAGATATATATCGCTTCGCCAATTCAGGCCCAATGTCGTCACGCCAGATGAAATGATTGAATTCGGAACGTACTCTTTGTTCAACCGCAATACAGAGGTAGCAGAGGGGCGTTCCTACAATCTCCACAATCTTGCAGAGGAAGAAACGCCGATCAACGCCTACAAGCACTTGCGCCATTGGGTGGAGTTTGCTTCGAAGAAAAGGGTCACAGGTGGAGAGACGATGACTACGTGTTTCCTGCACTGACGGGTCTCAGCAAAAAGTATCTTAAAGATAATGGTGACGCTACAGGCTGCGAGAAGGTGACGAATGGCTGGGAAAATGGGAGAGCAGAGTTTAATCACCCTCCTGAACTGCATTGTGAGTTCTTTGAACCGGAAGGGCAAAAACGCACCTGGGTATATTGCAAAGGATTGGTATAACAATTGGTTCACTTCACATACTTTTCGTCGCGGTGGAGCCCAGTACCGCTTCATGTATGCAAATCCAGCGCGTCGGTGGTCGTAACGAATGATCAAGTGGTTGGTCGGTTGGAGTGTTTCGGAATCGACGGAGACGCTGGTACGCTACCTACGTGATCTCACGGTTCAAACAGAGGACAGTGAACTTGCCGACTGTCTGGCGCCAGATAAGAGTTATCTGCACGGGTGTCCTAGTGCTCCTTACGAAGCCAACAAAAACATCGAAGAAGGACCTGTCCTCAAGTGACTTCGCCAACTTGAGCCGCTGATGCTCGAGACTTAGTCGCAGATGACTGAGCTGAAAGGGTTGTTGATGACTGGAAACTAGAACCGACCGTCCAAAGCGCGACAAGCGAAGAAGCCGCTCCCGTTTCCAGAGTGACTGCGCAAGACACTGGTCCCGTGATCCCATGTGAAGAACTGGGCTCACCTTTGCCTTATGTGGTGGCGTCCGGACGACTCGGTGCACTTGTTCAAGCCTCTCTCCGAATGGACACAAGCTGATCGATCCAATGCGAAAGTGACATGCAGCTAGTACAGCGTCGCAAAGTGGATTGGAGAAGATGTCGCAATGTTCGCAAAGCTGATGGGAGAATCTGACAAGATGCGCTGGGAGAAAACGGTCTTTCCGGTCTTTCGCAGTTACTACACCAAACACTATGGTGAAGCTGGAGAAACGAGCAACGAGCACACGTTTACTGTCTCAATGCTGGCTTCGTTCATTCGAAATGATCGCAAACATCGCACGAATGCCGCCTGCTCAGCAAAAGAGCTACGACGTATCTTTGGGAAAGATGTCGTACTTACAGGTATGAACTCGTAGTAATCGGTATGAACTTTTAGACTGAACTGGTCGCACTATTTTTGTATGTATGCATCGTAGTTTTGGTATGAACTCGTAGTTTTGGTATGAACTCGTACTTGTTGGTATGACTCCGCAGCAAGGTTTACGCTGCAATACGATGAAAAAGTCGTAGAAATTTAATCGTCTTATGGTCTTTCGTCTCAGTAGAGCTTCAACTACTTCAAGCTGTCTGCTTCGCCTTCAGATAGGCTTCTTTTATTCCTGAAAGGTAGCACATGGTCCACCCTTCCCCAGCTTTGAGATGATCGTTTTCGGCTTGGTCACTTGTTCGCTCCGCTCTACTTCGGCCTTGTTCGTCCGGGCTTGAACATCAGCAAGGTGTCGGTCCCTCGCCTTCATGTAGCGCTCCACCTTCTTGCGATAGTCCCGATAGTTCGCTTTCAGTATCTCGAAGTCACTTTCAGTCTGAGCTTTCGCTTTACGTGCTAAAGCAACACGCCGGCGCTCATTGGAATACTCCTCACACGTCATAGCGTCGAGTTCTGCTTCGGGCTTCATGTCGATATCGGCCTTCAGTCCATCCCCAAAGGCGTTAAAAGCCCTTGCTGTCTTTTCCCAGTGCGCCATCACTTCCTCGATGTGCTCCCCAAAACTTGTTCTTCTGTCCGCGCAGCTTGTCCGGATGGAGAACGAAAATGGCTGCCCTGTAAAGCTCCTTGGGTTGGTCATGATAGGGCCATGGTTGTATTTTGCCTTGCAGCGTGCATTCAGCTCTACCAGAAAGTGGGCGAAGAGCTCTGGGTCCAAGATGACATTATAGAGAAGGTTCCTCTTCGACAAAGCTATCCAAGCTGTACACCCCAGCTCTTTAACCTCAATTTGCTGAGTTTCGAGCTCGGCGAGCTGCTTCTTGGCCACTACAGGGTTCGTGTGTTAAAGCAATACAAATAGTTACAATATTTACAATTCTGCACCTTCGAGGCGCCGAAACTGTTCGTGCATGCGCTTTTCCGGCCGCTTTTGGAGGATAGTGCCCTTATTGCGGACGTATGACTCGCGGTTTATCGCCTTGTGCGACTTTGCCGGCTCTTCTTGCCGCTCACCTTGCGGTGCTTGGCCATGTTAGACTTGGACACAAGCTTGGTGCATGTGGGGCACTCGCCCTTCACCGGGGCACTGCTCTTTATTGTCCGACCAAATTCTACGACTGCTATTATAATATAGCCGGAGCGCTCTTTCGTGGTTCCTCGATGATTGTTGGTCAACATTAATTTTTGGGTGTTCACATTTGATTGGCTAGTAAAAATGGTTTTGGGTATTATTTGGTTTTGTTTCAGGGAAAGAAGCAGGTATTGCAGGTAAATCACCCAGTACTGCAACGAGACGTTGCGTTATATGAATTGAATTCATCAAACGCTCTTTTGATCGCTAGTTTTCGCTGCACGCAGCAAAATACACATCGAAGCAGCAACAACAACTGCATGAATCACATCAAGCTCATGAAGCAGAAGAAGCTTCAGAACGATAAGGCAATGAGGCTTGCGCTAAATGCCTCGCGTACAGCTGCCACACTTTAGTGGCGAATGCGACGTTGCGCCTCGTAGTATAGAATTAAGTAAGAAGGCAATCGAACATTCTTTCGCTTATGGGACTGAACGTTGAATTTTCTTCTACAGACGTTCCTGACAAAACCTCGTGTACTGCTGCTGGCACATAAATTAATAATTACTCTTCAAAATTAATATAAGAATGTAAAATAAGATTTTAAAGCTTAGATTCTAATCTTTAAAATCTTATAGGAAAAAAGTAAAAAATAATTAGAGTATTAGAGCAACGCCAACCGTGATCCTAAATTCCATGCCAATTCTATATTGACCTATTCCCTATTCAGGTCTTGGAGGTCGAATTTGGCAGCGCTAACTCCATAAAAGAACAATATTTAAACTTGTGTTTTGTAAGACATTTTTCCGCATGCTAAATCGACGGCTATATTTGGCAGCGAAAATAGGAGGAAGCAAACACGCCATACAATAACAAAGTGGCTGGTATGCATATGTTTCTCGTCCTATTTCATGCCTGTATTAATTTATTGTGGTTGGGTCAATATAGAATTGGGATGGAGTTAAGGATCACCGTTGCGTTGCTCTTTGCTTTCTAACTTAGAATACTAATACCCTAATTATTTTTTACTTTTTCCCTCTTGTATGGAGCACAGGTACAAACAAGTGGATGGAGAGTTGGTGAAGGGACGAGGAAGCCGCCTCTACCTAAGGAGAAGTCCCCTCCATCTGTAGAGAAGCAGTCCACACCCACCACGAAGAAGCCAAGGCTGACGGAGCGCGAGCGCGGACGAATCGAACGCCTCTACCTAACTCCAGAGCTTCTCTATGCACACCACGGCATTAGTATTAAAACATGTACAGAGTTCCCCGGCAAAGGGAGAACCGTAATCAGTGATTTACCTTGCAAAATTAGTACATGTGTCCCAAAGCCTTGCTCTATCGGGATACAAATCCGTTTGCAAATCTTTCAACCTGGAAGAATTTATTGGTCCCACCTTTCTCCCTTTGCCGGGGAACTCTGTATTATATATTACAAAGCCGCGACTTCGCACGGAACAGCTCTGGATTTTACTTTTAAGCTCAGAAACTAAGTTTCAAAATATGCGAACACGCTGCTGTTACTGAAAATACACCGAAATAGCCTCATTTTCGGTGTAATAACCAGGTTTTGGTGTCGAGTGACCAAGGCTTGATTTGGCAGTTAGGGTTAATGGGGGGTGATTCCAGATCAGCCAAACCCGGTCAAAGGATCGTTTGAATTCGCGAGACCTCGCCCAAGGTGCTTTCTTTCACTTCCTTGGGAATGCACCGGCAGCTTAGAGCTTTCTACATGCCTCAATCGCTCTCGTTTTGGCTGCTTTTGATCCTCTCGGCACTCCATATTCCCTTTCACGGTTTGAGTGCCGTGACACCCGTCCTCGAAATGATGCAATCGTTCGGTATCACTTTCGGTAACAGCATCAAAGTGAGTGTTTATAGAAAAAGGAATTGTAATTCGTCGTGCACAATTCACTTGTAAGGCAAATTACCAGGTTAGTAGCCTCGGGGAGGGGGCCTGCACAATTTTTTCAATATCTTGACAAATAATGGATTGGGGAGCTGCTTGCGCCATCGGAAAATGAGACGCAGGGAAAATTTTCATGTGTTTTGGACTAATTTTGGTGGAGTTTTGAGGTGTCTAAACGGGTCGCAGTTCTGAAGATCAAAATGTTGCTGTTTACCAGTTTATTTTTGATTTCAGTAGCTGATCGCTTCGGTTTGATGGCACAAATCACGTTGGAAACCAATGAAAGTACGTTATTTAACGGTTCAATGGCCAAATATCGAGGCCACTAAACTGGTAACAAGCTAGTAAACTGGTTATTTGCCTTACGCCATTTTTGGATTGTGATTGATAGGAACGATACTCAAACAAACGAAGGCGAAAAATAACTTGTACTTCGAAGTATTAGCAAAATGTTGGTGGAAGGAGTGTAGACGATCTAACATCACTTACCTTCTAATTAAACGGTTGAAACTTGTAACTATGCCAATTCTGCCTGCGTATTTACTCAAACGAAACCCCTCCCAATGCGTGTAGCGATCTATAGACCACCGGGCGTAGTAATTTCTCTAAATTTTGTTGGCCTATATAGACGTATAGCAGGGTTTTGAAGCCTTTTGCTGAATCATTCAAATCGCATTACGAAAGGTATTATAAATGCAAGGATTCAGACCTCGTTGCAATCCCTGGTAGACTCTGGATATAAAATCCAGAGAATACGATTCTAAGTGATAGCATATCATAGAGGTGTTTTGTCCTAATCTTCTGCGGTTGGTCAACCACCACAAATAAAATAATAGTCGATCTGGATATAAAATATAGAAGGGTTTTAAAGCTTATGTGATGAAGTATCCACATCGAATTACAAAATGTATCCGAAATGGGGATTTTTGAGAAGCTGTGCTGCTCAAAAGTTTTTCTATGAGGTGTGGGAAGTATCACTGATGTCAAAGAATCAGCACAATCGCAGAAAGCGAAACCACCGATATAGCTACAGTAGAACATTCGATATATAGACGACGAGGCTCATTCTTCAAGTCGTCGCCCAGACAGAAAGCGTTTTAAGTTTCCTGACCAGTCGCCTCACCGATTTACGTCTTCACTTCATATGGCACACCCGTCGACGTCCCGCTCATTCCTCCTGGTGACACCAGAGCTCATAGGCTTTGCTTGGGAGAGCCGTATCTACTGCAAGGTCGCGAAAATGGGCCCACGAGCTATTAAAGTGAAAGGTCTAAACGAGGCAGCCGGGAACACGTGGTCTATCAAGCGTTCAGTGGTATCTCAATGCACCAATACGGCAAAAGAGGCACGAACGCAAGCGTCGGGGCTGCTGCTCCGACAATATGTCATGATCGATCACGATAACGCATACCACCACGGTCAATTTGTCGCCGGGGCAGGCAACGAAGCGACAGTGCATCTGCTGGACGACTAGGTGTCTACAACTACTGACCATATCACGCCGGTGGCCCTGATATCGCACTTCTTCTGGAGGAGCTAATGTCGTGTACGAATATGCAGAAAATCTCACTACCCAATGGTATGAGTCCCACCAACAACACTCGCTTCTCTTGCAACGGTCAACGAGCGTTGGATCAATACCTGAAGACCAGGCACGATCCCTTACACCGGGTTGTCTGTAAATCCTCTGTACACCTAGGTTGTATTAGGTCAACCCAAAACCTGCACTACTAGCCACGAGCGAGGGCTAGTATGCAATATTGCGCTTTCGCGCGAACCCCGCAGTCCCTCAGAAGGAAGGGTACCGGCTGTCAAGCCTAATACGGGTTTGCCGAGGTTAAACCTCGGCGGGTAGTAAAATATATCTGGAACACTCGGTTCCACTATAATATATGGGAGACGACACTCCTTGTCTCTCCCAACACTCGGCCACTCTAATCTCTTGGACTGACCAGCAACAAACCCTCGGTCAATGTACCTTGAGTTCGCTGACAGGCATCCCACGTAGCCGAGCGTATCCAGACCCAAAGATTTGCTAATTAGCCTTACCGAAGACGGACTTGACCCTTAGTGACTTGTGGGGAAGACTGCTGATTTATTTCTGTTGATCTAGGGCTCTGAGAGCCTCTGTAGTCAATCTATAGCTAGTCCTATACGTAAATACAAACAGAAAGTGCTTATGTAGATCAACTATCTCGTTAAAGGCAGGCTAAAAGCCCTAGTACCTGAAAAGCAACCAAAGTCGCCGGCTTCAGCCGGCGAGATCAAGCGCAGCGCTGCAAGACTAGGATCAAATGAACGGGCTTGGCCAGAAAGGTTTAGGATCGACGTGCGAAGCGAAGTCTTCGCGCGGTGTGTAAAACCTCGACATTTGCCACGCCACTCCCATCGGAGGGGAGGGTAGGGTCAGGGTACAGTTTCTGTAAGAGGTGCTTAAGTTGCAGGATAGCTGGTTTTATGTCCATATAATTGGTCTGCGTAACGAGTGTCATATAAATATCTAGTCTGAACAGATCCCAGTATGTGATCCCGTACCCGTCTCTATAAGACCGAGGGTACGAAACTGAAATGGGTGCAAACGAGGGTTCGTACCCTCGGCCGGGAATTTATTATACCCGACCGAGGCCTCGGTCGCTAAACTGCCGTGGTCACTGCAGCGCGGGGAACGTAATCCGCCAATCAGCGCACGCTGATCACTTTCCATCAGCAAGGGCAACCTTGCCGACTGGCGACAGAGCGCTCAAAACCCGACGCCACAGCAGACACAGTGGCAGTGAAACTACACGAAAAAGGCCGTGTTGTTTCGCAGCATGCTTCCGGTCGAAAACAGCGGTAGGTTGTCATCGGATTGGTTGAATTATATTTTTGGCACTTCTGATTGGCTACTTCATGATTTGGACTTGCGAGCGAAACATTTTATTCGAACTGATAGCGCGACCGCACTGAAGGACTGCTAGACGAAGATGCTGACACAGCCTTTACTCGGCCACCGCTCGGTACTGATGGATCACCGGCACAAGTGGTCCCGACACCTTCTTCCGCTAACGCGAGGGCGGCCCGACCGCCATTATCGCGTAACACACAGCGATCAGCGCCTGCTTCGTCATCTCCCGCAGCACATCCAAAGCCAGCACGTGCGTCGCGCTCACTAGGGTGACGTCCCCGTGACCTTTTTGACAACGTGATGACACCTGATGGTCCTACACTGCGGCGAGATCCGACAATGGCCGAGGCTGATACCAGAGAGCCAGAAGACCACCCCTCGCTCAACATCGGTACGAAACGACTGGGGGCGCGACATCAGGGTGATGTGAGACAACCTGGCGCGTCCGGTGGCAATGAAAATGGCAAGCGATCCCCGACCGGTGATGCAAAGACCTCATACGAGAAGAACAAGCGTATCCGTGCAAAAACTCGGCTAAAGAACTGGAGCGCGACATACAAAAACAATTCTCGTCCGGGGCAGACATGATGCACATGTTCGTCTTCTTCCAGAAGAATAGCGATAGCCGAGGCCAAAGAGAGACGCCAGAGAGAAGAACGAGAGGAGCGTCGAGAGGCCGCCCGATTGGAGCGCGAACGTATCCGCCTCGAAGTGGCCTAGGAGGCCGAGCGCAGACGCGAACAGGACATCAAAGAGATACTGGAGCTCCGCGAAGCCCAGCATCGCAGTGAGACTGCGCGCGAGGCTGCACTGCCACTATACCGCGAAGAGAATCGACGTCGCTATGAAGAACGTCTAACTATGGAGAGAGCAGCAGCACGTGAGCGCCACGAGCAGCTTTTGATGCTGCTGGCAAAGCGTCACAAAGATTGAAACTACGAGCAGCCAAAATCCACGCGGCAATCATAAGTACCCTCATTTAATTCATGCGTCTTTCCAGTACGTGAACGTTGTGTGGCTCTGGCTAACCTCTGCCATGCGAACACGGTAGTTAGCTAGCCTGAACAGGTTGCCCAGACGCTGCATGCGCTTGTTGACGTCGTATGACAGGGGTTGCTGGAGCCGGTGGTAAACTTTCTTCACCGAGACCATGCCCCACTCGATCGTCTGGCGTACATACGTAATAGCACCTGACATGAGCTGCGCAACGGGTCGGACCGACGGCACCAAACGCGCGACGTCTCCCAAAGGGGTCATGATACGACCCACCACGTCCTCGTCGCAGGGGAAAGCGATGTCAGCAATGATGCCGAACCGTGGGTCGGGTTGCACTCCGGGTCCAGCAAGATCTCCCGGAAATGGAGAATGGTGTCAGCGTCATTCCAATTTCCTGGGCAGTTGTGCTTACTCCAGACGATGAGGCCGTCAGCGGAGAAGGACAACGTGCCCGTGACATACATGGCATGCAACCATCAATTATAGTGCGCATTTTGGAGGTCTCCTCGAGGAGGCTTCTGCACCTGCAACAAGGATAGAGTGCCAAAGAACGTTATAGCAGCCGCAAGATCAACAATACATCACATACCCGAAAGTTCTTGCCATCAATGACCCCCGCACGTAAAGGGAGAAGGGGCTCACGAGCTGCAGTCAGTCTGGCTAAGGCCTCCTGCCACTTCAGAGTAGGCCACACAATCCTTGCGGGGGCGTAACCCATCAGGGTCTCCGTCAAGGCATCCTCTGCCGCGTTCACGATGCTACTCAGCGTCGCGGGCGGGACGCCGAACATCGAATCGAGCGATGAATAGTCCATGGAGTCTACATAGAACACCAGAAGAAGGCCCAACACCTGGCGGTGGTACTGGAGCTTCCGAGGACGCCCACCTTTCGGTAGATAGCCTGGGATAGCGTAGAACTGATCAAACCGACGAAGCAGCATGTTGAAAGACCGACTGAGAAGACCGTCGTAGACATAGCATACAAGCGTTAGAGCCTCCGCTTAATCATAACAGAATAGGGAGCATGTTTACCGGCAGAGGCTCGTTGTAGCCAGGGAAGCCTCATCATTGCACCTGGTCCATATGCGTATCCACGCCGACTCCGCTGGATCCAATAGACAATGTTTCGTCAGGTAATGACGAATGCGGACAATCCGCGCGTGCTCCGCTCGTTGCACTTCCTCTATTAGATGCCGCCGGAGGTCTTGGAGGGCTTTAAACGCTCGTTGCCTTGATCTTATAGCGGCGCGCAGAACTAACAGCGTTGCGCGCCGTGCCTAGCCAGCAGCAGCGTCTCGCAGATCGCCCAGGAAGTTGAGGCAGCCGCGTGGTCTTCTGCTGGGCGACGTGAGAGGATTACGACGAGGTTGCTGTACGAGGGTTGGCTTCGGCCGCCCGCGCCCTTTCAAATACACAGATGTAGAGAAAATGCATGATTTTTGTCCATCTATATGTGTCCAAAAATATGGCTCATACATTTCGTCATATATCCTTTTCATACGGGACACTATAAGCAGATCAAATTAAAAAGAAAAACAGGTTTCGGTGTTCTTTTTCGGAGCGTCCAATCCCATCGTGATATAAGCTGATCAAGGAGTCATAAAATCAGGCATATAACTCGCCGTGATTAAACTTTTATACCAGTTATGAAAGGCGTCCAATGCAGATTCCAGTAGAACCCACAATATAACTCTCAACTTGTTTCAGGGTGTACAGTAGAGCAACACCAACGTTGATCCTAAATTCCATGTCAATTCTATATTACCGGTAGTGGTTCTCATGGAAAGAATATTTGCAGGTTGCAGGGTTGATCATTTAGTCAATCATAGACAATCTACAGCCTTCAAACCGTGAGGGTCTTTTGACTTGACCAATGAGAAGTATGTAGGTTTTGATGTTTGTTCGGTGGCTGCCATTACCGGTACCACCATTTGCTTAAGTGGCATGGTTAAAGAGGGCTACAGACCTGTTTGTAGAAGATCAAGTTCTGTATGCCGCTCTAGAGGACACAAGTGACGAAGAAGAGAGTGGTGATGAGCTTGACCTATTCCCTATTCAGGTCTTCGAGGTCGAATTTGGCAGCGCTAACTCCATAAAAAGAAAAATATTTAAACTTGTGTTTTGTATGACATTTTTCTGCCTGCTAAAACGACAGCTATACAGTGACGCATCCAAAACACCCTTGAAAAGTGATTGGTGTCCAAGATTATGTTAGGGTCTGGTTCGCGTCACTGGGTCTGGTTAAATAGGGAGCTAACGAAGCAATCTGATTGGTTATTGGCGTTTATAAAAGATTCATAGGGAAAGGTCAAATTGATTTTCCCTTTTACTCGATAGTTGATCAAGTTAAATGGCGGAAGCCGCTGCCACATACGCCTGCATGAAAAAGTACGAGTATGTGACGGTATGTGTCTATGATTTGAGCCATATATCGCCACATACTGAAAAACCTGTCCTAATTAGTAATTCCCGTTGATCATTTTAATACTAGGTATAAGAGGAGGACAGGGATTTTATAAAAGCTATTTCAATTGTGTTGTGTACAACTGGTGTGGTATTAACCCTTTCGCGGTAAAGGGTACATTTTCGCCCTTTAAGCATGTTTGCAAAACACGGTGCGAGCACACGCTCTCCAAGGGCGCATTTTGTGCCCTTTTAGCTTTTAAGCCCGTCTAAGCTACCGTGTTTTGTTTCAACCAATCAGAACAGAGCGTACAAGCGCGTGTGGACAACTGGATCGTAAAGTATCGTGCCACGTCGCCGGAATCACCTGATTTTAGGCCATAAACGGAGGACAGCATCCTCTTTTGATATCTTACCAAACCAGTCAGCCACTCAGCGCCAGTCGTGTTGGCCATACAAAGATCAATATAAATACACCATTTAGTGGCCGGGCGGGCACAATTAAATCAAGTTGCCCACACCTCTTCCTGTGCGCCATGCGCACCACCTTTCTCGATTGGGAAGATAAGCAGTTAGTACAGATTGCGCTCGATTTCGAGAAGGAAGGCATCCGGGTGACATGGGAGTACGTGGCAAGGCGCATGGCAAAATCGAAACGGACTGCTAGCCAGCTCCGGTTGCGCCTTGCAGCCCTCAACAGGACGTATGGCAAGGTGATCAAGGACTTCCCACGTTGCTTCTTCAGCGCACCAGTGGCAGGGCGGCCCTTGTTGCTATCGAGCGGTTGTCCGTCTTGGAGTGCTAGCCAGCGCACACTGACCAACTTCCCGCCGCCTCCAGCAACGACACCAGCGCTTCCGACGCCCCCACAGCCGCCAGCAATATTACCAGCGGTGCTGACACCGCTGCCGACGCCCCGCCGCCTCCACTAAGATAACCAGCGCTGTCGACGCCTCCACAGCCGCCAGCAAGATTATCCGCGACGATGACGCCGCTGCCGACGCCGGCAAGATTATCCGCGGTGCTGACGCCGCCTCCAACGAAGACACCAGCGGTGCTGACGCCAAACCGGAGATTGACCAGTGCAGCGGAGTTCGTGGAGAAGGGGCCGGTCGTCGGTGAGCTGGCGATGCAGTCCGTTACATTGCTCACGGTACCGGCCGCTTACAGCACGCTGGCTACCATCTTCAGCGACATCACGGCGAGTGAAATTCGCCAGGAATTGGAGGAGGACCCAAAACAACGCTGGTGAGGTGCTGCCGCAGGGTGTCGCCGCGATGATTGCCGCAATGGAGCCACTAGACGAGGATGACGTGGTCATGGACGTCGGCTCTGGGATAGGCAATGTGTTGGCGCAGGTGGCACTAACAACAAAGGTGAGCAGGTGCCTCGGTATTGAGCTACGCGATGATCTTTGCTCGCTTGCCGAACGACATTTGCGTCGCCACACTGCCGCCTACCCGCTTCTGAGCAAAGTGATCATGATGGCAGCGGATGTGCGCGACGTGCTGCTTTCAACTCAAGCTCCAATGTCTCAAACTACAATTATCTTCGCCAATTACTTCCTATTTGAGGAAGCGGCGAAACTTTTCTTAGCCGAGAGCTAAGCGCAATGCCGAAAGCACGTTTCGTTGCATCAACTTCTCGGTTTTGTTCGAGGCACCGAACGCGGTGCTCACAACCATTTTGCATTAGTTGGAAGCTGTCACACGAACTAAAGGTAGAATGTAGTTGGAAGTCAGATTTAACGTCTATATACATTTACGTGAAGTCTTGAATATGGTCTACAGTCTTGATCTATTTGTACATCCACACCATGACGTGTCGGCTCGAACTACATATACTTGACCGCCTCGTCCATGCCAGGGTCATTCCGCAGCTCGCCCCCAAGTCGATGCGAGTGTTCAGCAGCTTCTCGGCCGCCATTCCACACCAGGGTCCGACGGCAGACGTTCTGCCGCCAAGTCGTTGAGAGCGTCCGCTACGCGGCACCAAGCCGCTGTGATCTTCCTCACCCCGTCACGTCCACGACAGGATCCGCCCGAAGCTTGCCGCCACGTGCACGCCGGGGTCCGGAGGCAGGTCACCTCCAGGTCGCTGCGAGTGTCCGAATATCGGCCACCATGTCCAAGCCAGCAGTTATAAAAGAATTTGGCGCATTTATCCCAGCAAGTCAACGACTGCTGTGGGCACATCCAGGTCGCTGGCGGCTGTTCGTTAACTTATTGGCATAGGCACACACCGTGGGTGAGGCAGTATGTCGTCACCTCTGTCGGATAGCTGTCTTCCCATCTACAAATAATACACCGGCGTCGTTTCTTGCTCTTCTTATCGTGAATTTGCTTAGATGCAACGGCCGTGCACTGCCGGAGAGGACTGGTGGCGCCCGGGGTCGACTGTCGAGTGGGTGTAACGCTGGAATCTTTACCGTCACCGACGCCCAAATGTTCGTCTACCAACCGTGCTCCGTAGATCATATGCCCCTCACTTGGAGCTTCGACCCACTTGCCGTTCAGCTAAATTCATAACGAATTGTCGGTGCGGGTCACGCACGGTTGGATCGGGTCTTGCCACTCGGCGCGTCAAGTATGCGTTCGACCGTGCAATATCTATCATGGCTAGAGCAATTTTCTTGTGCCATCGTTCGTAAGAATGACCGTCTGCAATGGAAAATCTTCCTCGGATCTGGTTCAATCTGTCCACGCCTTGCATGTTCTGGTTGTATTCACCTATGCTCGTTGGTGCTGCGAACTCAGTCGACGCATTGTCAACCATCCTAGTGACAGGTGTGATCGTTGATGCGTCGGCGTTTGACACCATTTTGACGACGTCCCCATCGCACCAGGAGGCAGCAATCATACTATAATCGCGTGAGATGTATCGCCGCGAGTGCATTTGGTCTCATCGAGGATCGTGTGGCGGGAAGTGCTTGCTGTTAGATATGATGGTACCCCGAGCGTACAGACCTTTGAGCTCGAGCTCTTGAAGAAGTTGAACTGAGGTGTAACAATTGTCCATATTGACGATGCGTTTGGTGCCGAACAATGGTCTCATGACCTCCAGCACGTGCTGTCAAATCTTCGACACCTTTTGAAATTCTTCCCGCAGCGACTGCGCTTCTTCACGCCCAACAAAACCATCGAGTCGGTCTCCAACATCACACCTTTTACAGTGCAACTTGTAGTTGAGTACAATCCAGGTAGATGAAAAGCATACAACGTAGAATCGGAAAGGACATTTTCCAGTCGGCTTCATTGGGTTGAATACAATCATATGCCTTCCTTGCCGAGACCTGCAGGCTACACTATCTTCGTCCAGAGCCACATTCCTCCCAACCTTGATGTATAGTCCGCCAGTGACTTTCAGTAAATTCAACAGAGGTCAAATACGGGCTGCAGCATCGCGAAGCAGCGTGGTTGGCGACGCGTTGAAACTGAGACAGCACCGCTGCAGTTTGTGCCGATTGAGAGTCATCACACACTCCAGCGAGGTTGAGCTGCCGCCAAATATCATATCTTCTGGTTGCTGGCCCCAGTAGCTTGCATACTCTCGTTTGTCGTTCAACGCCATGTAGAACATGATGCCTAGGAAAGCCATCAGCTCCGTGAGAGTGAATGGAGTCGAAACCTTGATTTTGTAAATAACAGCGTATTTGTTCGTCTCGAACAGCACTTAAAGCCGGAAGTACTGACGCAAGTAGGCAAAAACTTGAGGAGGCCGAGTGTTCAAACAGGTGCCTGTATTCTGGCAACAGTGTCGTCATCGTAGAGCCGTCAGAACGCTGTTAGAGGCCGCCCGGTGCATCAACTTCTCCTGTAGGTTCAAATCGCGTGCTTTTGATGGCTTCGATCTCTTCCAAACTAGTTGGAAGCAAAATACCAGCATTCATCGTAATTGTCTGCAAATTGTAGATCGTCATCATCATCTACGTCGATATCGTCGTGGGCGTCACCCGTAACCAAGTCTTGCCAGTCGGGGTTGTCCTTCAGCCGGATGAGAGATTCATAATTTTCTATACCACGTTGAACACATCCGACGCTGACATGCTCCACAAGGTTCTGGAACTGGCTTTCAAGCCAGCGAATTTCAAACAGTGAAGCATGCTTGCCACACATCGGCCGTCGACAAGTACGCCCAACAATGTATGCTGTCCCGATAGGGCGATAGAGTTTGGATTTCATCGAACCCTCTCGCTCCGGTGTGAATTCCACCATTTTGTCCACATACACGTGCTGCAGCATCACTCGGGGTGTACTTGTCGCTGACGTCCGACGGGACGCGTCAGGCGACAGGAGAGTTGTGTCCGCGTTGACTTGGGTCAACCCAGCATCTACACTTGTCTCCCCAGTGTTGTCTTCTAATACAACGTTTAACATTAATACACACATGGTGAGCATTCAGACCGCACGCGCCAACGATAAAGCACCTCACCTTTCGCGACGCCATGGACACCGCCGCGGCCTGCACTGCGTCCTCGTCCTCGTGCTCGGCCTTGCTGTTTTCCGGCTTGTCGGGGTCTAGATTGTTGGGCTCCGGCTTGTCGGGCTCCGGCTGCTACGATCCCGACCTGATCACGCACTTGGTTTCGCGCGTCGCTTGGGTCTCCGCCATCGCTCACATCGTCCACGTGGCCGCCTCCATCCCCGCGCGCTGCTGGTTCGCGGCCTTGGTCGTCTCTGCCACCGATCGTAGTGGCTACGACAGCTGCATGACAATCACAAATAAAGTTAGCATACGCGCACGGCCGACGCAGCAGCCAAGCACCTCACCTTTCGCGACGCCATGGACACCGCCGCGGCCTGCACTGCGTCCTCGTCCTCGTGCTCGGCCTTGCTGTTTTCCGGCTTGTCGGGGTCTAGATTGTTGGGCTCCGGCTTGTCGGGCTCCGGCTGCTACGATCCCGACCTGATCACGCGCTTGGTTTCGCGCGTCGCTTGGGTCTCCGCCATCGCTCACATCGTCCACGTGGCCGCCTCCATCCCCGCGCGCTGCTGGTTCGCGGCCTTGGTCGTCTCTGCCACCGATCGTAGTGGCTACGACAGCTGCATGACAATCACAAATAAAGTTAGCATACGCGCACGGCCGACGCAGCAGCCAAGCACCTCACCTTTCGCGACGCCATGGACACCGCCGCGGCCTGCACTGCGTCCTCGTCCTCGTGCTCGGCCTTGCTGTTTTCCGGCTTGTCGGGGTCTAGATTGTTGGGCTCCGGCTTGTCGGGCTCCGGCTGCTACGATCCCGACCTGATCACGCACTTGGTTTCGCGCGTCGCTTGGGTCTCCGCCATCGCTCACATCGTCCACGTGGCCGCCTCCATCCCCGCGCGCTGCTGGTTCGCGGCCTTGGTCGTCTCTGCCACCGATCGTAGTGGCTACGACAGCTGCATGACAATCACAAATAAAGTTAGCATACGCGCACGGCCGACGCAGCAGCCAAGCACCTCACCTTTCGCGACGCCATGGACACCGCCGCGGCCTGCACTGCGTCCTCGTCCTCGTGCTCGGCCTTGCTGGGCTCCGGCTTGTCGGGGTCTAGATTGTTGGGCTCCGGCTTGTCGGGCTCCGGCTGCTACGATCCCGACCTGATCACGCACTTGGTTTCGCGCGTCGCTTGGGTCTCCGCCATCGCTCACATCGTCCACGTGGCCGCCTCCATCCCCGCGCGCTGCTGGTTCGCGGCCTTGGTCGTCTCTGCCACCGATCGTAGTGGCTACGACAGCTGCATGACAATCACAAATAAAGTTAGCATACGCGCACGGCCGACGCAGCAGCCAAGCACCTCACCTTTCGCGACGCCATGGACACCGCCGCGGCCTGCACTGCGTCCTCGTCCTCGTGCTCGGCCTTGCTGTTTTCCGGCTTGTCGGGGTCTAGATTGTTGGGCTCCGGCTTGTCGGGCTCCGGCTGCTACGATCCCGACCTGATCACGCACTTGGTTTCGCGCGTCGCTTGGGTCTCCGCCATCGCTCACATCGTCCACGTGGCCGCCTCCATCCCCGCGCGCTGCTGGTTCGCGGCCTTGGTCGTCTCTGCCACCGATCGTAGTGGCTACGACAGCTGCATGACAATCACAAATAAAGTTAGCATACGCGCACGGCCGACGCAGCAGCCAAGCACCTCACCTTTCGCGACGCCATGGACACCGCCGCGGCCTGCACTGCGTCCTCGTCCTCGTGCTCGGCCTTGCTGTTTTCCGGCTTGTCGGGGTCTAGATTGTTGGGCTCCGGCTTGTCGGGCTCCGGCTGCTACGATCCCGACCTGATCACGCACTTGGTTTCGCGCGTCGCTTGGGTCTCCGCCATCGCTCACATCGTCCACGTGGCCGCCTCCATCCCCGCGCGCTGCTGGTTCGCGGCCTTGGTCGTCTCTGCCACCGATCGTAGTGGCTACGACAGCTGCATGACAATCACAAATAAAGTTAGCATACGCGCACGGCCGACGCAGCAGCCAAGCACCTCACCTTTCGCGACGCCATGGACACCGCCGCGGCCTGCACTGCGTCCTCGTCCTCGTGCTCGGCCTTGCTGTTTCCGGCTTGTCGGGGTCTAGATTGTTGGGCTCCGGCTTGTCGGGCTCCGGCTGCTACGATCCCGACCTGATCACGCACTTGGTTTCGCGCGTCGCCGGTCTCCGCCATCGCTCACATCGTCCACGTGGCCGCCTCCATCCCCGCGCGCTGCTGGTTCGCGGCCTTGGTCGTCTCTGCCACCGATCGTAGTGGCTACGACAGCTGCATGACAATCACAAATAAAGTTAGCATACGCGCACGGCCGACGCAGCAGCCAAGCACCTCACCTTTCGCGACGCCATGGACACCGCCGCGGCCTGCACTGCGTCCTCGTCCTCGTGCTCGGCCTTGCTGTTTTCCGGCTTGTCGGGGTCTAGATTGTTGGGCTCCGGCTTGTCGGGCTCCGGCTGCTACGATCCCGACCTGATCACGCACTTGGTTTCGCGCGTCGCTTGGGTCTCCGCCATCGCTCACATCGTCCACGTGGCCGCCTCCATCCCCGCGCGCTGCTGGTTCGCGGCCTTG
Source organism: Phytophthora hibernalis (assembly GCA_012656075.1). NCBI lineage: Eukaryota > Oomycota > Peronosporomycetes > Peronosporales > Peronosporaceae > Phytophthora > Phytophthora hibernalis. Next base: position 39,270 of record JAAKBF010000052.1, on the reverse strand, counting down.
GTCGTCTCTGCCACCGATCGTAGTGGCTACGACAGCTGCATGACAATCACAAATAAAGTTAGCATACGCGCACGGCCGACGCAGCAGCCAAGCACCTCACCTTTCGCGACGCCATGGACACCGCCGCGGCCTGCACTGCGTCCTCGTCCTCGTGCTCGGCCTTGCTGGTTTCCGGCTTGTCGGGGTCTAGATTGTTGGGCTCCGGCTTGTCGGGCTCCGGCTGCTACGATCCCGACCTGATCACGCACTTGGTTTCGCGCGTCGCTTGGGTCTCCGCCATCGCTCACATCGTCCACGTGGCCGCCTCCATCCCCGCGCGCTGCTGGTTCGCGGCCTTGGTCGTCTCTGCCACCGATCGTAGTGGCTACGACAGCTGCATGACAATCACAAATAAAGTTAGCATACGCGCACGGCCGACGCAGCAGCCAAGCACCTCACCTTTCGCGACGCCATGGACACCGCCGCGGCCTGCACTGCGTCCTCGTCCTCGTGCTCGGCCTTGCTGGGCTCCGGCTTGTCGGGGTCTAGATTGTTGGGCTCCGGCTTGTCGGGCTCCGGCTGCTACGATCCCGACCTGATCACGCACTTGGTTTCGCGCGTCGCTTGGGTCTCCGCCATCGCTCACATCGTCCACGTGGCCGCCTCCATCCCCGCGCGCTGCTGGTTCGCGGCCCTGATCGTCTCTGCCACCGATCGTAGTGGCTACGACAGCTGCATGACAATCACAAATAAAGTTAGCATACGCGCACGGCCGACGCAGCAGCCAAGCACCTCACCTTTCGCGACGCCATGGACACCGCCGCGGCCTGCACTGCGTCCTCGTCCTCGTGCTCGGCCTTGCTGTTTTCCGGCTTGTCGGGGTCTAGATTGTTGGGCTCCGGCTTGTCGGGCTCCGGCTGCTACGATCCCGACCTGATCACGCACTTGGTTTCGCGCGTCGCTTGGGTCTCCGCCATCGCTCACATCGTCCACGTGGCCGCCTCCATCCCCGCGCGCTGCTGGTTCGCGGCCTTGGTCGTCTCTGCCACCGATCGTAGTGGCTACGACAGCTGCATGACAATCACAAATAAAGTTAGCATACGCGCACGGCCGACGCAGCAGCCAAGCACCTCACCTTTCGCGACGCCATGGACACCGCCGCGGCCTGCACTGCGTCCTCGTCCTCGTGCTCGGCCTTGCTGTTTTCCGGCTTGTCGGGGTCTAGATTGTTGGGCTCCGGCTTGTCGGGCTCCGGCTGCTACGATCCCGACCTGATCACGCACTTGGTTTCGCGCGTCGCTTGGGTCTCCGCCATCGCTCACATCGTCCACGTGGCCGCCTCCATCCCCGCGCGCTGCTGGTTCGCGGCCTTGGTCGTCTCTGCCACCGATCGTAGTGGCTACGACAGCTGCATGACAATCACAAATAAAGTTAGCATACGCGCACGGCCGACGCAGCAGCCAAGCACCTCACCTTTCGCGACGCCATGGACACCGCCGCGGCCTGCACTGCGTCCTCGTCCTCGTGCTCGGCCTTGCTGTTCTCCGGCTTGTCGGGGTCTAGATTGTTGGGCTCCGGCTTGTCGGGCTCCGGCTGCTACGATCCCGACCTGATCACGCACTTGGTTTCGCGCGTCGCTTGGGTCTCCGCCATCGCTCACATCGTCCACGTGGCCGCCTCCATCCCCGCGCGCTGCTGGTTCGCGGCCTTGATCGTCTCTGCCACCGATCGTAGTGGCTACGACAGCTGCATGACAATCACAAATAAAGTTAGCATACGCGCACGGCCGACGCAGCAGCCAAGCACCTCACCTTTCGCGACGCCATGGACACCGCCGCGGCCTGCACTGCGTCCTCTCGTCCTCTCGGCCTTGCTGTTTTCCGGCTTGTCGGGGTCTAGATTGTTGGGCTCCGGCTTGTCGGGCTCCGGCTGCTACGATCCCGACCTGATCACGCACTTGGTTTCGCGCGTCGCTTGGGTCTCCGCCATCGCTCACATCGTCCACGTGGCCGCCTCCATCCCCGCGCGCTGCTGGTTCGCGGCCTTGGTCGTCTCTGCCACCGATCGTAGTGGCTACGACAGCTGCATGACAATCACAAATAAAGTTAGCATACGCGCACGGCCGACGCAGCAGCCAAGCACCTCACCTTTCGCGACGCCATGGACACCGCCGCGGCCTGCACTGCGTCCTCGTCCTCGTGCTCGGCCTTGCTGTTTTCCGGCTTGTCGGGGTCTAGATTGTTGGGCTCCGGCTTGTCGGGCTCCGGCTGCTACGATCCCGACCTGATCACGCACTTGGTTTCGCGCGTCGCTTGGGTCTCCGCCATCGCTCACATCGTCCACGTGGCCGCCTCCATCCCCGCGCGCTGCTGGTTCGCGGCCTTGGTCGTCTCTGCCACCGATCGTAGTGGCTACGACAGCTGCATGACAATCACAAATAAAGTTAGCATACGCGCACGGCCGACGCAGCAGCCAAGCACCTCACCTTTCGCGACGCCATGGACACCGCCGCGGCCTGCACTGCGTCCTCGTCCTCGTGCTCGGCCTTGCTGTTTTCCGGCTTGTCGGGGTCAGATTGTTGGGCTCCGGCTTGTCGGGCTCCGGCTGCTACGATCCCGACCTGATCACGCACTTGGTTTCGCGCGTCGCTTGGGTCTCCGCCATCGCTCACATCGTCCACGTGGCCGCCTCCATCCCCGCGCGCTGCTGGTTCGCGGCCTTGGTCGTCTCTGCCACCGATCGTAGTGGCTACGATAGCTGCATGACAATCACAAATAAAGTTAGCATACGCGCACGGCCGACGCAGCAGCCAAGCACCTCACCTTTCGCGACGCCATGGACACCGCCGCGGCCTGCACTGCGTCCTCGTCCTCGTGCTCGGCCTTGCTGTTCTCCGGCTTGTCGGGGTCTAGATTGTTGGGCTCCGGCTTGTCGGGCTCCGGCTGCTACGATCCCGACCTGATCACGCACTTGGTTTCGCGCGTCGCTTGGGTCTCCGCCATCGCTCACATCGTCCACGTGGCCGCCTCCATCCCCGCGCGCTGCTGGTTCGCGGCCTTGGTCGTCTCTGCCACCGATCGTAGTGGCTACGACAGCTGCATGACAATCACAAATAAAGTTAGCATACGCGCACGGCCGACGCAGCAGCCAAGCACCTCACCTTTCGCGACGCCATGGACACCGCCGCGGCCTGCACTGCGTCCTCGTCCTCGTGCTCGGCCTTGCTGTTTTCCGGCTTGTCGGGGTCTAGATTGTTGGGCTCCGGCTTGTCGGGCTCCGGCTGCTACGATCCCGACCTGATCACGCACTTGGTTTCGCGCGTCGCTTGGGTCTCCGCCATCGCTCACATCGTCCACGTGGCCGCCTCCATCCCCGCGCGCTGCTGGTTCGCGGCCTTGGTCGTCTCTGCCACCGATCGTAGTGGCTACGACAGCTGCATGACAATCACAAATAAAGTTAGCATACGCGCACGGCCGACGCAGCAGCCAAGCACCTCACCTTTCGCGACGCCATGGACACCGCCGCGGCCTGCACTGCGTCCTCGTCCTCGTGCTCGGCCTTGCTGTTTTCCGGCTTGTCGGGGTCTAGATTGTTGGGCTCCGGCTTGTCGGGCTCCGGCTGCTACGATCCCGACCTGATCACGCACTTGGTTTCGCGCGTCGCTTGGGTCTCCGCCATCGCTCACATCGTCCACGTGGCCGCCTCCATCCCCGCGCGCTGCTGGTTCGCGGCCTTGGTCGTCTCTGCCACCGATCGTAGTGGCTACGACAGCTGCATGACAATCACAAATAAAGTTAGCATACGCGCACGGCCGACGCAGCAGCCAAGCACCTCACCTTTCGCGACGCCATGGACACCGCCGCGGCCTGCACTGCGTCCTCGTCCTCGTGCTCGGCCTTGCTGTTCTCCGGCTTGTCGGGGTCTAGATTGTTGGGCTCCGGCTTGTCGGGCTCCGGCTGCTACGATCCCGACCTGATCACGCACTTGGTTTCGCGCGTCGCTTGGGTCTCCGCCATCGCTCACATCGTCCACGTGGCCGCCTCCATCCCCGCGCGCTGCTGGTTCGCGGCCTTGGTCGTCTCTGCCACCGATCGTAGTGGCTACGACAGCTGCATGACAATCACAAATAAAGTTAGCATACGCGCACGGCCGACGCAGCAGCCAAGCACCTCACCTTTCGCGACGCCATGGACACCGCCGCGGCCTGCACTGCGTCCTCGTCCTCGTGCTCGGCCTTGCTGTTTTCCGGCTTGTCGGGGTCTAGATTGTTGGGCTCCGGCTTGTCGGGCTCCGGCTGCTACGATCCCGACCTGATCACGCACTTGGTTTCGCGCGTCGCTTGGGTCTCCGCCATCGCTCACATCGTCCACGTGGCCGCCTCCATCCCCGCGCGCTGCTGGTTCGCGGCCTTGGTCGTCTCTGCCACCGATCGTAGTGGCTACGACAGCTGCATGACAATCACAAATAAAGTTAGCATGAGTACACGAGTCGATTTAAAAGCGAAATGATCGTTAACTGTTAAACCTCAGATAGGAGTTACGCACGCCACTCCAACGTTGAGTGTCTATACTACACAATAGAGCCCTTACTTTACGAAAAATATGGCGTACAACCAAAGTTATAGCGAATTGAAAAATGAGTCTCCGTGCTCGAAGACAAGAGGCCATTTTCAGCATAAAAAGCTTCAGACGCTTCTGAATCGAACTATGCCACCTAGAACGCTCAGAAACGCCTAGAACCGCTCGGAAATGACATGCGAAGTATGCTATCGTTAATCGGACGCCACGGCCCCCGCCGCTGTCGAGAGCGCCAACGCCGTCTTCGACCCCTGTCGGCAGTCAAGGTCGCCGTCCAGTAAATCCTCTTCTGGTACTCTCTCCATCCGTCCATGCGTTGACCCAGGAAGACCCGATCTGGCCTACGTTACCAACACCGCTATTGCTGGGAGAGCCGGTAAGCCGCACTTGTCTGCCATCAAGTGGGATCTCACCCCCAGCTACATCTCGTCCGCGCGCGCGAGGTGTCCGACTGCCCGTCGACCACAACATGTTTCGCGGGCAAGATATACCTTCCTGGTTCTCCGAATGCTTTGAATCAGAGGGGTATGATTCGGATACCGTGGCGCTGGTGATGCGTCGTCCCGAGAAGAAGTCTGGCGTCCGCACCGTGGAGTACGACACCTCTATCGCGGCTTCGTTCATGCTGGAAGGCTGGGTCCCCGAGGGATGGCCGGCGGAGGTCAAGCTCATTCGAAACCAGCTGAGCCCGAGGAGCTGGAAATTCCCTTAAGTACCCATTAGGATTCGTGATGGCGCAGGGTGCGGCTGCGAGCAGCGCTGCCAGGCTTCGACATGCCCGAACGCTCAAGAGAGTCGCTTCTGTACGGAGAAGAACTGTGTGTTCGGCGGCCTCTGTGGTAACTCGCTCCGGGAGTGTAGAACTGGAAGGCGGGGCATCGTGGCGAAAGAAATCATTCCAGTCGTGAAACGGGCCTCCGTATTACTCTGTCATATCTAGATTTAGACGTTCTGTCCTCCCATTGGTCAAAAGGGGGACAGTGACCTGGCACTATCTGATTGGTCAGAAGTGCAATTACATATCTTAGGTTTAGCCTATTAGAGAGGGACCCCCAGTTGGGTGGCCCATAATGGCCCTGGCCTTCCGCCAGGGTCTACTTCTAATAACCGAGTCATTTTAACCTTAAATCCCGCACGTCCTTCTCGGACGTTCGTCTTAACCAAGCTTCCTCAAAGCACTCTATAGTGAAAGCTATATAGCGTGGCTCTAGCCCCGTTACACCTGGTAGCACTTTGTACTCCTTCCAACGACCAAGATGAACGACCAACCGATGATTGATCAAGCGACGACTGAAGGTAGCAATCAAGCGGATAACGAGCGCTCACAGTTCCCGCATCTCACTAGCTTCGAGTGGGATGCGCTGCACCGCCTCGCGGCGGCATCAAGCGAAGCAGTGGTGTCCACACTACTGACGCAAGGTATCCGGACCAACACCGCGAGGCAGCACAAGGATTCCTGGCACGCGAACTCACCGACGCACATCAGCGAGTGTCGACTCCCACGTCAACAAGGAAGGAGGACGTCGTCAAGCTCGACGTCTCGAGTGGCGAGGGCTCCAAGCGTCTCGCACTGAATCGCTGGTTCTGCGAAGTGGACCTCGCATGCGAGGCCCGCCAACTACGGTCCGAGTTCGCTCGGAGTTACTTCCTCCTGTCTAACCTTGCTGGCAAGGCGAAGGAATGGGCCCTCGGCAAGCAGATGGCTGATCCGTCCTGCTTCAGGACGATGGACGCACTCAAGAATGATCTGCGCCGCGCGTTCGAGCCTGTTCAAGACGAGACCCAGCAACACGCGGTCTTCCTGCAACTGAAGCAAGGAAATCCAGCTCGCCCGTCACCTTGTGTCCTGCATTGTCAAGAACCCCATGGACTCGGTGACCCAAGTCCACGTCTTTGTCTCCGGAATGAATGCTGGTTGTCAGCGCTTCTACCTGACGCCGAAACCTCCCGCGTCACTGGAGGACGCGTTCGACATTGCCCTTCGTGAAGACTACAATGTCTTAGCGTCGCAGACGTCCTCTTCCCTGCCAGCTCGAGCACGGAACCCGAGCCAATGGAAATTGACACTATCCAAGAGGACCGCCTGCGTGGTGCATATGGCGGTCGCGGCCGCGGCCGTCGCGGTCAAAGCAGTCAACAGCGTCCGATGGTCTGCTTCCGATGTCAGAAGCCTGGCCATCGTGCGTCTGTTTGTCGCGCTCCGACGCCGGTATCGGCGTCAATTGAGATGGACGCTGCCAACCCCAGGCAGTCAAAAAAGGGGACGACGAGTAGGCGCGGGGCGCCCTACTGGTCACGGAAGGCCTACACCTCTCTAGTGGCAGATCCGCCTCCCAGCCCCGCTGTGCTTCATGCGCAGCTACATGCCACTACCTCCAGCAACGACAAGCGACTAATCGTGTTGAGTCTGCACGTCGCGGGCGCGCGGCGTCCGCTCCGCGCGCTGTTGGATTCGGGCGCAACAAATAACTTTGTTCGCGCCGACAGCCTGTCCGCACTGCCCGCCAGCGTGCGTGTTTGCAATGGTCCAGGCGAGATGGAGACCAAGGATGCTGATGGCGCGCCGCGCAGGGTCGCGCGGCGCTCGCTCCAGTTCGTCTACGAGTTCGACGGCTTCTGCAGTTCCGACGAATGTCTGGTGATCGACCAGAGCGGCTCGTTCGACTGCGTCTTCGGCATGCCGTGGCTTGCTCGCCACCGACCCAACGTTGACTGGCTCAACCGCACGGTGCGGCCTCGCGACATTGATGTGACAGCGGTGCTCGCGCATCTTAGAACGGCGAGCACGCTGTGGCCCCACGTTGCCGTCATGGACCCAGACTCCATGACTCGTACCCTCCCTGAAGTGAGCGATGGCCCTTCTTGCGAGGTGTGCACAAGCGTGGCAAGCCCAGTCTCCGGTCGCCCGGAGATCGTTGGAGCCGCAGGCGCCTTGGAATGGCGTCTTGCGCGGCTCGAACTCAAACTCGACAACATGTTCTCGGCCCTCGAGAACATGTTCTCCCAGCAGCCACAGGTGCGCGGGAGCGGCGTCGCTGGACGCGTTAACGATGATGACGATATTGATGATGATGATTTTTCTCCGCGTCGGCAGTGGTCGCCGCCGTTGAACAACGACGAGGCGCGCCAACAGGGCCGACGCTGCGCCACAGCGAGAACGAAGCGCGTCGACAGAGGTCGATGCAGCGCGAGGCGCGCCAGCCAGAGCTGACGCCGCGTCACGGTGAAGATTACTCGCACCGGCCAGAGCCGGTGCTGCGAAGTGTGGAGATGAGGAGCGCCGGCAGTGGCCGAAGCAGCCCTCAGCATCGGATCCCGATGCATCACTGTCTGACGTGAGTTCAGTTCGCAACGCCCCGTCACACTCCAGGGGAGCTCGCTCCGTCGCAAAAGCAGAAGAAGCGCCGCGGCCGTCTCCGCCGGCGTTCAGGCTCGAACTCTGGGTACGAGTCGGTGTCAAGCACGGGGGCCGTCGCTGACATGGAAGTTATCCACGCCATCGAGCATAACGGAGAAGAGTCGTACGCGCGCGACGTGCGTGTACATAATCCGCCGCGCTCAGCGTCTGCGCTCACGGATCTTCCAGTTCAATCCTGGAAGAGTTTCCTACGCGACCTTCGTCGCGGCAACGTGGAACAAGTTTGCTTGCTCACGACAGCGGACGCGACGGCTTCGTTCAACGCCATTGCGTCTGGCTTGGCTTCGTCGCTCGGCAAACACGAGCGTCCCAAAGGCGCTGAACACAAGTCAGCGCGTGAAGAGCGCTTTGCAGCCCAATCCTGGGATTCGCTGAATGCGAGTGGTAATCCTGTCTACGATCTCGCTCGCAAGTACGCGGACGTTTTCCTGAGAAGATCCCGGCGACCCTTCCCAGGACCGCGGCGTGCGGCATGAGATCGACCTCGCGCCAGGAGCCAAGTATTGCGTGACGCGGCAGTAGCCACTGCCGCGCGATCAGGTGCAAGCGATCGATGATTTCTTCGAAGGCCGTCGCAAAGAAGGCCACGTGCGGAAAGCATCTCCCAACACTCAAGTCCGACCTTCTGCGTAAAGAAGGCCACCGGTAGATGGCGTATCGTTCACGCATTCAATAAGCTGAACGATGCGACCATTCCGGCTCAGACTCCGATTCCCCGTAAGGACATCATTCTGGACTCGATGTCCGGCAGTACGATCTACAGCACCAGCGATCTGACCGATGCTTCTATCAGATCCTGATGCACACCAGCGATATTCCGCTGACGGCAGCAAGCACCCCGAGCGGCATGCTCTGGGAGTGGCTCGTGATGCCCCAGGGCTTGAAGAATGCGCCAGCGACATTCAACGCATGGTCTCACACGTACTGAGACCCCTGCGCGACTTCGCGCTCAGCTACTTTGATGACATCTTCGTGCACGGTAAGGAGGAACACGGCCGACCCGCGCTTGATGTTCATCTCAAGCACCTCGAGAGAGCCTTCGCGGTGATGCGCGAGAACAAGCTGTACGCGAATTTGAAGAAATGCATCTTCTGCGCACCGGAGATTCCGGTGCTTGAATGCTACGTCAGCAGTAAGGGCGTTCGTGATGATCCCGAGAAGATCACGTCGATCTGTTCCTGGCCAGTGCCCAGGAACGTGAAGGAGCTACGGCAAAGGCTTGATCTGGCTAACTACATGCACAAGTATACGAAGGACTATGCTCGTATTATCCGACCTCTGTCGCAGCTACTCAAGAGAGACATGCAATGGACCTGGTCCCCGAGCATCAGGGGTCCTTCGAAGCTGTGAAAAACAGTCTTGCGTCAGCCCCAGTGCTGGCAGACCACTCGAAGGCCTTCCACGTCGTCTGCGATGCCAGCGACTTCGCAATCGGCTGCGGGCTAATGCAGTTTGACGACGAAGGTCAGGAGCGTGTCGTGAGTTATCAGTCACGACAATTGAAACCCGCGGAACGCGATTACCCGGTCCACGACACGGAGCTCCTTGCCATGCGTTACGCGCTCATCAAGTTCCGCGTTTATCTACTGGGCGAACAGACGTTCGCTCTGTACGCGGATCACGCGTCGCTGAGGACGGCAACCAAGAGCCCCCATCTAAGCCAGCGTATGGCTCGCTGGCTCTCCTTCTTGCTGAGTACAACTTCGTCGTCCACTACAAGCCAGGCAAATCGAATATCCTGGCGGACGCGCTCTCGTCGTCGTCCCGACTACGATCCTCGACCCGACTTGGGGGCGTCCGGTTTTGCGGACGCCGACGAAGACGAAGATTGTGCTACGTGTGTCGTAGCAGGCATCAACTCGACTGAAGTCCACGCAACAAGTCCACTACGCGAAGCTATCGCATCCGCGTACGACGCAGACGACTTCCTCTCTGAGATTCGAGCCTATCTCCGCGAGCCGTCTGACGCTGAACATCGCAAGCTTTCTACACGAGCGCACGCTTCGGTCAGGTGCTACCAACTCAAAGGTGACCTGCTGACGTACAGCATCAATCGGTTCGACGCTCCGCGCGTCGTCGTTCCTCTTGACGAAGACCTTAGAGCTCGGCTGATGCACGAGTACCACGACACTCCGAGTGGCGGACATCTGGGCACGAGAAAACATTCCTCGCGCTGTCGCGCGACTTCTTCTGGCCCCATGTACAAGTGGGTCCGAAAATGGGTTCGTTCGTGTGAAGTCTGTCAGCGCGTCAAACCCGCTCCATCTTCGCAAGGTCCGCTCCGCTCATTTCGGTTGCGTCCGATGCGTGATCGTCGGTCAGCATGGACTTCATCTTTGGCTTGCCTCCAGACGCCGATGACAATGTCGGCGTCGTCGTGTTCGTCGACCAGTTCAGCAAGATGGTCCATATGGCGCCGGTTCCGGCGTCGGTCCGCCGCGGCTCTGTTTGTCGACATCGTCTTCAGACACCACGACCTTCCCTCGTCCATCGTGTCGGACCGCGACCCGCGGTTCACGTCGGCCTTCTGGACTCAACTGTTTGAGCTCTTGGACACTCGCCTGATGATGTCCACGGCTCCCCATCCTGAGACCGACGGCCAGACTGAGCGCGTGAACCGCGTTCTTGAAGACGTCTTACGCAGCTACGCGACGTCGTACGCGTCTTGGAGCTCGTTTTTGCCGTTAGCCGAGTTCGCGTTGAACAACGCCGTCCACGCGTCAACTGGATTGACGCCGTTCTTCGTTAACCACGCGCGGCACCCGCGCGTCCTGCTCTTCTTGCCGTGGGCGAGGCCACGGCTGCGAGTGGTCCGACTCTTGGTGGGGGCGGAACGAATTCGTCCGGGCGACGCAAATCTACGTCTCAGAGTCCGACAGGAGAAGAGACGTCGGCACGCGCCGACGTCACCAAGTCCAAGAACAACTCGATCGTCGAATGGGCTGCCAATGCTTTGATCAACCCGCAGCACCAGCGAAACGTGCCGTGTCTTTTCCTGCCATTCATGATCCGGCGGCCGGTGCCGGATCCGCTGTGACCAACTTCGAGAAGACGCCTGACCTCACGGCCGCGGACTCCGCAGCGATTTCGGACTTCCTGCTGCGCCGACAATCCGTCGTGCGCTTCGTGCGCGACGCAATCGCTCAAGCAGTTGACAAGCAGAAAGAAAATGCAGACAAGAGAGGACGCAAGAACACGGACGTGTATTCTGTTGGCGACAAGGTGCTACTCTCCGTCGCAGGTATTCAACCTGGCGCCGTGACTAATCCCGGCGCCAACAAGCTACTGCCACGGTTCATTGGTCCATTTGCGGTTATGGCTGTCAAAGGAGACGCCTACACGCTCGACATTCCGACCACTATGCGACTCCACCCACGTTCTACGTGGGGCGATTCAAGCGTTACTACCCGTCGGCAATCCCTGGTCAAGCTCCTCGCGGAACTCCGTCTACTCCCGAAGCCGACGCAGCGTCCGCTGCATCGCATCATGCTCCTGATTCTGACGGTCGGGCATCCCACGCAGCGTGACGGCCTCCTGGCGAAGACGGTTCAGATCCTGCGCGTAGTCATGTGCACCCGACTCAGCCGGACACGGCTTGGTGGCTCACCAAGTCCAAGCGAGACGCCGAACCCGCAGCGCCGACGCTCCCGGCGCTTGGCAGATCTGCGACCGGCGCAGTCCCCGCCGGTCCCCGTAGTGGATCACCAGCCTGATGTCCCGCCTGTCCTACTTACAACGCGACCCCGCGGAGCTCCCGACGTGGCGCAGATGATTCCAGCATTCAGCCCGGTGCGACGCATGATATCTCCAGTCGCGCCGCTCGTATCCTGGACGCCGATTAATCCGCGCCGGCCAGCTTCCGGCACGATGGACCGCCCCGCTTGTGGATACTGCGGGCGATCGTCGCTGGATCATCGACCGCATTGTTGATCACGTGGACGTTCGTCGTGACCCCAGTCAGCCTGGCCCGGGCCGCCCCCGCGGCCGTACACCGAGTATTCCTCAAACGCGCCAGTATCGCGTACGCTGGCTCGGCTATACTCCCACAGATGATACGTGGGAGGCGCGTGAAGCCCTGCTTGCTGATGTGCCCACGGTGGTGGCGGCGTACGAGGTAGGAGTCGAGGCGTCTACGCAGCAACGCGCCGGAGCGTCCCGACGCAACTAGCTCGAGCCCGTTGAGTGCTTGCCGATGTTCCCGCGATCGCTGGTGCTCCTCAGTTAGTCGGCGGTAGGTCCGCCGACAAAGCGCCCTCAAGATCCGCCGAAGTCGCCGCGCTCTCCATCTCCGAACAAGTTTGCATCGCGTTGGTTCGAACCCACGCGCGAAGTGTGGTGACCCGCGCCGTAGACCACTCACCCGCCATGCGTGTCCACTTCGCCGCTGCAGTAGTTCGTGTCCGACCCCATGGGTCCCTACGCGTTTTCTTTTCTTTTTCTTTCTTCGCTCAATGTGTTTGCTCCCTTAGGTGGGGGAGGGTGAAATGGGCCTCCGTATTATTCTGTCATATCTAGATTTAGACGTTCTGTCCTCCCATTGGTCAAAGGGGACAGTGACCTGGCACTATCTGATTGGTCAGAAGTGCAATTACATATCTTAGGTTTAGCCTATTAGAGGGACCCCCAGTTGGGTGGCCCATAATGGCCCTGGCCTTCCGCCAGGGTCTACTCCTAATAACAGAGTCATTTTAACCTTTAATCCCGCACGTCCTTCTCGGACGTTCGTCTTAACCAAGCTTCCTCAAAGCACTCTATAGTGAAAGCTATATAGCGTGGCTCTAGCCCCGTTACAAGCCGATGGCCAATACGTTGGTCACCTCCAGCTCTTTGGGCCACCTTGTCGAAATGCCCCCCGGAACGACGGCTTCCGGATGCATCTAAAAACGCTGACCACTGGGGGTAAGCACGTCGGCATTGACGCCATCGAAGCCGGTGGCATGCTCAGGCTCATGAACCACGCGTTTAACCCCACAGCTCGATTCCACGAGGTTCAAACCGGTCGCCAGCTTACTGTTGTTGCGGTTACCGTCCGCAAAGTGCAGCCAGGTGAGGAGGTGACGGTGTCGTACGGCAACCGCTTGTGGTTTGTTTGCGTTGTGGGTGGAGCGGCTGCCAGCACCGAGACCTTCAACACCTTTCTGATCTTCCTACTGAGCAAGGCGCTGGTCTTTGAGAAAGCATGCAGACTCACCTGCTCGCGTAGTAATGTTGAACTTTGGCACATCGCGATCTCAAGGGTTTCCGTTGCATATAATGAATCTAAGTTGTTTGCACCTGCAAGGTTTTATAGTTCGCGGTTCAGGCAGTCTCATTTTTCGATCTTCTGGCAGATACGCAACCAGGCAGGCAGAATAGCAGCGGCAGGGTGAGTATGCGTACGCAAAGGAAAGGCTCGAGTTCAACTGACTAACATTTGCTGTGGTGCTGTAACAGCGGGGAGGACAACAACAATTCGCTGCAAGAGCAGATGCTGTTATGCACGATGGTAGAAGGTATTCTGCCGTTCGGGCGTAACATGTGGGAGCGTGTGGCGGATCGCTTCAACGCTCGTGGATCCCCGGCGCGACTGGGAATATCTTCGCCGGAAATCCCGCAATTTGTACGGGAAGCCCAAGCCGACGGGCCGCAACGGTGTTATCCCTCCTCGAAGGAAGCCCGTCATATTCGCCAAAGAAATACAGCACAAAATCGAGAGAGAGGGAGGGGTTCAGACCAGCCACGACGGGCTGGACGACGGCGAGGACGACGAGTCCTTCCAACAGACGGTCGACGAGGTCACCAGCACGGGTAGTGCTGAAGGCTCTATCGTCCGCATCGCACTATGCATGATGAATCTGTTGGGGGTCTGGAGGAGTTGGGACGACTTGGGGATTTGAACTACGCGCCCGACAGTGGGGGAGGGAGTCCGTGCAACAACGATGACGCGGTCGTCGACGGTGTACCCGAAGGAGAGGCCATAGACCGTCAAGGTCCCGTATCTGGAGCTGCCGACGACGCTGTCTTCGGTGAACAACTGGGTACACCTACACCCCGTGCTCAGGGCTCCATCGTTACCAGGAGCGGAGTGATCGATGCATCCCTCGCAGCCGAGTTCGATCTATCTCCGTTCTCTCCAAACGAAGAGGAGAGCTTGCAACTCGTCCAACAACGCCACCTCCAGGCCGACGGCGGAGCAGCCTGACTCGACGTCCGAGATGACGCCTCGGAATGTGGCAACCACAGCGAAGCAATGGTCGACTGGGGCTCGATGAAACAGTGGGCTGCTGCGCCAGGGCGCGAGTGTCGACGGCTGGGACTGCGGCGTCCAGGGTGTGAGCGTCGACGGCTGCGACTGCGCCGTGCAGGGCGCGAGTGTCGACTAGTGCGACTACGGCGATGGTGACGATGTGCGAGATGAAGTCGCTAAGGCGGGTGTGGGGATCATTGGCGCGTCTCGAAGCACACCGACAGTTGTTATGCTGTCGGAGGGCTTTACCATGCCATTGGAATCGAAGCAGGTCTCGCATGGATCCACTGGAGCCAGCTGGAAGCTGCTCAGCGAATCCACCTGGATCGTGGCATCCTCGATGATGAGAGGATGGGGCCAGACCGCAGCTGCAAGAACGATGTAGGATAACTCAGCGGCGTCATCTTGCGACGCTTGTTGTGGCCCTCTGGACTTGGAGATCTCCCTACAACCCCGGGACAGCTGCACACCTTTTCACCATAATATCTTTCTCTAGGTGATGCATGACTGGTGTTAGCGAACAGCTGAGGCCATCCAAGAGATAGAAAACACTTACCGGACGAGAGTTTCGGCTGTTGTGGAGGAGCTTGAAAGCGGCACCCTAGACATGTAACCAATCAGTGCACACGCAGTTCAAACGCGTACATACTTACCCGCGACGACGTGGCATGCTCAAGTCGGCTTACCCAGTCGGCGGCGATTCTAAATGAGAATGTCGGGCTGCTGGGCGCGAAATGCGAATGCGCGCGAATCTCCCTGCTCCTTTCAAGATCGAAGTTCAAACGACTGCTTTCTACTTCGAGGTAGTATCTAGTCACATAATGAAGTCAAGATGTTAGTTTGATCTGGTTGCAGGATTGGGGTGCATTAAACGAGACCAAAGAATTGTTTGGTCAGACCACTTTTCGGTCTCACCAAACCATTCAGTTTAATCACCAAGTTCAATGACCCGTTCCATGGTCGGGCCATTAAACATTTTTATATACCGGTTATGGAAGGCGTCCATTGGACTGAATCTCCGCAAGCGCACCAAATCTGACGGTAAAATCCACACTAAGTCCGATTCGTACTTACTGTGACACTTGTGTTGCTTTGGGTGACATCGCAAATGACTTGCAATTTGTAAGCGGCAGTTAAGCAAATTTGGACGGAATTCACAATAGTTTTCACAATACTTTATGGAAGTGGATAAAGTCACACAGTGAGTGCAGCGTAATTTAAAAAAATCGAAACAAAAAATAAAATTCCGATCACGCATAAATTTCCCTATATTTGAAAATAGAGAAACACCTCCTCACCCCCTCCCCTCCCCGGCCGTCTCTCAACCTTTCATTTCGAAATCCTCCGAAAAGACGAAGTATGGCGAGTGTCGCGTCGTCGATCTCCGGCGCGGAGGCTGAGATCGAGCCTACAGAGGCGACCTCCCCCGAGGCCCACGTCTCTGCAACTACTGTGTATGCACCCCCATTGGAACAGCGCCAATATGCAAGCTGGGAGGGCAGCTTTCGCCGCGTATCAGGATGCAACGCATCAAGTATTCAAGAAACGGACGTCTACGAGCGTGGCCGCGAGGAATGCTATAAAGGAGGGGGCGCTGACGGTTAAGACGCATATCCCGGCACCAGTGCAGAGAAATGTGGAGCGGCTACGGACGGGTGGACGTCCCTCATCTAGGCAACACCACTAACAATCGCATGATCACTATAAACGTGGTGAGTTACGTTGTTAACATCTTCTTCTGCGTGGTTTTGCTAACCTGGAGGCCGCCTGGGGACATTTAAAAGACGTACTGAAGCCCACCATGATGCTTGATGAATGTGTGGATACACTCATGTTCTTGCAGTCAATCGCTGAAATGGAGTACGCGAAGAAGATGACGGATGTTGGCTATATGCGTTACAGCGGGCCGGATGCGGAGCTGGAAAAGCTGGCCAAAGAAGTTAGTCAACACGCGTACCAGCTCGTTGAGAAACAATTCCGTGTGGCGAACGACCGAAAGACACAGTATAATATTCGAGAGCTGCAAGATCACGTATTTGAGCTGACATCCTTGGCGGAACCGGAGCACAAGTATCACATTGACACAAGCGTAAGTTTGTATTGAATCAATTCCTTGCATTGAATTGGAACTTATCATTTCTCTTCTTTTTGTTCATTATGAAGACTTACAGATGATCCTGTACATTCATGAGGACGGAGCTGCTACCTTGTCGCCATGTCATCTATTGGCGACTGCTGTCGAACAAGAGTGCAATTCCGGTCAAGCATATCCACCCGCGGTGGAGTTTAACATGTCCACCGAACATTCCTGTTAACGAGGATGACACAGCGGACGATGAAGCTGGGTGCAGCTCGTTTCGAGTTAGCGACTCTTCATTAACAGCGTTCCGACACAAGCTTCTTAATGGCACCAACAAATTTCGCGTTTCTCACGACGTTGCGACGCGAATAGCCGACATCATGAGTTGTAACGGTACACCTGTTTTCACGAAGATGCTGGTGGCTTTAAAGCGATTCGAGGAGATTATAGTTGGTGGTGATGTTCCGTTTGGCTCTGAAACTTCGGTGCGGTCTGACCGACTGTCAGA
Source organism: Phytophthora hibernalis (assembly GCA_012656075.1). Lineage (NCBI taxonomy): Eukaryota > Oomycota > Peronosporomycetes > Peronosporales > Peronosporaceae > Phytophthora > Phytophthora hibernalis. The sequence goes on along the minus strand of JAAKBF010000052.1, from coordinate 22,482 downwards.
AGTGAACCCGCTCTTTCAGTTATCGGCAGCGGTGCCAGCAAGCGACGTGGTCGTGAGTCCCAGCTTGGATGATGTTCCTCCAACGCTCGAAGCTGTCACAGGAAAAGATCAAAGGTCTGAACCAGGTCACATTGACGGAGTGGCACCAAGCGAAAGTCACACCGACGGGGTGTCATTCATCGAAAGTCACAATGGTAAAGTGCCAACAATCGACAGTCACACAGACAGTGTGCCAACAAGTGAGAGTCACAACGACGATGTGCCTCCAATCGAGAGTCACAGCGTCGAAGTGCCGAGAATTGAAAATCACATAGCCGGGGTATCACCACCTCAAGGTCACCCTCTTGAAGACGCAAGCGTAAATGCTTCTGGTTTGACTTTGCCTGTGAAGAGACGAAGTCGCGAGGACCCCAACCAGAGCTCCAGCTCCAGCGAGGACGTTTCTTTCTTCGTCTCAAAGAGTACCAAGAGCAGAGGACGCCCCAAAATACGGAAAGGCCAGAAACAGAAAGAAAAACGACAACGAATGACAGACTCGCGCAAGGAGGCCACGAATCTGGTTCAAGGGACACTTGTATCAGTGCCCTCACTCTCAAACGTATCACGAGTGCTTAAATCTGCTTTCAGTTATGAGTCTGCTCACGAGTTTTTAGCTGGTTTCACCGTGAAAACACTGGGCCCCAGAAAACAAGCTATTGTTAAGTTGATTGCCCCTCACAAGTGTGCTCGTGAAAGTTAAATTTGTTTTTACTGAACAATTTGTGGCGAAATGTCTCCGGCTTTTGGATGAGTATGCAAAATCACTCCCACAGATCAATCAATCTGTCGGCATTCGAGTACCAAGGGTTGGAGTATTTAGCCAAGATCAGCTATACGTGATGACTCAATATCATCAAGTGATGCAAACTCTGTCCGCGGCATCTGACACCATGGAGTTCATTAAATCGACTATCAGTACCGCCTGGTCTCGATGAATACCTAAATATAGGTAAAGATAGCGCTACTGCAGCAATTCGGAGTTTGTTATTGACTATGACCCGAGAATCGCCCTTCGGACGGATTCGTAATGATGCTATATTACGGTTTCGCGAAGACGAATGGCTCAACGATGATGTCTTAATGCACCGTATGACAATGCTTCACGAAGAATTCGGTCCGATTGGCATCGTTTCCCCGGCATTTTGTGGGACTGGAGATTTCGAAAGTAAATACAAGATTATCGCAGGTAGCGAGCCGTTTCACAGCCTCAATGGATTCGTGCTACTTCCACTCCATCTCGACAAACATCACTGGTGTGGCGTCGTGTTCTACCTGAAATCGACACCACAAACGCTCACTGTGTTTGACCCTCAGAAAAAGCGGAAGCACTTCGAAGAATGCGAAACTATCGTCGAAACTTTGTTCGACGAGACCACGAAGTCGATGGTAGCTAAACGAGACGAACGTTTGAAGCAATCGGATGGCTACAACTGCGGTCCATTGGTGCTGCTGTTCTTTGAGTGTACCGCGAGAGGTATATCCTTGCCAACGTCCCCGTCAAAAGCCTTCTACGATACTTCAGGAAGCGGTATTTGCTGAAGGCACTGCATGCATAGGGAAGCTATAGTACCTAAGACTAAATAGTACTTGCGGTGACCATTCAATGTAAAAAAGATTCTTTACTCGTATCCGTTCCCAGGAAATAGGCAGCATTGCTTCATGTCATGCCGAAGTCGAAGAGATGCTTTGAGTGTTGCTCTGTCCGAGTTAGTTTTTTGAAGTCAAAATCACAAGTTACATTCGAGCAACACCAAATTGTGTTCGTACTACATTTAGACGAGAAGACGACATTTTCTCAACTCCCCTTGAGTAAGATGTCTAAATTTGATGAAATTTATGAAATCTGCACGCGTAATATATTCCTGGTTTGTGCCTTTTGTGCCTTCTGTGTCTTTATCCACAGCTAACTCAGAGGAGGTGACTGACACGGTGACTATAATGCGCTCTTAGGTACGAAGGCACAAACCGGCTGTGTGTCTCTAACATCGATCATACTTTATTAGATCTCCGCGCCTAGTTCATGACCGAATAAGGATCTAGGATCTAGGAACACGACATTCAACTTCTAGTGTGATCATGTACCGGTACCTGTAGTTTTGTACAAAAGCACTTGCCATGTCAGCTCTCGCCTTAGACGACCATCCGGCAGCCTTCTAAAGCGAGATGCGAATGGAACGCCGACCGCACTGGTGGCCGATCGACCGGCTGGCTGACTAGGAAAGAGTACTTCAACTTCAGTCCTCGATATAGCGGGCCACGACCATCGTGATGCTGTCGTACGACATGAAGATGACACCCTGTCCCGGGATCACGCGGCCTAGTCGCGGTACAACGCCAGAGTAGAAAGATCCTACGCCTTCATGCAGCAGCATTTGGCGGAAGCAGTCAAACGTGCTCTTGTACTTGTGGGACTCCAGTCCTTGCATCCGCGTCTTGACCACGTCAAACGCTGCAAACCAAGAACCACACCAATGCGCAAATCATTGTTAACATAGTCACACGAGACTCTCGTGACGAGACCACCGGCACGTACGATTGTTGCCAAACACACTGAAGATGCCCGCCGACATGCCACCGATGAGACTCAAGGACGCTCGCTGGCTGCCCGTTATGTTCTGAGCATCGCTGATGATGCCGTGTCGTTCGAGAAACTCCGGACTCACACGCTTCTGAAACTCGCTGAACCACATGAAGCGCAGGCCTTGGTTCGTCGACTGCACAGCAACCGTTAGCGTTGGTCATCTCTAGGATGATAATTCACTGCTACGCACCTGCTTCAGGACCGTCGCCCATAGTCCTTGATAAATACCGCGGACCCCTCCTTCGCGAGGATCCTCTTCGTTCCTTCCCACACTCCGGCGTTGGCTCCGATTAGTTTTGTCTTGAGCGTCTCAATCTACACATCCACTAAGTTTGTCAGTTTACCACACTCCTATTCAACCAATACTACATGTACAAACTAACTGGCGTCGTTGTGAGTGTCGCCTCAATGGCACCGGCCATCATGCCCGCCCCGAGGTTGCGTACGGCCGACGTTTTGCCGTCTTCATCTGCAAGTCTCCGCTTGATGAAGTCGAAGGCTCCAAACCGGATACCAGCTTTGGGGATGCTGCCTATGAGCACGGGCACCAGTCCGCGGTACAGTGATCCAACACCGTCGGTCTGCACATGGTAGCGGAAGCCGCCGACCATTCCGGTGTACTGCGCACGCATGGTGCCCAATTGCAGGTTGGTTTTGATCATCTCCATGGGCCAAATCGTGAGCGTCTCAATGCCGCCGGCGATGGCGCCCGCCGTCGTGGCCACCATCGGGTTCTTGGACTTGGTCGCCATTTTGGTTAATGCCGTGATGCGCTACAAAACTGAAGCGGGGCGTGGGATAGCCACAAGAATGTTCGACAATCCCGACAAGATTTGCACAAACAGTGCCGCCGGAAACGGTGTGGCAGTAAATACATGTACTTTGAATACAGTACATACCGGTACCGGTACTGTAGTATCTCGGCATGAAATACCAGCGAGGATAAGCTATGGAAATGAAGTTTGGTGCATGACAACCAGTGCAAATGCTATTCGCTACGCGTGACAAGTACTTTACGCTTTACCGATGATATCATTTGGTGTCGGTGGTGCACTCTGGAGCCTGTCCACCGCGCGAAGGCATCTGAGACTTGTGAGCGCGCTGTGCAGGCGTTGGACGCCCATGCGAATCTCGTTTTCGTCGTAGAAGGCGAAGGATAGGCGCGCACAACGCGTCATAGCAGAGTTCGTGAAAACTCCGTTGTCGCCATCGCAATAGAGCGTTCCGAGCGAGCACTGCGTGCCAGGAGTGAAAGCGACTCCGTGGTGAATTGAGGCCTCTTCCAGCAGAGCTTCGGTGTGCACACCATCAGGCAGGTGGAGCCACACGAAATACCCTCCAGACGGCTCGACAAACTCAACATCGGGGCAGTGCTCGCGTAGAGCACTGCACATGGTGACCTTGCGGCCTCGGAAGACGCTTTTCAAGTGCTCGATGTGAGGTAACTGTTGATCCTGCTCCAGCACTGATCGTACCGGTACCGGTACGGACGAAAGCAGCAAATATGACGCGTTAGTGAACGGCTACGATGTTGCAGTCAACAAGATACGTACTAGTGTGAACAAGTGCTGCAGTGACAGGATTCTGGCCGCCACCACTACGAAGCGCACCGATCGTAGACAGCGCTTGAATTGTATCCGTGCTGCTTTGTGCCCAGCCTGCAGACCAAATATTATCGCATTGGTACCCGGACGCGCTTCGTGCAGCAAGGGATAAGTGAGGATAAGTGAATACAGTTCATACCTAGACGAAGTCCTGGAGCGAGGATTTTGAGAAGCTGCCGAGCGAGACAACCAATCCGGAGTCGTCATAGGATGCGAGGGACGGCAACGCGCCACCATCCAGGTGCAGCAGGTTGTACGGCTCGTCCGAGATGATGCGAAACCCGTACTTCTGCGCAAGCGCAACCAGACGCTTGCAACTTTCAGGAGACATCACCGCCCCCGTGGGGTTATGGAAGAACGGGATGGTATACAGGAACGCCGGGACGTCACCAGCAGACAGCTTCTCCTCCAGCACATCCAACTGAAACCAGCGCGTTAGTCAGCCAATTTCTGCAACACATCCTACAGCGGCGTACATCAATCCCCTCTTTTCCAGCGTGGATACCCTTCAAGGCAAGTCCAAGCTCGCGAAAGATATCATGCGCCAAGAAGTAGGTCGGCTCCTCCACGAACACGCGCTTGTTGCTCTTGGAAAACACCATGGCGGCGTGCGAAATCGCCTGCGAGTTGCCGGCAGTCACCATCAGTGTCTCCTGGTCGACGGGTTCAGTCCCTACTAGAGACAGCACAACACATTTTCAATCGGTTATCGCTCGAACTTGTCGGTCACCCATTCGGAGACCAGTCCCTACCTGCCAGCAGTTTGGCGATCTCCTCTCGAAATCCAACGAACCCTTTCGCCGCTCCGTATTGCAGCAGTACCGAGTCTTGTGTTGGATTGAATCGGCCCATTGCAGCGTCACAAATCAGGTCCAGAGGGAGCAGGGACGGCGAAGGTTGGCCGATTCCGAAATTGATGACGCTGCTGGACGTGTGCGTTTGAGCGTAGGCGGAGGATTGCACCGTCTTCACGGGAGTGAGCTTAGGGTTTGAGTGCAGAGAGCGAGAGATCTGCGGGTTGCCATGAGGTGGCGAGGCGTCGTGTAGAGATTACATTGCGAGAGCTCCAGCGTCGGAGCAGCGCCATCTTCTTTGTGCGGATAGCGTTGCCATGTTCAGGTTGGTTCGGTGGTGATTTGTGATGTGTGTAAACAAGATTGTGGCATTAGCATTTCTATTCAGCTTGCCTACCGTAAATTTGCTTTTTCAAGTTTGACAATAGCTGATGCTTTCCCTATCCCGAACCGGTGGCTGAACCTTGAACCGTAACCGAGCCGGTACCTCATCTAAAGTACAGATTAAGTGACGCTTAAGTAAACGCCTTTCAACCAGCCAATTCACTGCAGCACAAGTGATGTGACGATGGTGTGGCGCGCCTCCCTCGCTGGCTCAAAGCCCCGGAAGCCTTGCAACGAGTCAATTGGCATAAATTCTCCCGAGAAGACTCAAGCAATATGGTGATTAAGTAAGTGCACCTGCCTTTTCGGTCATTGGCCACTTGGTCAACGAGGCGCAGGTCGGTTAGGCTCCATACAGACATACAGGAAGCAGCGCACCTACGACAGCGATAGGATCAGCTGAACGTGTCTAGCACTTGACCTTCTGCCGCCTCTCGATCTAGCCTGGACACGCCGCAGATGTGATCGGTGACGCTAACGACGTGTGCGGCGTTTTGACCTCAGGACCGAGACGTGCTCGTTCAGCGAAGAGCGCATTTACCCTGGCCACGGCTCGCGCTACATCCGTCGCGATGGCACGGCCTACGTGTTCATCAACGCCAGAGCAAGTCGATGTTCATGCAGCGCAAGAAGGCCACCAAGCTCGTGTGGACCCTCAGCTGGCGTCGCATGAACAAGAAGCTCAAGGTGCGTCTTCCAGCTTCTCTTGTATCAGGATCGTGAGAGCTATTGCTAACCCAATTGCTGCATCGAAACAGGTTGAGGAAGTCTCCGCCGTCGTGCTCGCAAGACCACCAAGATCCAGCGTGCCATCGTCGGAGTCTCGGCTGAGGACGTAAGTTGCTGCTGTTCGCTTCTACCAAGAGCTTTGTCTGAGTCTAACTCGACGGTATGATGACAACAGATCCGCAAGAAGCGCAACCAGAAGCCGGAGGTCCGTGCTGCTGCCCGTGCCGCCCTGAAGGAGGCTAAGGACCGCAGCAAAGCCAAGAAGGCGGTGAGCAAGTCCGAGCACGCCAGCAAGGGCGCCAAGGGCGGCAACGCCCCCGTGCCCAGAAGAAGTCGGGCAACCGTGGTGCCATCTAAGTCAGTTGATCTGATCGACTGACCGACTTGGGAGTCTCGCCACCTCTTGAATGCCGATCATCGACACGGGAAGTTCCTCCATTGCTAGTGGGCGGACGCTCTGGTGCCTCGTTTTGCCAGTTAGTTTGGAAGCAGTCTGTGCTGCTGATTTAAGTGGAACGAAACACAATAGAGGTCAGTCTTGGAGGGGAATCTCACTTCCTATGCCAATTGCTTTCGCCTCCGTTGTCTTCTCCATAAAAACATCGTGAAGACCCAATGCCTATTAAGCAAGACAGGCGAAGCGTGTGTTGGTCCACCTGCAGATGGACAACTTACAACCCGCACGTTAAACGTGGTCCTCCATGTGGAGCTCATGAGCTACAACGTAGTATTAATAATAAAAGCTCCATCGCGCACCAATCAAATTGCTTGGTCGCTGAAGTCTATTCCTCTCCACCAAAGTCCCAGTTGCCATTGCTCCAGTTGCCATGTCGACTGTCACGCCTCCACCCGCGCCCGCGCCCACGGCTCAAGCCCCAACGGAGCTCACGAGCAAGGACTACTACTTCGACTCGTACTCGCACTTCGGCATCCATGAGGAGATGCTCAAGGACACGGTGCGCACCAAGGCCTACATGAACGCCATCCTCCAGAGCAAACACCTGTTCAAGGACAAGGTCGTGCTGGACGTGGGCTGCGGTACGGGCATCCTGTCCATGTTCGCTGCCAAGGCCGGCGCCAAGCACGTGTACGGCGTCGACTGCTCGGGCATCCTGATGCAGGCGCGCGAGATCGTCAAGGCCAACGGCTTCGCCGACCGGATCACGCTCATCCAGGGCAAGATGGAGGAGCTCACACTTCCCGTGGACAAGGTGGACATCATCATCTCCGAGTGGATGGGCTACTTCTTGCTGTACGAGTCCATGCTGGACACTGTGCTGTACGCTCGGGACAGGTATTTGGTGCCTGGTGGACTCATGTTCCCGGACCACGCCGCTCTACATCGGCGCCATCGAGGACGGCGAGTACAAGGCCGAGAAGCTTGACTTCTGGGACAGCGTGTACGGCTTCGACATGAGCTGCATCAAGGAGATCGCCAAGGTGGAGCCGCTCGTGGACACGGTGGGCAACGACGCGCTGCTCACGGACGTGTGTCCCATCCTGGACATCGACCTGACCAAGGTCAATAAGGACGAGCTCGCCTTTCGTCACCCTTCAAGTTGACGACCTTCCGTCAAGACTACTGCCACGCACTGGTGGCCTACTTTGACTGCACCTTCTCCGCGACGCACAAGAAACTGAGCTTCTCCACGGGCCCCAAGGCCGAGTACACGCATTGGAAGCAGACTGTGTTCTACCTGGACGGCGAGCTAGCCTGCAGCCCCGGTGAGGTGATCGAGGGCGAGCTCACGTGCAAGCCCAACGCATCCAACCCGCGCGACCTGGACATCGACATCAACGTGCGCTTCGACGGCGCCAGCGCTTCGTACAACCAGCTGCACGAGTTCAAGCTGCGCTAAGTTGGCGGACGGAAGCCCTTTATCAGGACTTCGAAGCAAGATACACTACGTTACGACGCATGCATCTGAGTAGACTAGAAGTTAATCCCCATTTGAAAGAAAGATACTCAAAACATTTTCATCATCTACGTCCCTACCTACGTTTTCATCCCTGCATCCGCATCGCTGCTGCTCAGCCAGCACTTCTCACTCTTGTTTTTTGTCTCTATAAATACAGTATCTTCCTTGCTTGACTTGCTGCCTTGGAGTGCAGCCTGTACACCATCCAAATGGCTCGTGGACTGGATTATAGCTGCTCGATGTCCTCCATCTCCATGTCTCCATCGGCGTCCTCCTCCTCCGCTTCCTCGACAGAGTCGGCCTCGTCGTCTTCATCGTCCTCATCCAGGTCGATGTCCTCCTCCATGCCCTCGGCAGCTGTGTTGCCGTCAATGACAATGTCCGTGTAGTTATGGTCCAGCTGAGCAGCTGCTTTCACGAGCTCCTCGTCGTCCACAAAGTCCATTTCCATGTCACCCCCAGGACCGGGAGCTCCAGCAGCTCCGGTCTGCATGGCGCCGAAGCCAGCGCCATTGGCCGCCTGGTTGTTACCGTCCTCCATGGCGTTGGCGTCCTGCGCACCGGCGGGCGACCAATCAATGGGGAAGCGCGTGACGCGCGGCTTGTCAGCCAGAATGTTGCGCTGCAGCTTGGACACGTCCACGCGGGCGGGCGGGTTCTCGACCAGGAACGGGTCGGCGTAGTCATTGTTGACGTAGTAACCCACCCGCACGAATTCGCGCCCGCGGTACGAGCACGTCACGAGCGCCACGGTGACGCCCACCTTGTCCTCGTCCGGGATCATGTCTGGGTTGGGCGGGTCCGACTGGAACACGAACTTGTTGGTGCCCACGGGCACGGGACCCACGAGCACCTCCTCCAGCACCTGGTCGCGACTCTCGTCCTCGGCGCTGCCGACGTACGTGATCTTCCACTCCAAGTCTGCGATAGAAACGCATTAAAAATTACGGCAAAACACGAGGACAATTGTTAGGACGCACCGGCCTCGAGCGGCTGCGCGCACTCGAACGTGACCTCGAACTGGAAGGGTTCGTGAAGGCCGTGGGGTTGTCCAGAACAGTGATGTTGGTGAGCGTAACGTAGGCCATGGCTGCTGGGTTGGGGAATGAGGGGAGAGTTGTTAGCCGTCGGCGGAAGTTCGGCTGGCGTGGCTTGGCTCGGGAATGACTTGCCGCGCGCCAAAAGCAAACAAAGGGGTACAGTGTCTATCTGGATAAGTGCGATCTTACCACACAGTCACTTTCACGCCATTTTTCTCATGATGGCAACTTGCGGGCTCATGTATTGCCTTTCCTGGCTGCTTAAGTTATTTATCGTACTGCGCCTCTTATCTCGCTGCTGCACAAGAAATCAATATTCAAAAACCTGCCGGTGGGGTCTGGGTCAACAGCCTTATCCAGCCAGCTAGTGGGTGTCTGTACCTGCAGTTTAGGGATCATGGCTTCAGGAAAAGCCGTCTAGTGTGAGCTGGCCGACCTTCCTCCGCTTCCTCACGAGTTGAGGTTGAAAGTCACCAGGAAGACTCGAGGGGCCACCGCTGGAAGTGAAAGACGGAGGCATGGCTGGCACTGTAGTCGGCATCAACGACGGCGCTCTGGTAAACACTTCGCTGTTTTGCACTGGCACTTCCTGGACGCCGTCACTGGAGTCGAAACATCCGTCCTTGAGCTCGATGATTCGGTCAGAAGAGGTCTCGCTAGTCGCACTCGTACTGACGACAGGCGTGGGCGAAGGCATCAACAGGAGTCGCCCATTCGCAGAATAGCTGGAGTTGTCTAAAAACGAGCAATCGCGCTTCACTGAGCGCCGTTGTCTCCATTGTGGCTGGTGTAACAAATTAATTAATTCCATCTCGCGACACCCATAGCAATGCTACACACACACTCACCTTAGATTCTGGCTCCGGACTTCGGTTTGTATCCAAGGTTGGAGCTCGAGGCGTCGGTTTATTCTTAATTGCAAGGTTTGTTGCTACGTTAAAACCATCCGAGCATAAACACGAAAACACAGTTTTAGGAGATTCCACGAAACGAGTGAAGCGGACAGCCTGTATCTTTACGTACCGCTAAGCGAGCCCTCACTGTCATCGGAAGCATGGTCAACCACGGCTCTCATTTCTGGGATAGATGTGGGCATCGGTCGAAAAGCAGAAAGAGCATTCACTCCTTGTGGCCGACGGTGAGTAGATGTACTTGCAACAGGGACCGAAGCGGGCCGCGGAGCATAAATTACGTCTACAGCAAGATAGGCGATGAGTGCTAATGTTTGCATCAATGGGTCAATTGATAGAAATATGCAGCTCCACGCACTGTCAAAAACTTCCGATGCTTCTTCATGAAACTGATTCACTGCAACCCCAACACAGAAACAAGCACAACCTTTAGAGCCACTTTCCACCGCTTCCATTTCTTCACCAGTGACCATCCCTACCATCCGTGACGTCTTCCCACCCACAAGTCAGCATACACTGAGACGCTTGGGTCGCTATATCATGCTCTTCATCGCCTATGAAAATGAAAAAAGCATGCCTGCATCAGCTCCATGAACTCTTGCAGCCTGACCCCCACATACCGTCAAAGTCTTGGCTCGGGTTAATGTCCAAGCTGTCCATATCCGTCGCATTCTGCTCGTCAACGAGTTCCCCGTCCACATTATACCACAATTGGTAAGAATATAAAATAATAAAACTGCCCACGCACATATTCCACGAACGCCGTGAGTTGGTTCTCCATGTCCAGACTCTCTCTCGCTGTCTCCAGCATTGTAGTCGCTGCTATCGCTTTCTGTGCACTGTTTCTTGCCGTTCAGGAGCTTGCGCTGCTCATCGCGCTTGCGCTTGCGGGCCAGCACCATGGCGGACGCGGACGGCCGCGCTCTGATCTGCTGCGAGTTCCTGCACTTCCACTCGCTAGTGGCGCATCTGGGCGGCTCGTCCTCGTCCCGCTGCATGTGCGAGCGGACGCCACTACCAGTACCGCTGCTGCTGGACCCTCGGAAAGTGATCGCGTCTTTTTCCAGCACCCGAGGCAGACGTGGTACCTGGGCGGCTATCATGGCGGCGGGGCTTTTGGAGTCGAACTGGGAGGGGCAGCTCTCGCCCACGACGTCGTCCTGCGGTTCCAGGAGCATGCGGCATGCACAAACAGAAGAGGAAAATCACAAGCCTCGTTACAACGCCCAGAACTTGGCTCAACATTCAGAAACAGGCGCTTTAAAGAGTGACGCATACGTCTGTCCAGTGCATATGGCACTCTAGCGGGGAGGTACTGTTGCGCTCGTCTAAGTTGCGGTGTGGGGGCCCATTGAATACTCACGCTTACACAGTCCAAGTGGGTTCAACCACAACTCCAGCATGGCATCAACTTTTACGCTATTCTTCAGTACATTTTCTCATCGCTCGGGTCGAAGCCGCTGTTGAGCGCGGCGCGGAACTCGTCGTTCGCGCGCAGCAGCTCAGCGATGCGGTCGTAGCGCTCTGGGTCCTTGCGGATGGGGAAGATGAAGCACTCGGTGTCCAGCTTTCCCTTGACAGCCGCCAGCTCCATGGCCTTCTTGGTCTGCAAAGAGGCAAATGAGAATGTCATCAATACAGCACTCGTATCCACATACCTGCATTAGCTCAACGTACCATGGCGTGCACGTGCTCGACCACGAGGTCCTCCATGAGCTCGGCCGTTTCGTCCAGCGGCTCGGCCTCGTCACCGAAGCCGAACAGCATGTTCTTGACTGCATTTATGAATAGTATTTTAGTCTCTTTGGATCTGCTCAACGGCCTCAATTGCGTCCACCTACTGCTCTCCACCAGCTCCCCACGCACAAAAGGCTTGAGCGCCGCCTGGGCCACGTGCTCAGCGCCCGAGCCGTTGGCCGCCCCGTCTCTAGCGCCGCACGCTTCGCCGGGGAGCTGCTCGCCCTGGCGCCAGCGCCAACGTCGCTGGTCTTGCGCTTGCGCGACTTGGGCGCTGCCTTCTTCTTGGCGCCGTTGGCCTCGTTCTTGCTCATGCTAAAATATAACACTGGTAGCTTTGGTGTTGCAATGACCATCACTCTGGTGATAGACTACTGGTCGAAAAAGTAACTTGAACGGAGTATGCTCTCCACGCTGATTGGTCCGCTAAAGATAGCTTCAACTTGAACTGACCGAACATCACTGTCGCATTCCGAGTAGATAGATAAATGGGCAACAAGCCGTCGATTCTGAGGAGCTCCTCGCGCGCCGACGAGCCTGGCACCACCCCACGCGTGGCAGTAGGCGGTCCGGCCTCATCGCCGGCCGTGGCGGACATTCAGCAGCCAGGAGCGCCGCCCAGCGGACCCGTCGCCAAGCTGCTGACAGCCAACATCGCGAGCATTCGACCAGTGGAGCAGACGTCACGTCAGCCTACACCACTGGATCAGAAGTAGGAAGTGCAATGAATAAATGTTTTTGGTGTTTTGTGCTGAAGGTTTTGGGTGTTGCAGGATCACAAACGCACTCAGGGAGCGATGGGCGGAGCGGGAGCATCAAGACAAGGACAAGTAGGAGAGACGAGGGCTCGGAGTGTGGCCCTAGCGCTAATGTTTGAATTTGGTGCTTGTCTGCAGTCAGTTTACGAGGATTCTGCTGAAACTTCCTCAGGCTGCGGTATGTTATTGGACTCGTTGGTGAATTTTGGAGGGATAATGCTGACTGGTGTTGTGTAGGATGCCTTTGATAGTGTGCGCGCTACATTCTCCGCGTTCGACAAAGAAAATAAAGGCTACATCGAGTTCAGTGACCTCTCCAGGGTGTTTGAGCAACTGGGCGCCAACTTCTCGGGAGAAGAAATTGGACAAGTGTTCCAGGAGTCGGATATGCTGGAGAACGGAAAGTTGACGTTTAAGGAGTTCCTTGTGTGCCTTGCGATCGGCTTCGTTCTTCACGTACGTACCAATTATCACCTTCTATAGGAGGGGGATTTTGCCTAGCAGAGCCATACTGACGGCGTTTTCAATGCGATGACTATGCCATGCAGAAAATCCCTTCTCTAGAGGGTGAACAAAAACAGCAACTCAGCATTTTTACTCCCCATGTAAATGCACACTACGCTTGATGGAAATCCACGAGCGAGTCTCACCTTGTTTCTCTTGCGTATAAAGGTCTCGAACCAACAGCAACAAGGCTCCACCTGCTGGCCCAAGGCAGTCCATTTTGTTCGGACAGGTGATACTCTCTTTGACAAGCATAACAGTTTATCGGCTAAATACTTACGTTATCGTTCCTTTGCTTAATTAACGTCTTGTGTAGGGAAATAAGCTGCGGCTAGCGTTCCAGCTGGCAGTGGATGCATTCATGTGGTTTGACGTAGATGGGGATGGCGTGATTAATCGGTAAGTGGGCAACCTCCTTTATGGGAATGCTGCAGGCACACTGTATTTTTACTTGTGTGATTTGTGCAGCGTCGAGATGTCGACGAAGCTGCAATCTTCAATGGCTCTGCACTCTCCAACGAAAAGATGTCTACCAGAGATCTCAACAAAGGTGACTATCTTTCTCGGGTTTTGTTTGTTTTGGGTTGCGCTGATTTGTGATAAACGCTATTCGTAGGCACGAGTGACGACTCGAGCAACCAGGCCATCTGGGAACAGCGATTCATGGAAATGGACTGGAATGGAGACGGCAACATTCACTTCAAGGAGTTCCTCATGGCTTTTGAGTCCTGGGTGGGACTTGAAGACGATGATAGCGCGACCGCAAATGCCGTTCATTAGTTCCACAACTGTGATTCTCAATAATTCTGCTGAAAACCTTCACAATGACCACACTTGCTGGTGTAACTGTCAACCAGAGCCCCAGTCGTTCGTAACTACTTCTTGAATTACGTACATAGTACTACGTATTATAGTATTCTCGTTGTAAAAAGCCCAAAAAACGATCAGGATGTCCAGTACTCAACGAACTGGTCAACCTGGGACTGACTCTTGGGTCAGTAATGAGATGAAACACGCCACGAGACTGAGAAGGAGACTTTTAAGTGACGTTCATACAGTACTAACATTACCCCCAGTGAGCTATTTTGGTAGGATAAACGGAAGGACCAAGTTTTGAGCGTCAGCCTTGGCGAGACCAGTTGTCTTTTGAACGAAATTGATGTACCATGTTGCTGAGAAGACAGCTATGTGCTAGATGACATGGCGCTCATGAAAATTGACGGCGTTATGGATGAATATGATCACTTATCGGACCATACTTAATTTTTGTATGGGAGGGATTGTGCCAATCAATTCCCATAAATGTATATCAGCCAATGATATGATAGATAAAGCTTACTTTCATCCAATCAGATCTGGTAGGGTTCGGTGAGTCGTCTAAACCAGTCGACCAGACGTATCAAGTCCGATAAAAACGTAAAATATGTGTGCGCTCTTACGAGTGTCAAGTGTTGGACGTATCACTTTCATATTTCTCTTTATCGGACCACGACGATGGGTTTGGAGGAACTACAGCCCGGTAATACACTACGTGCCAAGGCGACTGCTATCGCAGCGTTTTCCAAGTTTCTGAAGGGTGAGGAAGTTGAGGAGGAGTATATAAGGAAATGCATTGAGGCAGACGAGAGCGGGAAAAGTTTTGTGTGTGTCATGGATAAGTTTGGTATGTATCTTGCATTTAGCGAAGGAAAGAAGGGCAAACTGCTAGCACGAAACACTGCAATGCAGTACTATCGTCAAGCCAAGATTTGGCTCCTAGAGCAATTTCCTAAACACAGAGCGTCGCTAGAATCGCGGCTGCTTAAAATGGGGAAGACTCTTGATAAGTTCTGCTTGAAAAGAAATGGTGGTGGTTTCGTATCAAAAGCTCCACCATGCACAAAGGCTGACTTGAAAAAAATGATAGTGTATTTGTATAGCAATGCGAGTTTGGAAAGTGACTACCAAGATGCTGCTCTCCTGTGTCTCCTCTGGTACCTTTTCGGCCGGGCGTCAGACTTGTCCATGATCCGGAAACGAAACCTCTCCATCGACGCCGCCGACGTGACTGGTCCGCGTGAAGACGTCCGAAGAGCAAGGGCTGTCACTCTTCCCTGATGCTGACTTTGGCACGTGCCCCTGCTCGCCGTCGCTCTCGCACTGATCGTCCAAGCCGCGCCGTGCGCAGCTCTCATCGAGAATCTCCCAGACCAAGCCGAGCAAACTCCTGTCACGCTGTCCCCTGATGTGCCGCTCGTAGAGCTCCTCAACGCACCGCCAGCGACCCTCGGCCTTGCGACTCAACCGCTGTTCCTCGTGTGAACAGGACGCCGACGATTTACGCGCATGTTAACCGCGTGCTGGACCGCGTTGCACCTGTCGCTGGTGTATCATCCATGCTGACGTCGCATTCCTTCCGCCGCGGCGGGGCTCAGCATGCCAATGGCTGCGAGAAGATGACAGCGCGCTGGATATTCGACCGCCGATCGTGGAACCTGAGCACGACAAACAAAGGCTTCAACTACATTTTCAACACCAGCAGAGAAGATCACATGATTTCCAAGGTACTTAGCGGATACAAACCCACGACTGATGTCCCGCTCCAAGGCCTCTCCAGCTTCGACGCCGAGACGCTTGAGTCAATCGGTAGGCTTCGGCGTACGCTGTTCGCCACGTGCTCACAGCACGTGGCGAACAGCACAGAGACAGAGAGCTTCAACGTCAACGAGAAGGTCCTCGACGTCCTTACTGCGTGCGCCGTCCGTCATTACCCCGTTTTGAAGACCTTGAGTCCGGAGAGTCCGGCAGTGAAGCGCCTCGAATCTTGCGTCGTACTCGCTGGCTGTTCGTTGGCAGACCTCCTCGCATGGTCGACGCACCTCGTAGAATCGGCAGCTTCCTGTACAAACAAGTCTCAGTCTGCTCCACCACCAAGCGACCACGAAATTAAACCAAGAGGTCCAAGCCATGAGCAGAAGATCATCGATCACCAAGCCGCTGTCATTAAACACCTTATCGACAATTCCAAGCGACAAGATGCTCGCATGGATATGCTTGAGGCAAAGCTGAATGGCGATCCTGCGCCAGCTACGAACAAAAGGAGCCAGCTAGACGAAGACACATCGGAAGTGAGTACACCCAAGAAGAAACAGCGCAGAGCATCAGTAACGCACCTGTACGCGACTTGGTTTACCTGGTACGCGCACGAGCCACGTTGGCAACTGGGGCGCCAAAACAGCAGCGGTCAAGGCGAAGCTGCTCGTTGCGTTCATGAAGATCTTCCTCACCGACGGCTTCGTGCTCAACCAAGACGCTGCAGACTACCGTAATCGAGTGTTGGAGGTTGGTCATCGCGCTGAGGCGGCCGTGCTGACGTACCTGAAGTCCGAGCACAGCATCACCTCCTGTGGCTCCAGCGCCGTTCTCAAGCATCTCCAGCGACTGCATAGCGCTGGTGCTCTCAACTCCGCCATCCAGCGCCATCGTCTGCTGCTAAACACAGTGGCAATTCAAGACCCGTCTCCTGGCTACACGCAAGACGTACTCGAGGTTGTTAGCAAGTAAGCAGATAAAGCGAGAGACACATACCCTATCCTTCGTAGCACGTAGATAGCACCATCGACACAAACGCAATCCATCGCAGAGCGGGCTATCAAAGCGATTTCTGGAAATCGCCAGCCTTTGTTATCCGGACAGATGCCTAATTATCCGAACGGTCGCCGAAATCGGGTCTCATTGTTGAATTCACCGGCTCGAGAGCCATAAAATATCCGACCTAGAGGACCTAGCGGACCTATGTACGGTACACAGATTATCTCAGGATAAGCAACGTGCCAAAACTTTTAGTTGGTACTAACTTTTGTCGCGTTTAGGGAGACCAAATATGATGTGAAAATTCAAAAGAGTCTGTTTCCGCCTAGTTTATAGGCAGCAGGAAATGGCCTGAAACGCCATCTGGGCTGAGAAAATCGATCATTTCTATTTGTGTGCAATTTTGGCTCGAGAGCACATGGCTCTCGAGCCGGTGAATTCAACAATGAGACCCGATTTCGGCGACCGTTCGGATAATTAGGCATCTGTCCGGATAACAAAGGCTGGCGATTTCCAGAAATCGCTTTGATAGCCCGCTCTGCGATGGATTGCGTTTGTGTCGATGGTGCTATCTACGTGCTACGAAGGATAGGGTGTATGCATATGTGTCTCGCTTTATCTGCTTACTTGCTAACAACCTCGAGTACGTCTTGCGTGTAGCCAGGAGACGGGTCTTGAATTGCCACTGTGTTTAGCAGCAGACGATGGCGCTGGATGGCGGAGTTGAGAGCACCAGCGCTATGCAGTCGCTGGAGATGCTTGAGAACGGCGCTGGAGCCACAGGAGGTGATGCTGTGCTCGGACTTCAGGTACGTCAGCACGGCCGCCTCAGCGCGATGACCAACCTCCAACACTCGATTACGGTAGTCTGCGCGTCTTGTTGAGCACGAAGCCGTCGGTGAGGAAGATCTTCATGAACGCAACGAGCAGCTTCGCCTTGACCGCTGCTGTGGCGGCGCCCCAGTTGCCAACGTGGCTCGTGCGCGTACCAGGTAACCACCAAGTCGTACAGGTGCGTTACTGATGCTCTGCTGCCATTCTTCTTGGGTGTACTCACTTCCGATGTGTCTTCGTCTAGCTGGCTCCTTTGTTCGTAGCTGGCGCAGGATTCAGCTTTGCCTCAAGCATATCCATGCGAGCATCTTGTCGCTTGGAATTGTCGATAAGGTGTTTAATGACAGCGGCTTGGTGATCGATGATCTTCTGCTCATGGCTTGGACCTCTTGGTTTAATTTCGTGGTCGCTTGGTGGTGGAGCAGACTGAGACTTGTTTGTACAGGAAGCTGCCGATTCTACGAGTGCGTCGACCATGCGAGGAGGTCTGCCAACGAACAGCCAGCGAGTACGACGCAAGATTCGAGGCGCTTCACTGCCGGACTCTCCGGACTCAAGGTCTTCAAAACGGGGTAATGACGGACGGCGCACGCAGTAAGGACGTCGAGGACCTTCTCGACGTTGAAGTCTCTTCTGTGCTGTTCGCCACGTGCTGTGAGCACGTGGCGAACAGCGTACGCCGAAGCCTACCGATTGACTCAAGCGTCTCGGCGTCGAAGCGGAGAGGCTTGAGAGCGGGATCAGTCGTGGGTTTGTATCCGCTAAGTACCTTGGAAATCATGTGATCTTCTGCTGGTGTTGAAATGAGTTGAAGCCTTTGTTTGTCGTGCTCAGGTTCCACGATCGGCGGTCGAATATCCAGCGCGCTGTCATCTTCTCGCAGCCATTGGCATGCTGGAGCCCGCCGCGGCGGAAGGAATGCGACGTCAGCATGGATGATACACCAGCGACAGGTGCAACGCGGTCCAGCACGCGGTTAACATGCGCGTAAATCGTCGGCGTCCTGTTCACACGAGGAACAGCGGTTGGAGTCGCAAGGCCGAGGGTCGCTGGCGGTGCGTTGAGCTCTACGAGCGGCACATCAGGGGACAGCGTGACAGGAGTTTGCTCGGCTTGGTCTGGGAGATTCTCGATGAGAGCTGCGCACGGCGCGGCTTGGACGATCAGTGCGAGAGCGACGGCGAGCAGGGGGCACGTGCCAAAGTCAGCATCAGAAGAGTGACAGCCCTGTCTTCGGACGTCTTCACGCGGACCAGTCACGTCGGCGGCGTCGATGGAGAGGTTTCGTTTCCGGATCATGGACAAGTCTGACGCCCGGCCGAAAAGGTACCAGAGGAGACACAGGAGAGCAGCATCTTGGTCACTTTCCAAACTCGCATTGCTATACAAATACACTATCATTTTTTCAAGTCAGCCTTTGTGCATGGTGGAGCTTTTGATACGAAACCACCACCATTTCTTTTCAAGCAGAACTTATCAAGAGTCTTCCCCATTTTAAGCAGCCGCGATTCTAGCGACGCTCTGTGTTTAGAGTCTAGGAGCCAAATCTTGGCTTGACGATAGTACTGCATTGCAGTGTTTCGTGCTAGCAGTTTGCCCTTCTCTCCTCCTCAAGCTAAATCCAAGACTTACCAAACTTATCCCATGACACCTTTTCCCATGTCTTTGCCTCATATTCCCTTTCCCTCATATCCTCCACCCTTCAGAAACTTGGAAAACTGATCTTTGATCTTGGCACGTAGTGTTCTGGGCTGTAGTATCCTCCAAACACCATCGTCGTGGTCGTGGTCCGAAAGAGAAATATGAAAGTGATACGTCCAACACTTGACACTCGTAAGAGCGCACACATATTTTACGTTTTTATCGGACTTGATACGTCTGATCGACTGGTTTAGACGACTCACCGAACCCTACCAGATCTGATTGGATGAAAGTAAGCTTTATCTATCATCATTGGCTGATATACATTTATGGGAATTGATTGGCACAATCCCTCCCATACAAAAATTAAGTATGGTCCGATAAGTGATCATATTCATCCATAAGATAACGGAAGGCTTCGAAGACGAAGGAATTGCCACTACAGCTGCTGTCGTTGGTGACACAACTACCATTCAGCAGTGGGTGGTCGTCGCTATCGCTGATGGTAGCCGTGAGGGGACTTAACTAGAACCTGACTTCACGGTAAGCTGCATTGGCGTGAGATGTTGGCACAGTATTGTACCCCGTGTAATTTTATTTGTATTGTTCAGATTTAATGTCGCGGCTCCCTAAAGAAAACAGTGTGCTAGCCGGAGGAGGAGACCATACACACGTTGAGAAGCGCGGGCATAAGCCAGCCCCAGAGGTGATGTGTCGCTAGAGCGAGATAGTCAATAAGTGCTAGTTGGTGGACTTCATAGTCGAGCACGAAAACTGGTGCTGGTCGGTATCAAGAAGGAGGGTTGCGCTCGAGGTTTTGCTCTCCAACACGTGCAAGTACTTGCTGACCGACATCACCAGGATGTTTTGCTTTCTTACGCAAAATTGTTGCAACTGATACCCACACAAGCTGCCCACGGCGTCTCTTTCTGCTGTGTTGCGTCTCATTCGGCAGCTCAATAGCACTTTTGCACTGTTGAAATATATCTGCGGCCTCCGCAAAAGTTACTTTTGCTGTTGATAATGCAAGATCGTTTGATTTCTGCTCGATTATCAAAAACTTCAGCTCGCACAGGCACTTCCGTTGGTTTGTATCACTTAAATCCGGTGGGCGAATTTGTCGAAAAGGTGGTAGATTTTTGGACGCGTCACCGCAACACCAATACACCCAAGCTTGATCAGCTGTTCCTGTTGGAAGCTTCATGCCGAGTGGAAACAAATGCATACTACCACCCCAATGATAAATAGGATAGGCGATATCATCAGCTTCATCGATCTCTCCATGAGATTGGATGGCCAAGTCACCTTCCGTATTCAGGACATCACCTCCACCTTCAATAACGGCGCTGTCTCGGGAACGAAGGAGCTGCAGAACCCCTTCATCCTCTAACCGCTTCATAAGGGAAGTTTCCATGCTATCACATGTAGGACACCGGACACCGGAATCGCACGCTCCTCTAATATTGTTGAAATTCCGGTCATCAACCGCTCACACATCGCATTCTGCGAATCAGCAATTTCCTTCATATCCGCTTTCCGTGACGCCACATCATCTTTGAGATCATTTCGAGCTGCACGAATTTCACTTAAAATTGTGACGTGTGGTGGAACACCTGTAGGTTGCATTTCAGACTCTACAAAGTCTGACCGTACCAGGGATCGTAACCGTAATAAGAGTTCTGCATCGGCAAACAGGGGGATTGAAAAAGCGGGTGATCTTCTGCTAAATGTTGATGCAAGAAGTCCAAGTGATAAATCAGTGATGCCAATGCAAACTCGCCAGCAAATTCAACTTACCCATGCAAACTCGGAAAGCATAGACGCTTCGCCTTCTGAACATCGTCATCACCTCTAGCAAAATGGGGCGGAAGAGCAGCAAATTCTGTCTGTAGGATTGGAAGTCAACTGACTGTACGACCTACGAACATATTTCCGGCTGCATCATGACGTAGGTATCGATCCTGAACACCCCCATCGACCATCCTGCACGAAGGTGGACAGCCACGGATGGTGGACATGCAGTAGAGCCAGACGAGCAAAATGTGGATGCACCCTTACGCATCGAATGCGTGCCAATATCTTCAGCTACAGTACCACGACGTTCGAGCTCAGCAGCAACGTCTGGTGACTTTAAGACCCGACCTAATACCTTCCGGAAACGCTCGTATTGGTCATTACCAGGGAACAAATGGGTGTTCGTCGTATCCACACCATATGCAGCCCAATAAACACCTGGAAACAGGAGAGTAGAGTCTAAGTGATATTGCTTTAGCCCACATATAGTAGCAATTGTAACTTACCGAGTGCGAGAATGGGGCATATCTCTGGTGACAGTGGATTTGCATATGCGTGACGTGGATCTCGTGGTCGTGCTCCACGTTGGTCGTTCTTCATGTGGGCAAAGTACACACACGGGGCATCTTCTCGCCACTCAAGGTGGTCGTAGCAAATCGATACGGTATTAGCAGCGCGCGACATCAGGTTCCATGACATTATCATGAACGTCCTTGCAAACACCATGTCCCGCGTAGTGCCTTGTAACATTGCCATTGCAACTTGTCTGTACAAACCGAGTGGCATCGGATCTTTCAGACTTTAATTTGGCCGAGACCCTGGCTGATGGCGGCTGCAATCTTGTGCTGCAGGCCTTTGAAATGTCGGCCTAGTTCATGAGCTAATTCTGCCGACATTACGCGATGGTAGTCTTGGAACAAGTTGTAGAAAGCCGAACGATGACCAGCGTAGTTCGAAAAACTGTGGTAGTGGCCATTGCTTTTCTTCATAGAGACAATCCAAGTCATAAAATCGCGCGCCGTGATTCGATCAAAGTGAATAGGTGGGTTCGCGGGTGCTGCGGACAAAGAACTCTGGATTGACTTCTTGTTTGCTGCCCCATGAGCATTGTAAACAATAGAGTTAGCGAAGCTGTCAAGAACCAACACGCGTTTGTATTTGAGCATTCACTGTATAAAACGAGTATTAGAGCTTAGGTAGGAAGCACGAGAGTTTGCTGAAATCGTGCTAGCACGCGCATTCGTAACCTCCTCTTCCAAAGCGGGTAAATCGTCGAGGTCTGACTCCATCGTGTTCAGGAATGGCATCCGGTGAAATCTGCTGCTATCATCATCCAAGGGTCGGTTATATAGAAGATTGTATTCAACACGAGAAGTCACTTATCAGAATTTTCAGGACGCGATCTCCTGACGACGGCTACAATATAACCGACGGCATCCGGTGTATTCCGGACAATTCACCATTCTCCCAGCGTCGAGCATAGCACAGTACTACATTGCAAAACGGACAGTGATATCTTGTCTTGTGGCCCAGACGAGAATGTGGGAAATCCTCTTCTTCATGCCCATGTTCGCAGCACAAGATGCAGCGACGCTGCTTCCCATCTGGCAGCAATTTCTGCTTTCATCGAGTGACATTAGATT
>JAAKBF010000051.1:0-21321 GCA_012656075.1 Phytophthora hibernalis | reverse complement strand
CACCTGGATAGCTTGGCCAGGGTACGCTCACATATCAATCTCACTACAAGATCCCGCCAAGAGGACGCGGCAAGCAACGGAAAGGGCTACAACAGCACAAGAAAAGGATACACCCCCACGCGATCGGCTTGAACCAAGACTCGATCGCAGCACCGACGACCGCGTGAAGAATACCCGCGTGGCCGTCACCCACCCAGACCCCGGAAGGAGCAACCAAGCTCCAACCTCCGCCTTGGTCACCACTGAACGTCTTCGCGAACACCGGAAGAGCGTAACCCGCCCAGCCGTCGGGTACACAAGGTGACTACAAGGTTTCGATCGCGCCAGATCAACGGAGTACCCCTCCGACAGTCGGCAGTCCGATCGTACCGTGCGCAAGCTTCGACCGCGTCAGCAATTTTCGTGAAGCAGCTTCGCCACAATGGTGCAGCTCGGATCTTCTGGTGATTCAGGATTTCACTGTGAGTCCACCGAAGAAGATGTCAAACTCAAGACGGAACCAGGGAATGAGTCGTCGACGGAAGATGGATCGCAGCCGACGGCATTGAAGACGCCAGGATCAACTGATCGCCAGAGTGCTGGGAGGAGCTCTGACGATGCGAAGGAGGAAGATTCAGTGATGGACCTAGAAGAAAGCCTCAACCCCTCCTTCGGGGACTCCCGCGGATCACGATGCGAATCGCGATCCACCGGATGAAGATCCGACGGTGAAAACCGAAGGACCTTCATCCACCAAAACGCCTCCAGTCTCACGCTCGACATCGAAGAAGAAGAAGTCGAAGGACTCGTGTAAGACACTGAAGGCACCAGAGTCCGAAGCCGAAGAGCAAGACAACTCCCAGGTTTGGACGGACGATCTGCTGAAGTCCGCGTTCCACTACAAGAGCCTGTACAGACTCATGCACGAGAACCCGGTAATGAAGATCATGAAGCTGTGGAGAAGCGGGATCGTTATTCTTCAAGGAGACGTAATGCAGACTGGGCGCGTTGACGTGTGACTGAATGGCTATGACGAAGGACGAAGAAGGAATACGGAGAGGCACGTGGCGTCCCACGGCACGTCTCAAGGGTGTCGCAAGTCGCAATCATTCCGCCGGCGCAATCATTCTGATTATTCTGATTATCGCACTTTTTCCGACATATGATGGTGATTCGGATTGACCCATATGGTGCAATCATTTCGTTACCCCTGCGTGAATCCTCCAGATCGCATCTTATGGATACGCGATCTGGTGCAATCATTCCAATACTTGATCTGGGGCAATCATTTCGGTACGGGCCATCACATGGATGGTGGGTACAATGGAGCTACCAATTCGTTACGGTACCGCGATCTTGGTACATAATATCAGGTTCAAGGTACAATGCGCAAACGGGAAGCACGCAAGAGGGATAGGAAGAGAGCGAGATGGGGAGATATCTTTAGGACCGTTACTTTGGTATAATAGATTCCGATTTGCCTTGCAAGACGCAAGTGTTTTCTAGACTTCCGGGGAAGGAGGTACATTGGCCAACCCGAAGAAGAACTCGCCACGTCAACCAAGAACACGACGAACACCTGGATAGCTTGGCCAGGGTACGCTCACATATCAATCTCACTACAAGATCCCGCCAAGAGGACGCGGCAAGCAGGAAAGGGCTACAACAGCACAAGAAAAGGATACCCCCACGCGATCGGCTTGACCAAGACTCGATCGCAACACCGACGACCGCGTGAAGAATACCCGCGTGGCCGTCACCCACCCAGACCCCGGAAGGAGCAACCAAGCTCCAACCTCCGCCTTGTCACCACTGAACGTCTTCGCGAACACCGGAAGAGCGTAACCCGCCCAGCCGTCGGGTACACAAGGTGACTACAAGGTTTCGATCGCGCCAGATCAACGGAGTACCCCTCCGACAGTCGGCAGTCCGATCGTACCGTGCGCTTCTTCGACCGCGTCAGCAATTTTCGTGAAGCAGCTTCGCCACAATGGTGCGTGCCCGGATCTTCTGGTGATTCACAGGATTTCACTGTGAGTCCACCGAAGAAGATGTCAAACTCAAGACGGAACCAGGGAATGAGTCGTCGACGGAAGATGGATCGCAGCCGACGGCATTGAAGACGCCAGGATCAACTGATCGCCAGAGTGCTGGGAGGAGCTCTGACGATGCGAAGGAGGAAGATTCAGTGATGGACCTAGAAGAAAGCCTCAACCCCTCCCTTCGGGGACTCCGCGGATCACGATGCGAATCGCGATCCACCGGATGAAGATCCGACGGTGAAAACCGAAGGACCTTCATCCACCAAAACGCCTCCAGTCTCACGCTCGACATCGAAGAAGAAGAAGTCGAAGGACTCGTGTAAGACACTGAAGGCACCAGAGTCCGAAGCCGAAGAGCAAGACAACTCCCAGGTTTGGACGGACGATCTGCTGAAGTCCGCGTTCCACTACAAGAGCCTGTACAGACTCATGCACGAGAACCCGGTAATGAAGATCATGAAGCTGTGGAGAAGCGGGATCGTTATTCTTCAAGGGAGACGTAATGCAGACTGGGCGCGTTGACGTGTGACTGAATGGCTATGACGAAGGACGAAGAAGGAATACGGGAGAGGCACGTGGCGTCCCACGGCACGTCTCAAGGGTGTCGCAAGTCGCAATCATTCCGCCGGCGCAATCATTCTGATTATTCTGATTATCGCACTTTTTCCGACATATGATGGTGATTCGGATTGACCCATATGGTGCAATCATTTCGTTACCCCTGCGTGTGAATCCTCCAGATCGCATCTTATGGATACGCGATCTGGTGCAATCATTCCAATACTTGATCTGGGGCAATCATTTCGGTACGGGCCATCACATGGATGGTGGGTACAATGGAGCTACCAATTCGTTACGGTACCGCGATCTTGGTACATAATATCAGGTTCAAGGTACAATGCGCAAACGGGAAGCACGCAAGAGGGATAGGAAGAGAGCGAGATGGGGAGATATCTTTAGGACCGTTACTTTGGTATAATAGATTCCGATTTGCCTTGCAAGACGCAAGTGTTTTCTAGACTTCCGGGGAAGGAGGTACATTGGCCAACCCGAAGAAGAACTCGCCACGTCAACCAAGAACACGACGAACACCTGGATAGCTTGGCCAGGGTACGCTCACATATCAATCTCACTACAAGATCCCGCCAAGAGGACGCGGCAAGCAACGGAAAGGGCTACAACAGCACAAGAAAAGGATACCCCCACGCGATCGGCTTGAACCAAGACTCGATCGCAGCACACCGACGACCGCGTGAAGAATACCCGCGTGGCCGTCACCCACCCAGACCCCGGAAGGAGCAACCAAGCTCCAACCTCCGCCTTGGTCACCACTGAACGTCTTCGCGAACACCGGAAGAGCGTAACCCGCCCAGCCGTCGGGTACACAAGGTGACTACAAGGTTTCGATCGCGCCAGATCAACGGAGTACCCTCCGACAGTCGGCAGTCCGATCGTACCGTGCGCAAGCTTCGACCGCGTCAGCAATTTTCGTGAAGCAGCTTCGCCACAATGGTGCGCGTGCCCGGATCTTCTGGTGATTCACAGGGATTTCACTGTGAGTCCACCGAAGAAGATGTCAAACTCAAGACGGAACCAGGGAATGAGTCGTCGACGGAAGATGGATCGCAGCCGACGGCATTGAAGACGCCAGGATCAACTGATCGCCAGAGTGCTGGGAGGAGCTCTGACGATGCGAAGGAGGAAGATTCAGTGATGGACCTAGAAGAAAGCCTCAACCCCTCCCTTCGGGGACTCCCGCGGATCACGATGCGAATCGCGATCCACCGGATGAAGATCCGACGGTGAAAACCGAAGGACCTTCATCCACCAAAACGCCTCCAGTCTCACGCTCGACATCGAAGAAGAAGAAGTCGAAGGACTCGTGTAAGACACTGAAGGCACCAGAGTCCGAAGCCGAAGAGCAAGACAACTCCCAGGTTTGGACGGACGATCTGCTGAAGTCCGCGTTCCACTACAAGAGCCTGTACAGACTCATGCACGAGAACCCGGTAATGAAGATCATGAAGCTGTGGAGAAGCGGGATCGTTATTCTTCAAGGGAGACGTAATGCAGACTGGGCGCGTTGACGTGTGACTGAATGGCTATGACGAAGGACGAAGAAGGAATACGGGAGAGGCACGTGGCGTCCCACGGCACGTCTCAAGGGTGTCGCAAGTCGCAATCATTCCGCCGGCGCAATCATTCTGATTATTCTGATTATCGCACTTTTTCCGACATATGATGGTGATTCGGATTGACCCATATGGTGCAATCATTTCGTTACCCCTGCGTGTGAATCCTCCAGATCGCATCTTATGGATACGCGATCTGGTGCAATCATTCCAATACTTGATCTGGGGCAATCATTTCGGTACGGGCCATCACATGGATGGTGGGTACAATGGAGCTACCAATTCGTTACGGTACCGCGATCTTGGTACATAATATCAGGTTCAAGGTACAATGCGCAAACGGGAAGCACGCAAGAGGGATAGGAAGAGAGCGAGATGGGGAGATATCTTTAGGACCGTTACTTTGGTATAATAGATTCCGATTTGCCTTGCAAGACGCAAGTGTTTTCTAGACTTCCGGGGAAGGAGGTACATTGGCCAACCCGAAGAAGAACTCGCCACGTCAACCAAGAACACGACGAACACCTGGATAGCTTGGCCAGGGTACGCTCACATATCAATCTCACTACAAGATCCCGCCAAGAGGACGCGGCAAGCAACGGAAAGGGCTACAACAGCACAAGAAAAGGATACACCCCCACGCGATCGGCTTGAACCAAGACTCGATCGCAGCACACCGACGACCGCGTGAAGAATACCCGCGTGGCCGTCACCCACCCAGACCCCGGAAGGAGCAACCAAGCTCCAACCTCCGCCTTGGTCACCACTGAACGTCTTCGCGAACACCGGAAGAGCGTAACCCGCCCAGCCGTCGGGTACACAAGGTGACTACAAGGTTTCGATCGCGCCAGATCAACGGAGTACCCCTCCGACAGTCGGCAGTCCGATCGTACCGTGCGCAAGCTTCGACCGCGTCAGCAATTTTCGTGAAGCAGCTTCGCCACAATGGTGCGCGTGCCCGGATCTTCTGGTGATTCACAGGGATTTCACTGTGAGTCCACCGAAGAAGATGTCAAACTCAAGACGGAACCAGGGAATGAGTCGTCGACGGAAGATGGATCGCAGCCGACGGCATTGAAGACGCCAGGATCAACTGATCGCCAGAGTGCTGGGAGGAGCTCTGACGATGCGAAGGAGGAAGATTCAGTGATGGACCTAGAAGAAAGCCTCAACCCCCTCCCTTCGGGGACTCCCGCGGATCACGATGCGAATCGCGATCCACCGGATGAAGATCCGACGGTGAAAACCGAAGGACCTTCATCCACCAAAACGCCTCCAGTCTCACGCTCGACATCGAAGAAGAAGAAGTCGAAGGACTCGTGTAAGACACTGAAGGCACCAGAGTCCGAAGCCGAAGAGCAAGACAACTCCCAGGTTTGGACGGACGATCTGCTGAAGTCCGCGTTCCACTACAAGAGCCTGTACAGACTCATGCACGAGAACCCGGTAATGAAGATCATGAAGCTGTGGAGAAGCGGGATCGTTATTCTTCAAGGGAGACGTAATGCAGACTGGGCGCGTTGACGTGTGACTGAATGGCTATGACGAAGGACGAAGAAGGAATACGGGAGAGGCACGTGGCGTCCCACGGCACGTCTCAAGGGTGTCGCAAGTCGCAATCATTCCGCCGGCGCAATCATTCTGATTATTCTGATTATCGCACTTTTTCCGACATATGATGGTGATTCGGATTGACCCATATGGTGCAATCATTTCGTTACCCCTGCGTGTGAATCCTCCAGATCGCATCTTATGGATACGCGATCTGGTGCAATCATTCCAATACTTGATCTGGGGCAATCATTTCGGTACGGGCCATCACATGGATGGTGGGTACAATGGAGCTACCAATTCGTTACGGTACCGCGATCTTGGTACATAATATCAGGTTCAAGGTACAATGCGCAAACGGGAAGCACGCAAGAGGGATAGGAAGAGAGCGAGATGGGGAGATATCTTTAGGACCGTTACTTTGGTATAATAGATTCCGATTTGCCTTGCAAGACGCAAGTGTTTTCTAGACTTCCGGGGAAGGAGGTACATTGGCCAACCCGAAGAAGAACTCGCCACGTCAACCAAGAACACGACGAACACCTGGATAGCTTGGCCAGGGTACGCTCACATATCAATCTCACTACAAGATCCCGCCAAGAGGACGCGGCAAGCAACGGAAAGGGCTACAACAGCACAAGAAAAGGATACACCCCACGCGATCGGCTTGAACCAAGACTCGATCGCAGCACACCGACGACCGCGTGAAGAATACCCGCGTGGCCGTCACCCACCCAGACCCCGGAAGGAGCAACCAAGCTCCAACCTCCGCCTTGGTCACCACTGAACGTCTTCGCGAACACCGGAAGAGCGTAACCCGCCCAGCCGTCGGGTACACAAGGTGACTACAAGGTTTCGATCGCGCCAGATCAACGGAGTACCCCTCCGACAGTCGGCAGTCCGATCGTACCGTGCGCAAGCTTCGACCGCGTCAGCAATTTTCGTGAAGCAGCTTCGCCACAATGGTGCGCGTGCCCGGATCTTCTGGTGATTCACAGGGATTTCACTGTGAGTCCACCGAAGAAGATGTCAAACTCAAGACGGAACCAGGGAATGAGTCGTCGACGGAAGATGGATCGCAGCCGACGGCATTGAAGACGCCAGGATCAACTGATCGCCAGAGTGCTGGGAGGAGCTCTGACGATGCGAAGGAGGAAGATTCAGTGATGGACCTAGAAGAAAGCCTCAACCCCCTCCCTTCGGGGACTCCCGCGGATCACGATGCGAATCGCGATCCACCGGATGAAGATCCGACGGTGAAAACCGAAGGACCTTCATCCACCAAAACGCCTCCAGTCTCACGCTCGACATCGAAGAAGAAGAAGTCGAAGGACTCGTGTAAGACACTGAAGGCACCAGAGTCCGAAGCCGAAGAGCAAGACAACTCCCAGGTTTGGACGGACGATCTGCTGAAGTCCGCGTTCCACTACAAGAGCCTGTACAGACTCATGCACGAGAACCCGGTAATGAAGATCATGAAGCTGTGGAGAAGCGGGATCGTTATTCTTCAAGGGAGACGTAATGCAGACTGGGCGCGTTGACGTGTGACTGAATGGCTATGACGAAGGACGAAGAAGGAATACGGGAGAGGCACGTGGCGTCCCACGGCACGTCTCAAGGGTGTCGCAAGTCGCAATCATTCCGCCGGCGCAATCATTCTGATTATTCTGATTATCGCACTTTTTCCGACATATGATGGTGATTCGGATTGACCCATATGGTGCAATCATTTCGTTACCCCTGCGTGTGAATCCTCCAGATCGCATCTTATGGATACGCGATCTGGTGCAATCATTCCAATACTTGATCTGGGGCAATCATTTCGGTACGGGCCATCACATGGATGGTGGGTACAATGGAGCTACCAATTCGTTACGGTACCGCGATCTTGGTACATAATATCAGGTTCAAGGTACAATGCGCAAACGGGAAGCACGCAAGAGGGATAGGAAGAGAGCGAGATGGGGAGATATCTTTAGGACCGTTACTTTGGTATAATAGATTCCGATTTGCCTTGCAAGACGCAAGTGTTTTCTAGACTTCCGGGGAAGGAGGTACATTGGCCAACCCGAAGAAGAACTCGCCACGTCAACCAAGAACACGACGAACACCTGGATAGCTTGGCCAGGGTACGCTCACATATCAATCTCACTACAAGATCCCGCCAAGAGGACGCGGCAAGCAACGGAAAGGGCTACAACAGCACAAGAAAAGGATACCCCCACGCGATCGGCTTGAACCAAGACTCGATCGCAGCACACCGACGACCGCGTGAAGAATACCCGCGTGGCCGTCACCCACCCAGACCCCGGAAGGAGCAACCAAGCTCCAACCTCCGCCTTGGTCACCACTGAACGTCTTCGCGAACACCGGAAGAGCGTAACCCGCCCAGCCGTCGGGTACACAAGGTGACTACAAGGTTTCGATCGCGCCAGATCAACGGAGTACCCCTCCGACAGTCGGCAGTCCGATCGTACCGTGCGCAAGCTTCGACCGCGTCAGCAATTTTCGTGAAGCAGCTTCGCCACAATGGTGCGCGTGCCCGGATCTTCTGGTGATTCACAGGGATTTCACTGTGAGTCCACCGAAGAAGATGTCAAACTCAAGACGGAACCAGGGAATGAGTCGTCGACGGAAGATGGATCGCAGCCGACGGCATTGAAGACGCCAGGATCAACTGATCGCCAGAGTGCTGGGAGGAGCTCTGACGATGCGAAGGAGGAAGATTCAGTGATGGACCTAGAAGAAAGCCTCAACCCCTCCCTTCGGGGACTCCCGCGGATCACGATGCGAATCGCGATCCACCGGATGAAGATCCGACGGTGAAAACCGAAGGACCTTCATCCACCAAAACGCCTCCAGTCTCACGCTCGACATCGAAGAAGAAGAAGTCGAAGGACTCGTGTAAGACACTGAAGGCACCAGAGTCCGAAGCCGAAGAGCAAGACAACTCCCAGGTTTGGACGGACGATCTGCTGAAGTCCGCGTTCCACTACAAGAGCCTGTACAGACTCATGCACGAGAACCCGGTAATGAAGATCATGAAGCTGTGGAGAAGCGGGATCGTTATTCTTCAAGGGAGACGTAATGCAGACTGGGCGCGTTGACGTGTGACTGAATGGCTATGACGAAGGACGAAGAAGGAATACGGGAGAGGCACGTGGCGTCCCACGGCACGTCTCAAGGGTGTCGCAAGTCGCAATCATTCCGCCGGCGCAATCATTCTGATTATTCTGATTATCGCACTTTTTCCGACATATGATGGTGATTCGGATTGACCCATATGGTGCAATCATTTCGTTACCCCTGCGTGTGAATCCTCCAGATCGCATCTTATGGATACGCGATCTGGTGCAATCATTCCAATACTTGATCTGGGGCAATCATTTCGGTACGGGCCATCACATGGATGGTGGGTACAATGGAGCTACCAATTCGTTACGGTACCGCGATCTTGGTACATAATATCAGGTTCAAGGTACAATGCGCAAACGGGAAGCACGCAAGAGGGATAGGAAGAGAGCGAGATGGGGAGATATCTTTAGGACCGTTACTTTGGTATAATAGATTCCGATTTGCCTTGCAAGACGCAAGTGTTTTCTAGACTTCCGGGGAAGGAGGTACATTGGCCAACCCGAAGAAGAACTCGCCACGTCAACCAAGAACACGACGAACACCTGGATAGCTTGGCCAGGGTACGCTCACATATCAATCTCACTACAAGATCCCGCCAAGAGGACGCGGCAAGCAACGGAAAGGGCTACAACAGCACAAGAAAAGGATACCCCCACGCGATCGGCTTGAACCAAGACTCGATCGCAGCACACCGACGACCGCGTGAAGAATACCCGCGTGGCCGTCACCCACCCAGACCCCGGAAGGAGCAACCAAGCTCCAACCTCCGCCTTGGTCACCACTGAACGTCTTCGCGAACACCGGAAGAGCGTAACCCGCCCAGCCGTCGGGTACACAAGGTGACTACAAGGTTTCGATCGCGCCAGATCAACGGAGTACCCCTCCGACAGTCGGCAGTCCGATCGTACCGTGCGCAAGCTTCGACCGCGTCAGCAATTTTCGTGAAGCAGCTTCGCCACAATGGTGCGCGTGCCCGGATCTTCTGGTGATTCACAGGGATTTCACTGTGAGTCCACCGAAGAAGATGTCAAACTCAAGACGGAACCAGGGAATGAGTCGTCGACGGAAGATGGATCGCAGCCGACGGCATTGAAGACGCCAGGATCAACTGATCGCCAGAGTGCTGGGAGGAGCTCTGACGATGCGAAGGAGGAAGATTCAGTGATGGACCTAGAAGAAAGCCTCAACCCCTCCCTTCGGGGACTCCCGCGGATCACGATGCGAATCGCGATCCACCGGATGAAGATCCGACGGTGAAAACCGAAGGACCTTCATCCACCAAAACGCCTCCAGTCTCACGCTCGACATCGAAGAAGAAGAAGTCGAAGGACTCGTGTAAGACACTGAAGGCACCAGAGTCCGAAGCCGAAGAGCAAGACAACTCCCAGGTTTGGACGGACGATCTGCTGAAGTCCGCGTTCCACTACAAGAGCCTGTACAGACTCATGCACGAGAACCCGGTAATGAAGATCATGAAGCTGTGGAGAAGCGGGATCGTTATTCTTCAAGGGAGACGTAATGCAGACTGGGCGCGTTGACGTGTGACTGAATGGCTATGACGAAGGACGAAGAAGGAATACGGGAGAGGCACGTGGCGTCCCACGGCACGTCTCAAGGGTGTCGCAAGTCGCAATCATTCCGCCGGCGCAATCATTCTGATTATTCTGATTATCGCACTTTTTCCGACATATGATGGTGATTCGGATTGACCCATATGGTGCAATCATTTCGTTACCCCTGCGTGTGAATCCTCCAGATCGCATCTTATGGATACGCGATCTGGTGCAATCATTCCAATACTTGATCTGGGGCAATCATTTCGGTACGGGCCATCACATGGATGGTGGGTACAATGGAGCTACCAATTCGTTACGGTACCGCGATCTTGGTACATAATATCAGGTTCAAGGTACAATGCGCAAACGGGAAGCACGCAAGAGGGATAGGAAGAGAGCGAGATGGGGAGATATCTTTAGGACCGTTACTTTGGTATAATAGATTCCGATTTGCCTTGCAAGACGCAAGTGTTTTCTAGACTTCCGGGGAAGGAGGTACATTGGCCAACCCGAAGAAGAACTCGCCACGTCAACCAAGAACACGACGAACACCTGGATAGCTTGGCCAGGGTACGCTCACATATCAATCTCACTACAAGATCCCGCCAAGAGGACGCGGCAAGCAACGGAAAGGGCTACAACAGCACAAGAAAAGGATACCCCCACGCGATCGGCTTGAACCAAGACTCGATCGCAGCACACCGACGACCGCGTGAAGAATACCCGCGTGGCCGTCACCCACCCAGACCCCGGAAGGAGCAACCAAGCTCCAACCTCCGCCTTGGTCACCACTGAACGTCTTCGCGAACACCGGAAGAGCGTAACCCGCCCAGCCGTCGGGTACACAAGGTGACTACAAGGTTTCGATCGCGCCAGATCAACGGAGTACCCCTCCGACAGTCGGCAGTCCGATCGTACCGTGCGCAAGCTTCGACCGCGTCAGCAATTTTCGTGAAGCAGCTTCGCCACAATGGTGCGCGTGCCCGGATCTTCTGGTGATTCACAGGGATTTCACTGTGAGTCCACCGAAGAAGATGTCAAACTCAAGACGGAACCAGGGAATGAGTCGTCGACGGAAGATGGATCGCAGCCGACGGCATTGAAGACGCCAGGATCAACTGATCGCCAGAGTGCTGGGAGGAGCTCTGACGATGCGAAGGAGGAAGATTCAGTGATGGACCTAGAAGAAAGCCTCAACCCCCTCCCTTCGGGGACTCCGAATCATTCTGATTATTCTGATTATCGCACTTTTTCCGACATATGATGGTGATTCGGATTGACCCATATGGTGCAATCATTTCGTTACCCCTGCGTGTGAATCCTCCAGATCGCATCTTATGGATACGCGATCTGGTGCAATCATTCCAATACTTGATCTGGGGCAATCATTTCGGTACGGGCCATCACATGGATGGTGGGTACAATGGAGCTACCAATTCGTTACGGTACCGCGATCTTGGTACATAATATCAGGTTCAAGGTACAATGCGCAAACGGGAAGCACGCAAGAGGGATAGGAAGAGAGCGAGATGGGGAGATATCTTTAGGACCGTTACTTTGGTATAATAGATTCCGATTTGCCTTGCAAGACGCAAGTGTTTTCTAGACTTCCGGGGAAGGAGGTACATTGGCCAACCCGAAGAAGAACTCGCCACGTCAACCAAGAACACGACGTACACCTGGATAGCTTGGCCAGGGTACGCTCACATATCAATCTCACTACAAGATCCCGCCAAGAGGACGCGGCAAGCAACGGAAAGGGCTACAACAGCACAAGAAAAGGATACCCCCCACGCGATCGGCTTGAACCAAGACTCGATCGCAGCACACCGACGACCGCGTGAAGAATACCCGCGTGGCCGTCACCCACCCAGACCCCGGAAGGAGCAACCAAGCTCCAACCTCCGCCTTGGTCACCACTGAACGTCTTCGCGAACACCGGAAGAGCGTAACCCGCCCAGCCGTCGGGTACACAAGGTGACTACAAGGTTTCGATCGCGCCAGATCAACGGAGTACCCTCCGACAGTCGGCAGTCCGATCGTACCGTGCGCAAGCTTCGACCGCGTCAGCAATTTTCGTGAAGCAGCTTCGCCACAATGGTGCGCGTGCCCGGATCTTCTGGTGATTCACAGGGATTTCACTGTGAGTCCACCGAAGAAGATGTCAAACTCAAGACGGAACCAGGGAATGAGTCGTCGACGGAAGATGGATCGCAGCCGACGGCATTGAAGACGCCAGGATCAACTGATCGCCAGAGTGCTGGGAGGAGCTCTGACGATGCGAAGGAGGAAGATTCAGTGATGGACCTAGAAGAAAGCCTCAACCCCTCCCTTCGGGGACCTCCGAATCATTCTGATTATTCTGATTATCGCACTTTTTCCGACATATGATGGTGATTCGGATTGACCCATATGGTGCAATCATTTCGTTACCCCTGCGTGTGAATCCTCCAGATCGCATCTTATGGATACGCGATCTGGTGCAATCATTCCAATACTTGATCTGGGGCAATCATTTCGGTACGGGCCATCACATGGATGGTGGGTACAATGGAGCTACCAATTCGTTACGGTACCGCGATCTTGGTACATAATATCAGGTTCAAGGTACAATGCGCAAACGGGAAGCACGCAAGAGGGATAGGAAGAGAGCGAGATGGGGAGATATCTTTAGGACCGTTACTTTGGTATAATAGATTCCGATTTGCCTTGCAAGACGCAAGTGTTTTCTAGACTTCCGGGGAAGGAGGTACATTGGCCAACCCGAAGAAGAACTCGCCACGTCAACCAAGAACACGACGTACACCTGGATAGCTTGGCCAGGGTACGCTCACATATCAATCTCACTACAAGATCCCGCCAAGAGGACGCGGCAAGCAACGGAAAGGGCTACAACAGCACAAGAAAAGGATACACCCCCACGCGATCGGCTTGAACCAAGACTCGATCGCAGCACACCGACGACCGCGTGAAGAATACCCGCGTGGCCGTCACCCACCCAGACCCCGGAAGGAGCAACCAAGCTCCAACCTCCGCCTTGGTCACCACTGAACGTCTTCGCGAACACCGGAAGAGCGTAACCCGCCCAGCCGTCGGGTACACAAGGTGACTACAAGGTTTCGATCGCGCCAGATCAACGGAGTACCCCTCCGACAGTCGGCAGTCCGATCGTACCGTGCGCAAGCTTCGACCGCGTCAGCAATTTTCGTGAAGCAGCTTCGCCACAATGGTGCGCGTGCCCGGATCTTCTGGTGATTCACAGGGATTTCACTGTGAGTCCACCGAAGAAGATGTCAAACTCAAGACGGAACCAGGGAATGAGTCGTCGACGGAAGATGGATCGCAGCCGACGGCATTGAAGACGCCAGGATCAACTGATCGCCAGAGTGCTGGGAGGAGCTCTGACGATGCGAAGGAGGAAGATTCAGTGATGGACCTAGAAGAAAGCCTCAACCCCTCCCTTCGGGGACTCCGAATCATTCTGATTATTCTGATTATCGCACTTTTTCCGACATATGATGGTGATTCGGATTGACCCATATGGTGCAATCATTTCGTTACCCCTGCGTGTGAATCCTCCAGATCGCATCTTATGGATACGCGATCTGGTGCAATCATTCCAATACTTGATCTGGGGCAATCATTTCGGTACGGGCCATCACATGGATGGTGGGTACAATGGAGCTACCAATTCGTTACGGTACCGCGATCTTGGTACATAATATCAGGTTCAAGGTACAATGCGCAAACGGGAAGCACGCAAGAGGGATAGGAAGAGAGCGAGATGGGGAGATATCTTTAGGACCGTTACTTTGGTATAATAGATTCCGATTTGCCTTGCAAGACGCAAGTGTTTTCTAGACTTCCGGGGAAGGAGGTACATTGGCCAACCCGAAGAAGAACTCGCCACGTCAACCAAGAACACGACGTACACCTGGATAGCTTGGCCAGGGTACGCTCACATATCAATCTCACTACAAGATCCCGCCAAGAGGACGCGGCAAGCAACGGAAAGGGCTACAACAGCACAAGAAAAGGATACACCCCCACGCGATCGGCTTGAACCAAGACTCGATCGCAGCACACCGACGACCGCGTGAAGAATACCCGCGTGGCCGTCACCCACCCAGACCCCGGAAGGAGCAACCAAGCTCCAACCTCCGCCTTGGTCACCACTGAACGTCTTCGCGAACACCGGAAGAGCGTAACCCGCCCAGCCGTCGGGTACACAAGGTGACTACAAGGTTTCGATCGCGCCAGATCAACGGAGTACCCCTCCGACAGTCGGCAGTCCGATCGTACCGTGCGCAAGCTTCGACCGCGTCAGCAATTTTCGTGAAGCAGCTTCGCCACAATGGTGCGCGTGCCCGGATCTTCTGGTGATTCACAGGGATTTCACTGTGAGTCCACCGAAGAAGATGTCAAACTCAAGACGGAACCAGGGAATGAGTCGTCGACGGAAGATGGATCGCAGCCGACGGCATTGAAGACGCCAGGATCAACTGATCGCCAGAGTGCTGGGAGGAGCTCTGACGATGCGAAGGAGGAAGATTCAGTGATGGACCTAGAAGAAAGCCTCAACCCCTCCCTTCGGGGACTCCGAATCATTCTGATTATTCTGATTATCGCACTTTTTCCGACATATGATGGTGATTCGGATTGACCCATATGGTGCAATCATTTCGTTACCCCTGCGTGTGAATCCTCCAGATCGCATCTTATGGATACGCGATCTGGTGCAATCATTCCAATACTTGATCTGGGGCAATCATTTCGGTACGGGCCATCACATGGATGGTGGGTACAATGGAGCTACCAATTCGTTACGGTACCGCGATCTTGGTACATAATATCAGGTTCAAGGTACAATGCGCAAACGGGAAGCACGCAAGAGGGATAGGAAGAGAGCGAGATGGGGAGATATCTTTAGGACCGTTACTTTGGTATAATAGATTCCGATTTGCCTTGCAAGACGCAAGTGTTTTCTAGACTTCCGGGGAAGGAGGTACATTGGCCAACCCGAAGAAGAACTCGCCACGTCAACCAAGAACACGACGTACACCTGGATAGCTTGGCCAGGGTACGCTCACATATCAATCTCACTACAAGATCCCGCCAAGAGGACGCGGCAAGCAACGGAAAGGGCTACAACAGCACAAGAAAAGGATACACCCCACGCGATCGGCTTGAACCAAGACTCGATCGCAGCACACCGACGACCGCGTGAAGAATACCCGCGTGGCCGTCACCCACCCAGACCCCGGAAGGAGCAACCA
Source organism: Phytophthora hibernalis (assembly GCA_012656075.1). Lineage (NCBI taxonomy): Eukaryota > Oomycota > Peronosporomycetes > Peronosporales > Peronosporaceae > Phytophthora > Phytophthora hibernalis. The sequence goes on along the minus strand of JAAKBF010000051.1, from coordinate 5,650 downwards.
AGCTCCAACCTCCGCCTTGGTCACCACTGAACGTCTTCGCGAACACCGGAAGAGCGTAACCCGCCCAGCCGTCGGGTACACAAGGTGACTACAAGGTTTCGATCGCGCCAGATCAACGGAGTACCCCTCCGACAGTCGGCAGTCCGATCGTACCGTGCGCAAGCTTCGACCGCGTCAGCAATTTTCGTGAAGCAGCTTCGCCACAATGGTGCGCGTGCCCGGATCTTCTGGTGATTCACAGGGATTTCACTGTGAGTCCACCGAAGAAGATGTCAAACTCAAGACGGAACCAGGGAATGAGTCGTCGACGGAAGATGGATCGCAGCCGACGGCATTGAAGACGCCAGGATCAACTGATCGCCAGAGTGCTGGGAGGAGCTCTGACGATGCGAAGGAGGAAGATTCAGTGATGGACCTAGAAGAAAGCCTCAACCCCTCCCTTCGGGGACTCCGAATCATTCTGATTATTCTGATTATCGCACTTTTTCCGACATATGATGGTGATTCGGATTGACCCATATGGTGCAATCATTTCGTTACCCCTGCGTGTGAATCCTCCAGATCGCATCTTATGGATACGCGATCTGGTGCAATCATTCCAATACTTGATCTGGGGCAATCATTTCGGTACGGGCCATCACATGGATGGTGGGTACAATGGAGCTACCAATTCGTTACGGTACCGCGATCTTGGTACATAATATCAGGTTCAAGGTACAATGCGCAAACGGGAAGCACGCAAGAGGGATAGGAAGAGAGCGAGATGGGGAGATATCTTTAGGACCGTTACTTTGGTATAATAGATTCCGATTTGCCTTGCAAGACGCAAGTGTTTTCTAGACTTCCGGGGAAGGAGGTACATTGGCCAACCCGAAGAAGAACTCGCCACGTCAACCAAGAACACGACGTACACCTGGATAGCTTGGCCAGGGTACGCTCACATATCAATCTCACTACAAGATCCCGCCAAGAGGACGCGGCAAGCAACGGAAAGGGCTACAACAGCACAAGAAAAGGATACCCCCACGCGATCGGCTTGAACCAAGACTCGATCGCAGCACACCGACGACCGCGTGAAGAATACCCGCGTGGCCGTCACCCACCCAGACCCCGGAAGGAGCAACCAAGCTCCAACCTCCGCCTTGGTCACCACTGAACGTCTTCGCGAACACCGGAAGAGCGTAACCCGCCCAGCCGTCGGGTACACAAGGTGACTACAAGGTTTCGATCGCGCCAGATCAACGGAGTACCCCTCCGACAGTCGGCAGTCCGATCGTACCGTGCGCAAGCTTCGACCGCGTCAGCAATTTTCGTGAAGCAGCTTCGCCACAATGGTGCGCGTGCCCGGATCTTCTGGTGATTCACAGGGATTTCACTGTGAGTCCACCGAAGAAGATGTCAAACTCAAGACGGAACCAGGGAATGAGTCGTCGACGGAAGATGGATCGCAGCCGACGGCATTGAAGACGCCAGGATCAACTGATCGCCAGAGTGCTGGGAGGAGCTCTGACGATGCGAAGGAGGAAGATTCAGTGATGGACCTAGAAGAAAGCCTCAACCCCTCCCTTCGGGGACTCCGAATCATTCTGATTATTCTGATTATCGCACTTTTTCCGACATATGATGGTGATTCGGATTGACCCATATGGTGCAATCATTTCGTTACCCCTGCGTGTGAATCCTCCAGATCGCATCTTATGGATACGCGATCTGGTGCAATCATTCCAATACTTGATCTGGGGCAATCATTTCGGTACGGGCCATCACATGGATGGTGGGTACAATGGAGCTACCAATTCGTTACGGTACCGCGATCTTGGTACATAATATCAGGTTCAAGGTACAATGCGCAAACGGGAAGCACGCAAGAGGGATAGGAAGAGAGCGAGATGGGGAGATATCTTTAGGACCGTTACTTTGGTATAATAGATTCCGATTTGCCTTGCAAGACGCAAGTGTTTTCTAGACTTCCGGGGAAGGAGGTACATTGGCCAACCCGAAGAAGAACTCGCCACGTCAACCAAGAACACGACGTACACCTGGATAGCTTGGCCAGGGTACGCTCACATATCAATCTCACTACAAGATCCCGCCAAGAGGACGCGGCAAGCAACGGAAAGGGCTACAACAGCACAAGAAAAGGATACCCCCACGCGATCGGCTTGAACCAAGACTCGATCGCACACCGACGACCGCGTGAAGAATACCCGCGTGGCCGTCACCCACCCAGACCCCGGAAGGAGCAACCAAGCTCCAACCTCCGCCTTGGTCACCACTGAACGTCTTCGCGAACACCGGAAGAGCGTAACCCGCCCAGCCGTCGGGTACACAAGGTGACTACAAGGTTTCGATCGCGCCAGATCAACGGAGTACCCTCCGACAGTCGGCAGTCCGATCGTACCGTGCGCAAGCTTCGACCGCGTCAGCAATTTTCGTGAAGCAGCTTCGCCACAATGGTGCGCGTGCCCGGATCTTCTGGTGATTCACAGGGATTTCACTGTGAGTCCACCGAAGAAGATGTCAAACTCAAGACGGAACCAGGGAATGAGTCGTCGACGGAAGATGGATCGCAGCCGACGGCATTGAAGACGCCAGGATCAACTGATCGCCAGAGTGCTGGGAGGAGCTCTGACGATGCGAAGGAGGAAGATTCAGTGATGGACCTAGAAGAAAGCCTCAACCCTCCCTTCGGGGACTCCCGCGGATCACGATGCGAATCGCGATCCACCGGATGAAGATCCGACGGTGAAACCGAAGGACCTTCATCCACCAAAACGCCTCCAGTCTCACGCTCGACATCGAAGAAGAAGAAGTCGAAGGACTCGCGTAAGACACTGAAGGCACCAGAGTCCGAAGCCGAAGAGCAAGACAACTCCCAGGTTTGGACGGACGATCTGCTGAAGTCCGCGTTCCACTACAAGAGCCTGTACAGACTCATGCACGAGAACCCGGTAATGAAGATCATGAAGCTGTGGAGAAGCGGATCGTTATTCTTCAAGGAGACGTAATGCAGACTGGGCGCGTTGACGTGTGACTGAATGGCTATGACGAAGGACGAAGAAGGAATACGGAGAGGCACGTGGCGTCCCACGGCACGTCTCAAGGGTGTCGCAAGTCGCAATCATTCCGCCGGCGCAATCATTCTGATTATTCTGATTATCGCACTTTTTCCGACATATGATGGTGATTCGGATTGACCCATATGGTGCAATCATTTCGTTACCCTGCGTGTGAATCCACCAGATCGCATCTTATGGATACGCGATCTGGTGCAATCATTCCAATACTTGATCTGGGGCAATCATTTCGGTACGGGCCATCACATGGATGGTGGGTACAATGGAGCTACCAATTCGTTACGGTACCGCGATCTTGGTACATAATATCAGGTTCAAGGTACAATGCGCAAACGGGAAGCACGCAAGAGGGATAGGAAGAGAGCGAGATGGGGAGATATCTTTAGGACCGTTACTTTGGTATAATAGATTCCGATTTGCCTTGCAAGACGCAAGTGTTTTCTAGACTTCCGGGGAAGGAGGTACATTGGCCAACCCGAAGAAGAACTCGCCACGTCAACCAAGAACACGACGTACACCTGGATAGCTTGGCCAGGGTACGCTCACATATCAATCTCACTACAAGATCCCGCCAAGAGGACGCGGCAAGCAACGGAAAGGGCTACAACAGCACAAGAAAAGGATACCCCCACGCGATCGGCTTGAACCAAGACTCGATCGCACACCGACGACCGCGTGAAGAATACCCGCGTGGCCGTCACCCACCCAGACCCCGGAAGGAGCAACCAAGCTCCAACCTCCGCCTTGGTCACCACTGAACGTCTTCGCGAACACCGGAAGAGCGTAACCCGCCCAGCCGTCGGGTACACAAGGTGACTACAAGGTTTCGATCGCGCCAGATCAACGGAGTACCCCTCCGACAGTCGGCAGTCCGATCGTACCGTGCGCAAGCTTCGACCGCGTCAGCAATTTTCGTGAAGCAGCTTCGCACAATGGTGCGCGTGCCGGATCTTCTGGTGATTCACAGGATTTCACTGTGAGTCCACCGAAGAAGATGTCAAACTCAAGACGGAACCAGGGATGAGTCGTCGACGGAAGATGGATCGCAGCCACTTGCCATCGCGCCGGAAGTGTATCGCCACCGTTGTCGCCCGGAGTGTCTTCACGCGCTTGCCGGTCTGAGTTTCAGCAAACGCCACAAACTCGCGAACTTTGCAGCCACTCGGACTTGTTCTCAGCAAATACACGACGCAGAAGTGCGACTTGTCGATGAACGTGACGAAGTAGCGTTGCCCCAAACGTTGGCGTCTGCATGGGCCGCACACATCGCTGTGAACCACCTTCCAGCACGTGCTTCGCACGTCAGACGACTTCATGGCTCACTCGCGTTTGCTTCTTGCCGAGTGCACACCCTGGTTCACCGCTTCACCGACGTCATGTGATGCCAACACCGTAGCTCTTCTGACGATGGCGTCTAGACCGCCATGGCCAATGTGACCAAGTCGGAGGTGCCAGAGGTACGACGTGGTGTCCCCTTGGCAATCCTTCTGAACTTTGCCGCATTGGCTCCTTGCCAGGCATCATCGGAGTCATGCACAGCTTGAACAGCCTTTGCCCTCACGAGCGCCGAGCTGCCACTGGAGACCCTTGTTGTCCGCGAAGCACCCGTCGCTTCAGGTGACTGGCCCGACGTCCTTGGTGAAGCGGCCGACCGAAACAGGTTGCGGCGACAGCTGGATATGCCACACATTCGTGAGCACACCCTTCTTTCATGCCGCGCGGCGTCTTCATCGACATGACAATGTCGCCGGTCCCCACCGCCTGAACCACACCGTCGTCCGCGAGATGCACGTCCACCGAGCCATCTTCTTGTGCCCTCATGTACTTGTTGGAACTCGTCATGTGCTGCGTCGCACCCGAGTCGACCAGCCACATGTCACTGACTTGGCGGTACTGCTCGTACGACCAACCGAGAAAAGGTAGTCGCCAGGATCTTCTTCGTCCTGCGCGACGTTCGCACGCTGCGACCGATATCGCTCAGCGTCGTTCTGGACCCGCGAGGGACACTCGCGATCCAATGTCCTTGCTTGCCGCAGTTGTGGCACGCCCCGGTCTTCTTCACCGGTCGGCCCTTGCGCTTGTTGTTGTTGACCATGAACGCTTGACCTTGACCGTGCGCGGCTCCGTCGACACCGCCACCTTGTTCCTTGCGCCATGTCCTCATGCAGCAGCCGAGACGTCACGACCCCACGCCGACAGCGAGTCGGCTCGACTCCAACGCCGTGATCAGGAACGGTACACTCGCTCAGACTGCCCGGAAGCGTGATCACCAAGTCGTCCTCGCTGACCGGAGCGCCAACCGCGTCGAGCTGCCCGCCAGCGTCTTGAGCTGCTGGATGCTCCAGCACATCGTCACCTTCCTCCATCATCGCCGTGAAGAAACGCCGACGAAGCAGAGCTTGTTGGCCAAACTCTTTTCTCGAAGTGTCCTTCCAGTCTTGACATGCATCATGCGCGTCCTTGGTCGACGAACCAGCGGCAGCTGCGAGTCCTCCATCGCGACAGATGATCGCCAGCGCCTTACGCGACTTCCTCTTGAACGTCGCTTGATCCGCCGTGGTCGTGCAGTGCTC
>JAAKBF010000050.1:0-200562 GCA_012656075.1 Phytophthora hibernalis | reverse complement strand
TTTTCCGGATACTGGCAATTTTACCTTCTCAACAAGTATATGCTCACATGGAACAAGCTGGAGTTTCAAATGTTGATCGTCTCGCATAACTGAATTATGAAAAGAGGACGGCAGTGTTTGAGCCTCGCGGAACCATGGCGGGGCCATCCAGCCTGCTCGAGTTGTTTGCTGCCTTGCGGGACGTTGTTGAGGCTCTGGTGGATCTTCACCGTTTGGGGTGGATGCATCGGGATATCTGTTGGTCAAATGTGATCCGGCAACGAGAAGAGCATGACTCTTGGTTTTTGAATGATTTTGTTGATGCTGCCACTAGCCCGCAGCCGCTAGTGGCCAACATTTGGGCGTAGAAGAGCACGAGTAGTGGGTCATGGAGCATTACGCCGGCAGTATTTTTACTTTCCGTAATTTACCAGCGAGAACAATCCTGGAACCTTCTTTCGGACCAGGTGCTATTTCGACGACGCAACCTCTCGAGCGATAGAGACGTCTTTTGAATCTTGAGGTATTAATAGTTTCAGAGCCGCTCGACGACTGAGATCTAACAGCTGTTGGTTTCATCGACGCCCCTCTCTTGACCAGCTAAAAGCGAGAGGGCGCATCCTCTGTATCTGAGGTAGTTTCGGGACCGATAGATTGCGATAGAGAGTTCAAAGGCTAAAACGAGTTGATCCTGATAAACAAATATTAGTATATAATAATTACTACAAGTAATAGGAATGTGCAATTACATTTTGATAGTGGATTAAAGTGTAAGGCAAAGCCATCGCAAGAGCGTTGTGGTATGCACACATTATCGAAATTTCCTCACTGAAATTTCCTCACCAGTCAAGAAGATATGATGAAAAAATAATTTCAGCCCGATGAATGAAAGAATCACTTGCTTGTGCGGATCATCGATGGAGAGATGGAACTTTGCAAAGCGCTGTAATAAAGAAAAACATTCGAAGTGGATATAGACAATGCCATATCCGCAAGATCTTGGTTGGTGGGGTCCAGACTATATAAATGGTAAGTGCAAGCTACTTAATTAATTAATTTTTTTCTCTCAAAAATAAGGGGTATGTATATAGATCCACCAAAACGGCCGTCCCAACAACGACGGTTATCCCTATGAGTAGTAATATTCAGCTGGTTACGCAGTGGTTTTTTTTTCCTTAGCTTTATTTACATAGAGAATAGGTTTAACTGCTTCTAATGCGATGGTAGGTTTAACGACGCAACCTTCTTGACTAGTTGATAGCTCGAGGAGGTACCTTAATGCTTTCCAGGAGTGTTCGTAGACAGATTTAAACTGTTTCTAATCCCCAAATGTTAACCTCAAATGTTGTGCTGAATCGTCCGTACCTCTCACCATTGGTTGGAATCATGAGGTAGCTTCACATCTATGTGACAGCGCTTCATCACGCTTTCATTTCGTCATACGACACCAAAATTCACCTCTCCCTTTCTTATTCGAGAATCTGCCGCCTCAAATAAAGATGGTGACGCTCGTGTGCTCGATCGTTGGCGAGGAGGGAAGCGCGTTTCCTGTGGACACGACGCGAGTCAGTTGGTGGGCCACTCTGGAAGGACGTGCGATCAAGGCGAAGAAGCCGGACACGATCAAGTGTGAAGCTGACAAACTGCAGCTCTTCCTGGCGAAGCAGGCGTATCGCGCCAGTCGAAAGATGCTGCCGTGATTTCTATGCGGAGTGGAAGGCTCCTTGAGGAAGTAAAGACACTGATAAACGAAGAAATGGACCCAGCAGACGAGATCGGCGACTTGTTTGGAGATGCTCCACGAAGAGGACCATTCACGTGCTGGTATGTCCCGGCTATAGAGTCCAAATGACCTGTTTGTTGAGAACGATTCCCGATATCGGCGTTTCGGAGAAACTGCCGCGCATTCACCGAGTGCAGGGTTCAAATGCAAGTGCTGCTTGAGCAAAATAAGGCTAATTTGACACACAAACCAAATTCCTTCTCCGATGGAGCATTGGGTCAAATGGAGTCTGAAGATTGAAAAACATGTAAGGATCATCGATGCTGCACCAACAGAGAAACGAAGAAGCATTTTGGCCAGAGGCAATTCAGATTCAAGCGGATGCTATTCAGAGTGAGGCTGCTTGACGCGTTTATTACTCCTTTTTCAGCGACGTATTAAGCCGTTGTGGTATGGTATTCGTCAATAGCGAGGAGATATCTCATGGTTGTTCCCAGTCTCCGCTTGTTACTAAGCATCACAGATCTCAAACCGATGGATTTGCGACCCACCGTGGAATATTTCGTGCCAAACCGGTACCGGACGATGGAGTAACGCCAGAATGGATTTCGATTTGGAGTAGGCAGTGGAAGAATCGCTCGACTGCCTCATTTTGTTCGAAAGCAAGCTCACTATAACGGATGCTTCGTTTGGCCAAGTGGTACGATATCTGTATCTTTGCCCTGCTGAGCTAGCAAGCGCTATTCTATTCGACCGCCGCTCCTTTTGGTTGATCAAAGCCACAGGTCTGTTGTTACCAAAGTTCGAAGAGCGAAGCGGTCGATAAGGGCTCGAAAACATTGTTCCAGAGTTTACTACGACAACATATCGCCATGGTGGCGCACTCTAACCAATGCCTGCACTAAGTTCTGTTGAACCTCTAGGAGAAGGATGTCGGCAGGGCTTAGCCCCACAGAGCACCGTGCTCTTAACACGGAACGTGAACGCACGCCAGGCTTGCTAGTCATTCAAGCGACCATCAAGGGCTTTTCCAAGCCATGGACCATCTTGATCGACTCTGGGGCGTCGGGCAACTATGCTCCACGCTCCACGTTGGAAGGAAGTCAGCAGTATGCTGAGGCGCTAGCGCGTGTGAGTGGTACATTACCGTCCGTCTTGCGACGGGAACCTGTGCCAAAGTACCCAAGGTCCCTGTGGACCTGGGTGTGAATTTCTTTGACTTCGATCACACCTGGATCGAACTCCCTTCTGGTCTGAGCCATGGACTGATTGGATGTCAAAGACCTTGGGTGCGACGCGCTTTTCCCTGGCGGAGCTTTGGCGAGTCATGAACCCACCTTTACTAGGAAGCAAAAGCGCTATTGGCGCGAGCACTGGACCGAGTCGGTCAATGTGCTAGATATTGGAGTGTCGGAGTTAGTCGACACTGAGGCTGTCTTAGACAGCGATTCCGAGACGAGCTCGAGGACGGTTGGTGGAGCGGCACGTAATCCGCTGAGCGTCGTTCGTTGCGATAACGACGTCTCGTGGCATGCCACGGAGAGCATGGTCGGCAGTCTGCCTAGGCATCAAGAGTGTGATCTCACTGATGCACGTGGGCGGCACGTAATCCGTTGAACGGTGATCGCCACTGCGGGGACTGTTGCATGCCAGTGAGGGCGTGGTCGGCCGCGAGCCGAGGCATCATGGAGGCGAGCCTCTTGATGCGTGTGGGGTGGCACATAGTCTACTGGGTGGGGCCTGCGAATCATGCAGTTCCTCACCGCATGTCGACTTCGACATGGAACTCCTACGGGGCAACACGAGGTGGCGACACCTGTCACTGTCAACGCCCTCATCTCTTCGAGGCGAACCCCGTCTGCGCGGAGAAGGCAGCGACGTCGATTGTCGACTGCGCGACGCAAGGCGTCTGTCATGACATTAAATGTGACCAGGGGTAATAGCGAACAGCTATACACCCTCGTCAATGGTGTGACCGGTGATGCCGATGAGGACGTCAGCCTCGGGGCGTTGCCCGCTCTAGACGATCTGTTAGAGCTGGACGAGCTGTCGTTTACCGAGTTCGGAGAGGCCTTGAAGGCCGGCGAGCTAGCCACAGTGGTAGTTATACGGCCACATGAGGAGTTGAATTCATCGTCGCTTCTGGATGAAGCTGCCCTTGAAGACAAGAAAGCGCTCAATGCGCGTAGCGGATCGGCAATCCTGAAGAATCCATCGGATCCGTATTATGCCTTGGTAAAGGAATATCAAGACGTCGTCTCTAAGGACCCACCCTCGGGTCTCCTCCGGATCGAGGAGTATGTCGTGAGATTGATCTGGTTCCCGAACCAAGTCCTGTGTGACGAAGCAGTGGCCTTTACCACGGGAGCAGTGTGACGTCATTGACGCGTTCTTCCGTTTTCGAAGCACGAGGCGGGTATGGTGCGCGAGAGTAAATCCCCACACTCTACACCGACGTTCTGCGTCAGAAGCCGAATGGTAAGTGGCGCATCGTTCATGCTTTTAGCAAGCTTAATGCAGTCACCATTCCGGCACAAACGCCGATCCCTCGAAAGGATGTTCTGCAGAACAACATGGTTGGATGTACGATGTTCAGTGCGCTCGACTTGGTCGATGGCTACTCATGCGGACGAGCGATGTCCCGCTGACGGCTGTCAGTACCCCGAGCGGTATGCTCTGGGAGTGGTTGGTAATGCCCCAAGGACTGTCGAACGCCCCGGCGACGTTCAATCGTCTTGTGACGCAGCTCTTCAGGCTACATCGGGCGTACGCACAAACGTACATTGATGACATCTTCATCAACAGCCGTGCGGAGCACGGAAAGTCGGACGTGGAAAATCATATTGACCACCTTCGAGCAGTGCTCGAGTGCATGCGCACTAATAAGTTGCACGCCAACGCAGACAAGTGTGTCTTTGGTGCGGAAGAGATTTCCTTCTTAGGGTGCTTCATCGGCAAGCGAGTCCTTCGTGCGGATCCCGCTATGGTCAAGGCCATCGTGGGCTGGCCGGTTCCTAAGAACCAGAAGGACTTGCGAAAGTGGTTGGGTCTCGCAAACTACTTGCCCAAGTACAGCGCAAACTACGCTGATATGGCTCGACCTTTGTCTAATCTCCTTAAGAAGGATGCGGAATGGTGCTGGGACACCGATCATCAAGAGGCCTTTTGAGGAAGTCAAGGAGGGTCTCCTTCACGCACCTATCTTGGCGTTGCCAGACCCTGGTCAACCATTCAGTGTCGTCTGTGACGCGTCGGACTTTGCCATCAGCTGTGCACTGCTGCAGGCAGACGCCGAGGGGAGAGACCGCGTGATCGCGTTTGAATCTCGCCAGCTCAAGGCTGCAGAGAAGAATTATCCAGTTCATGACAAGGAGCTATTTGCGATGTAGTACGCTCTTGTTAAGTTCAGGGTTCACCTGCTCGGCTCCAAGCCATTTGTGATCTTCACTGATCATGCGTCTTTGCGCACTGCAACCCAGTCGCCTCACCTCTCGCAGAGGATGGCCCGACGGCTGTCCTTCTTTGCTGAATATAAGTATAAGCCAGGAAAGCAGAACGCTTTGGCTGATGCGCTATCGCGCAGGCCAGATTACGAGCTAGCCCATGTCACGACAGTGACTTCGTCTGTACCAGACTAAATTAGGGCAAAGTATGCCAGCGACGACATGTGCGTGGCACTACTACACGCTCTTGGGAGCAACGAGTTGAATGACTCGGACATTAAATGGTCGTCACGCTTACGCTCTAGGCTGCATTGGTACTCTCTCGATGATGTCCTGCTGTATTACAGCACGGATGCGGCCGATACACCACGCGTGGTCGTTCCTCATGACGAGGACTTAAAGTATCGCATCCTCTATGAGGCTCATGACACGCCTGTGGCCGGCCATCTCGGTCGTGAGAAGACTTATAGCTCGGTGTGCACACACTATTGGTGGCCCAAGCTTTATAGTGGACAAGCACGTACATGCGTACGTGTGAGACGTGTCAACGTGTAAAGCCGTCTCCTACTCATCGGCGCCCCTGGAAAGTTTGCCTGTCCCTACGGGATGCTGGCAATCCATGAGTATGGATTTCGTGTTTGGCCTGCCGAAGGACTCGGCGGGCAACACCGGCATCATGGTCTTTGTTGACCGTCTGAGAAAAGATGGCTCAACTAGCGGCTGTGCCGGAATCTATTACAGGAGAAGGCACGGCTACGAACTTTCTCGATCGTGTTTTCCGCCAGCACGGGCTGCCGGAGGCAATTGTCTCGGATCGAGACCCCGTTTTATCGGGAAGTTTTGGTCGTCCGTCTTCAAGGTGCTGGGCACCAGGTTAGACATGTTCACCGCGGACCACCCCCAGACTGACGGTCAAACGGAACGCGGTAATCGCGTTGTCGAGGATATCCTCCGCAGTATGTGTGCTGAAACACCTAAGCGCTGGAGAGCTATGCTTCCACTCGTTGAGTTTGCATTGAATAATGCGGTACATGCTTCCACCGGTTATACGTGAACGGCTTAACCAACCCACGCGTCCCGCTCACGCCGCCACTCCGTGGTTCAGGGCTTGGTGGGTGAGGGATAGCCGATCGGCTTGCTGAAGTCAGCCCTGCTAAAGTTCGACGTCAGGTTGATACCTTTGTGTCCACGCGACTTATTGTCTTACGACATGTCAGAGACACCATGGCAGAGAGCCAAAACATGCAAAAGGAACATGCAGATGCTAAAGGCAGAGGCAATGTTGAAAGCTTTGAGGTCGGTGACCTGGTTATATTAAATGCAAAGAACCTACCTACACATGCAGTGTCTGCAGTCTTCAAGACGAAGTTGCGTCCAAGATTCATGGGGCCTTTCAAGGTGTCCAAACGGGGTCTAGCGTGTACGCTTAATCTTCCGAAGAAGATGCGTACGCACCCGACGTTTTACGTTGGCTTACTCAAGCCCTATCGGGACCCGGCGGAGGTAAACGCTGAGGCGTTGACCCCGGGGCGGGCGTCGACCCGAAGTTCCCCTGCAACAGGCTGGTCAGCGTGTTTACCTGACCCTGCAAGCCAGCCAGGCGCCGCTCCAATTCAGCTAAGCGCCCCGCTTGCTGCTGCATGACCGTCTCAGACGCAGACAAGCGACGCTCGAACTCCACAAGCCGGTCAGAGACCGACTGGGGAAGGCACACCCAGTCCATTCGCTCATCGAGCCGCGCCAGCTCATCCCACAGTTGGGCACGATCCGTCGTCTCCTCGCGAAGTCGCGCGCGCAGTAAACGAACCTCGTTCACATACTGTCGGAACTCCGCCTGAGTTGGCGGTGCCATCACCGGCTCAAAGTCGTCCGCCACCGGCGCTGCTTGACGAGCAGGGTGTGCTCCACTATCACGTGGAGCGTATTCTAGCGAAGCGTCGCTGCCGCGGGTATAACCAGTATCTGGTAAAGTGGCGCGGGGACCCTCACTCGCACAACTCATGGGAGTTTGAAGTGCCGCTCCGGCAGGACTGTCTAGACGCCGTGGACGCTTTTGACCTCCGTGGTCGACAGCTTCCCGCCAGTAGGGCGGGGGCTGACGGGTCAGAAGCTGAGCTCAAGCTTTGGCCCTGAGCTGCTGCAGCCGACGACTAGGAACCGCAGCGCTCGATTGAGCATTAAGGACGATCCCTTGAACACGGCGGTAAGCCGCAGGCAACTGGCGTTTCGCCTTCAAATTCGCAAAGTCGAAGCGCAGCCGACGTTGAAATCGGACATCGTCCTCAAGAAAACTAGCTCGGTGAGCAGCAACGGAAGGGAGCCGGCGTGCTCCTTCCACCCAAGACTCAAATCGAGCATCATCCTCGCTAGCGAGCTCACCCATCTGCAAGACGACCGGGTAGGTCCGCATCTGTGGGACATATTCCTTGCTCTGCTGACACAGCAGACGTTCACGATACTCATGTGGCGTCGTGTTCTGCGGCGTCAGCAACCTCTCATGGAGAGCCGCACGAGCAGCATGCTCTTCTGCCATACGCGGCGCGGGTCCACAGACGTAAGCCCCTAGAGCTGCCCAGCAGCCTGCTTCGCAACCTCGCTCGGATCACGATCCTCGAAACCGTAATCACGGCGGCTCGGATTGAGCAGTGGCCGAGCCACAGGACGCTGCGAGCGTGGTGCACTCTCCTGCGCCTCGAGCTGCTGGTTCTGAGCCTCATCCAGGTCGTTGGTCAGAACGTTGGGCTCCATGGACACGTCCTCTTCTGCCGGGGGCAGGTGCGTCGCCGCGCGCAGGGCCGACACGACCGTCGACCGTTCAAGAAACGGATTTGGACTAGGCACTCGGTGCCGTTCGGGATTGTCGATACGCCGAGGGCCACTGGCCTCCACCTCCTCTTCATGAGGCAGTTGCGTGTCGGACCCGTAGTCCACCTGCAACTCGCCCTCTTCGGCACCTTCGATTTCATCGAAGAGCAAGTCGGGATCTAAGCGAATACGCTGCTGCGACGGATTAGTCGCGTTCCCTGCGAGGCTGGTCAGCACGGAGCTCCCGTGTCGACGGCAAAACTCCGCGTGGTACTCGCTCACCGAGAGCGTCGAGCGTGGCCTCGGCGAGGACGTAGCGGAAGAAGTTAGGCTGAAAGCCGACGATGCACTGTGTGCCGAGGACGAAGATGGGCTCTGCCCGAGCGACTTTTGCGCTGCGTGTGGTCGATTGTCAAATGACCAACGCGACGATGGCTCTCAGCCGGGTTCTCAAGGAGAATGTCGCTATTGCGCCGGGTCCCGTGACGTACGATGACCTTTCAACGGTCTGCAATCCTCTGTTGAGGCAATGACGATTGTGGACACGTGGTGTTCACAGTCTGGAAGGGGAAGGTGTAGCAGGGTTACATGGAGGTTACGGTGTACCCACCTTCCTCTCCCTAAAGCAGTATTCTGCACTGGATAGTGATTAGATATCAGTAGATAGTTTCACAACCACTGATTGGATCGATTAGCTTCACTATGCTAGATAGTGAAGCTTATACATTACACCGTAGGCGGCTTGGCCGCAGATAAGAACAAGAATAGAGTTTACGTTTAGCAACGAAGAGGTCACAAGTCTTGGGTTAAGACTACATCGACTCTTGAGGCCTAGAGATCGGATATCTCACAGACCTGACTTGTTCTCGGATAGAACAAGGTTCTCAACCGTAATACTAACAGACTCCCTGAGTCTACGTCTTCCTCTGACGCTAAAGTCTACGGCAGCCCCGCTGCAGATCAGACGAGGAACGCGAGTGGTAGTCGGCAAACCAGTACCTCCAGAGAAGTACAATCCTGTCGCGGGTCTTGTCCAAGTACCACCAGCAGTAGGTAGAGACGTTGGGGTAGGGCTGAAATCAAACTGAGCAGCATAATACACGCTTGTTCAGATAATTGGATATAGAAGACATTTTCCCCAGATGGATTGATCAAATACGCTCCAGCATTAACGAGAGCCATCTGAATGCTCCGATTGATATCAGCGTACGTGTAAATACCATCAGCAAGATTAACACTTACAATGCTTGTTGTAGCAGCCGTTGGCACTTCGATTTTGAATCTATTGTTCCAGAACTGAGCAGCGTCGATATTGTATTCGGAGTTGTATAACGTGATCGATTGAACAGCACAAGCTACATCACGGACGTCAGCAGCCGAACCAGGAAAAGAATACTTCCAAGATGAATTGTATCCATCTTGAACGAGATTGGTAGAGTCAAGTTTCAGAAAGCTTGCCATATTGATTAGTATATGATTCTAACCATATTTCAGATCGATAAATTGGATTAGTCTTCAATCGTGATTGGTCTGTCGAAATTGTATCTGATTTGACCTTTAACAAAATCTATGAACAACATTTGGCATTTGCGCTCCGTGGCTTTATTATAGTAATAGACGATTGATCGATCATCAACGCCATTGATGTTGAAGTCCTTCACAACCATCTGAAGATCACGCTTTGAATTAGCCTTTAGGATCGCTACATACTCTGAATTCAATCGAATCATCTTATCAGTAGCAAAGTAGTTGTGGATTAGGTATATGGTACTCAATTTGAAGTGGCGACCCCTGGTATAGTAATGTGAAAAGATATTCTTTTTGCAACAGACGGTCATTACTAAAATTATCAATGATGACGAGCTCAGGCTTGTTAGAACTGATTGGAGTATGTCGCACTTGATCAACGCTTGGTGGAGTATCGGGGTCAGCGAAAGTAACGAATCCATCGAGCTTATCGTGCAAATATTCGTACAGTTCTTGGTGCGGATTACGAGCAATAATCGTTAGATGAGCAAATACGTGAGGGGAATGCTTGAGAATGAACATACATAGGTTGTTCTTCCCACTGAACGATGGTCCAAGGACCACCATTCTAAATAACTTTTTAATGTCAAGTGCTGGGATATCACCCATAGCAACTGACTTATATTTTTCGGTAGAGAACCACCGAAGTCAGGAATAGCGCCCATGACTAAAATAGTTTGATGTATATAGGATTAAACAAAATGAGTTCTGGTTTTTCATATCCACAGCCAACTTTTCAATCATCAATCTATAACCCCGCGTTCTATCTGACGTTGGATGCCAGTGGTTATCTAACCTTTGATTACGCGCAAACTCTGTATTTGAGTAAGGATGATTACAGGATGAGCTACATTAGCGGATTAGTACCCGGAACGGCATCGATAGGATCTGCTCTTGTTCTCGGTGCTTCAGGTAATATCTCCAGCATTCCATCGCTAAGTGCCACTAACCTTACTGGCACGCTACAAACAGCTTCTCAACCGAATATCACTTCGGTTGGAAATTTATCTTTCAGTGGATCATCGCACTCGATATCAATAACAGGCGCTTCAAGCTACATCGATTGTAGAGAATATCGCCAGAACGGGAATACGTACGATTTGAGCCTTTTAAAATACATATCCGGAGTTAATTTTGGTAGCGCGACATCAAATAATTTTTACTATGCGACTCAAGTTTAAATATCGCAAATATTAATATGGTATCAGCCAGTACGATCAGCTGCACAAATCTAAAACAAGGTTCGACGTATTACGATCTCTCCGGCTTTCTACCATCTATTCCGAGCTCGCTGAGATTATCAAGCCTATATACCACCGGAAACATCGATTGCGGCGGTTTCATAAATGGGTACTTGGCATATGGTGACCAATCGAACATTACGACGGTAGTTAGCCTCATAGAGCTCGGTATCAACTCTACAGCAACGAGTGAGTATTTCTCGATAAAGGGGTCGGGGTATGATTTTCTTGACGGAAGCTATAGCCGAATGCTTACGTTTTCGGGATCAAACGTAACTCCCGTCCAGTTCCAAATCGAGGTGAGCAACGGATCGAATACTTTAACCACCAACGCGACACGGATCGGGAATTACACTAATAATGACCTTCGTTTTGGTACCAGTAACTCCACGTCAATGGTCTTAACTGCCGGAGGACGGCTGGGGCTTGGAATTACACTCCCATCCGCTCGTCTACATATCACAGGCAGCAATAATTTTGTTTTTGGTAGCGGCGGATTAACAGTGTATCGCCTCCGTACTGACTCTGGCGCTACAGAATCAGCTCTTGGTCCTATCAGTTATAGTGTATCGGGGATTTTTGGCGGATACATTGCCTGTACAGCCATGGCGATGACGATGACGAGCGATCGCCGATTGAAGAAGAACATCCAGATTGCACCACTCGATCGAATCAAGCGGCTCTACGATACTTGTGATGTAGTTTTGTATGACTGGATTGAATCTGAAAATAGACCTGGTCAAGAGGTAGGCCTCATAGCTCAAGATCTAGTCTCGGGCCGTCTAACTGATTTAATCAGTGTCTTCTACCGCGACAATATCGAAGAAGGAGAGGACCCTTCGCTTGAACCAGCTAAGCAACAGCTCAACATTGACTATACAAGGATCTCAGCGTACAACATGAAAATGATTCAGCATTTGATGTCTGAGATTGGAGATCTCAAGAGGCAAATAGACGAACTACGATCAATTATCTCAGAGTAAGTATAATCGTGAGTTCAGCCTATAATTTTCGGATTTCAACTCATAGAGGTAAGAAATATGATGCTGTGTTTGCTGATGGTAGAATTGTATCTTTTGGTGCTATTAAGCGGAATGGTGAGCCTTATCAACAATTTAGAGACCGTACATCATTAAAAGCATATCGGCAATATGATCACAAAGATAAGAAGCGGAGAGAGAGATATTACAAACGACATGGACCAATGACTTATGTCGAGTACAATAAATGTCGAAGACATTCTAAGAAGTATCTCTGGTAGTGATATAACCATGGGTTGCGGACCGACTCAAGAGCTCAAAACCAATTTAACTACTGATGAACCGCGTCAGATTGTGGGATCGACCATGCTCCAAGCTGACAAAATTACTGTTATTGGGGATAGTGTTTTCTTACCCACCAAAACCCCGAAGGAGATTCTGCCATACTTGAGGTTTCTATCAGCGATAAAAATTCAGTCTATCGAGGCTATGCTAATAAACTCGTGAGGAATGGTATTGCTTAGATAGCAAAAGTCTTCATAGTTTTAGTCTTTTTAGGCTGGTAAGCCCACATGCGACCACCCTCTGTCTGAGTCGATGCATCAACCTTCCTGATAGACTTATCAAGGTCAGTAGCCCAAACAGCTGCCTGAGTCTTCTGGGGACGATCTTGAATGATCAGATTCTTCATGATGGCTTTAAGCTCGGCGACGTTGAGATCAGCGTTATCGCCATAGCTACCACCTGAACTGGAAATAATGCGTGGGTTAAAGAAGAACATAGTTTATAATAGACGCGTGATAATTTGCTTAAATTCGTTATCACCAATTAGTCGATTGCTGTACATATCCACAGTGAGAGACTTGAGCTGTTTGATGATGCTCGGGTTGTCATTCCCTAACATCATCGCTCCCTTGAGATTATCATACTCAGCACGAAGAGTCTCCAGAGGGTTCGTTAGCTAATCATGGAAATTGTGCCGAAGATGTGTGAGCGCAAGGATCTCTTTGAACAGTTTCTTATCATCGATAGATAGCTTATCATACGAAGCTTGATCGATCTGATTCTTATACACAAGAGTCCTGATCATGGATTGTAGACTATCACTGATTTGACATTTGGGTCCGCATTTGCAACGATTTGGCTGTACAATCACAAGTGTTTTGGCATCAAGGTCGGGAATACGAATATACTTGCTTCCAAGCTGACGATAAACGTAGGCGCTTGGGGTTGCTAAACCCTGGATTTCGTTGAGATTGTAAGTACGGCCGCGGCGAACTACACCTCCCAATGGAGCAACACCAGCACCTCTTAGACCACGCCCCTTCAAGCCACTCCCACTAACAACATTTACCATATCATTAAGAACTCCTTTTACCCTTCGTTGATCTTGTCGCTCATTAAAGTCTTCTACATGTGTTTTTCCATGTAAAGCTTGACTGTATTGCTTTGACTTCGCTGAATAGACTGCCTTTGTTGCTTTCATTGCTGATGTCGCTGCCTTCAACGCCGATCTTGCTGCTTTTGAGTTTGACCCCGTACACAGCTTCTTCTTAGCGCTTCTGAGCTTCACCCAAAGCTGCCTCCGAGTCATCATGAAGCTTTTGCAAATTATCGTCGTGATGATACTGCTCATTACTTTGACGCTTGATATCATGGGCCGATTTAAGGATGGCCTCATTTAGGATTTTGAGATTGTCATCAAGGTTTTTACGTATTTTCTCGTTCCGTTTCTTCTCTTTATTTATTTTAGCCGCTTCTTCATCAGTTGCTGGAAATGGATATTCAACATCCTTGAGATATTTATCCAAATCCTCAAACCGTTGAGTAAAGATGAGAATGTATCCATCCACCTGATAGTTCTCATCAAACCATTCCAAGCTACACCGGATACTTGCTTATGCCTTTTATATTTATCTTCCGTCATGATATTTAAAGGTTTGGAATCAGTTGGCTTACCAAAATAGTATGTTGAATGAGGTTTTAACACCTTTTTCTTTTCTGTATAAATAATGGGTATTAGTCTGAAAGGGATTTCAATATCCTTCGATTGGAGTTGTGTGTAGTAATCCGTCAGTATCCTTGTAGCATCATTGTCCGCGTTGCTCAGCTTTGGGTTCATATCTTCATCGATACCACTCATTGTTCCATGTTTAGCTTCTCCATCGGCTGGTGTGAATTCCTTGACGCCAATTTCCTCGTCATGCTTACCAATCACCTCTAACTGAAGTCCTCTGTCTCTGACCATATTGATAAATGAACGTAGCGTAAGTAGCCAATTTACCTTCTTTGTGATCGCTGGCTTTGTTCTATCACTTTCTTTTCCATAGACGCTGATTGAATGCCCATCAACCCAAACGTATCCATCATTATCAATAGGGGATGTCTTGATAGCTCCATTGAGTATTGGAACAATCTTCTTTCTTAAGCCATTGGATTCAAGCAATCCCTTATTTTTACTGATGGTCCAAAACAGTTTGAGCTTGCTATTAGACTGATCACTCGCTGTGGAAGTTGAATTATCGAAGACAAAACTGTCCTCAAGTCTCTGTTTGGTGCGATCAGCGATATCTCCTTCTGAAGCATTGACTCTTTTCCTTTTTGATCCAATATATTCCCATATCAGGCGTGGTGTATCTTTATCCTCCTTCGCCATTTCGTTGCGTTCCCTCTTTTCATTGATATAAGTGAGGAATCTAACGTCGTTGGTGATAATAACTCCAATATGGTCGTATGTTTCGCTCTAATCAATGCTTGGGACTAAAACATGCTTTTTCAATCTAATACTATACGTCTTTGCATCTTTACCAATGCAATACTTCGTTAGCTGACGTCCTTTAGATGCAAGAGGATGAATGCGTAAGTCTGCAAGAATTGGATAAACATCAAATATCTGTGCAACAGCTTGTTTTGATCTATTTTGGTCTTTGATTTCATCGCTGTCATCATCACTGAATGTAAATTTATCAGGAGCATCTTCTCCAACCATAGCATCATTCATGACAGGAGTGTTGCTGATACCAACATCAACTACTGAAGGCTTGGCTTGTATGCCAGCATCTACCATCGTTGGTGTGGAGACCTCAGGGTTTTTACGGAGTTTTCATCATTCAGATTTTTTAAAGTCCGATTGAGCAATTACCTGATCAATCATACTATCCATGGTTTGCTTTACTTCTTGTGGAATAGTATCGTCAGATCCAACACTCGTATCAGTCTGAGTTGATTCGGTTGATTTCTTAGCAATAGTTGTAATACCATTCGCGATATCACTTGCCCACGAAGCGCCTTCGTACATTTCACGCTTGGCTTTAGCTTGACGAACGCGACGCTGAGCTCTTTCAAGAAGCTCCTGTCGTTTTTGCTCTCTCTGAGCAAGCGATGTGAAATTTGGAAACATATCGATCCTATATGTTGTGAGTCATAAAAATGAGTACCGTAATTAGGTTTCTACCAGTAGCTCGGCATAACTGAGTCATGGCGGAAAGGTAGATATGTATGACAGATTCGGTTTCTCTCATTGAGAAGATTTAGATATCGGTCTTTGATACAATGGAACGGAACGCCAAAGATTTCTTCCAACTCATGTTGATACTTTCGATTGACTACCGTTTTGCGGAAATTCGCGCTTGCATCAAGGTTCAACAACTCATTCTTGATTCGACTTACTTCTTGGATGATCCAAAGCTTACGTCGAATCTTAACAAGCTCACGTTCTTTTCTATACAACTGGGGCACATTGGTATCTATATATCAAGTCAGATAATTCATAATCGTATAAAAATATTGGCAGTAATATATGGGTCAAAAGCTTACAGAGGATGTCTCTATCAATTAAATTTTAAAGCTAATCACGTCTCCTTTTTTGACTTCCAGTACTCGTTTTCAAGAGTTGATCTCTTGTTCTTGTTAATTAAACGGAGATTTGAGAATGGCTCCCAGGAGTCAGGCTCATTACCAACCCACTTGATCAGATATTTGTACATACCAGACCGCATCTTTTTGTGATCCAAGATCTTTTCCGCCTCAAGAATGTCGCCTCGATTAATAGTAGCATCTGTAGTCTCTGTTTTAACCATTTTAAGATCGTTTGGTGCCTTGTAGAGGGTATGACCATTTTTGAACGGATTTGGACTCGGTAACCATCCATTCCCACTATTGTATAGACGGCATTGCTCCAACGAGCCGATTCTTTACCAAATGCCTGCTTCTTGAGACGGTATAATACGCTTGATCCGACCTCAAACTCCTTCTCAATTCTATCGGCTTCCACCTGATTATGACTCAGATCTGCATCCATTACTTTGCCTTTTGCATCATTCGGGGTCATACCAATCGAACGATGAAACGTGCTATTGTAGTTTTCAATAACGTCAGTGATAAGCTTTTGCGAAATCCTCTTGGGGGACATTTTAGTTAGTCTCTGCTTCAACGTTCTGTTAAATCGCTCAATTCTTTAGTGCTCCATTTGAAGCTTGACTCAACTCGCTACCATTATCGCTTGTAATGATATCCACTTTATGGAGGCGAACAAACGCTTTAAGCGCTACTAACACAGTTGCTGCTGTCTTGTTCGATAAGACCTTTGCAAAGCCCAACCTCGAGTTGATATTGATAGCAGTCAAAATTGGTCGCTTCTCCCAAAACGCAAGATCCATTTGCCAAGAGTTGGGGTTATGCGAAGCTATTTTGAAGCCATTGAATCTCTTCTTTTGCTCCTGATATCGTTGAATATCGGTCTGACTCGCATACCAATCCTTTACGATTTTGAAAGTTATCTTAGGATTTAACTCCTTTGCCTTCCGATACAGAGCTTGAGCTCCGATAAAACCGGTTTTTGGGTCATAGTAGAGTTTCTTTAATAGCGCGTCCATGATCTATATTTACATTAAAAAATCCCCAGTGGTTAGCTGCTTAAATATCAAGTGGTTCAGTCGTGATGCCATCATCAAGTACTCGACGTTTGTCATAGTAGTAGTTGAGCGCTGTTTTGTTTTGAGTATAGGTTATGATAGATTTGGTTTCTTTCGATAGTGTGAACCCCTTGTTTGTACCTTGTAGCGTGATGCGATCCCGTACAACAGTCTCAAACCCATCAGGATTAAGAACACCATTGTTTCGACCACCTCCCTGCTGAACACCCTTCGCTGAAACTTTTACCTTGTAAGATTCGTCGGGTAGATAGCAAATATAGTTCTTACTCGATAGTGAGACCATAGCATCACCTGACCATTCATCTTTGAACAAACCAGGGGTACGGCGATCAAACTTAGCTACCTCAGTGTTGAAGTCGCGTGGGAACCAATCGTATTTATGCTCCTTGAAGTGAGCACGTAGCTCAGGCTTGATACAGTCTTGAAACGGATTATCACAGCTGAAAGCGATATAAGCTGAATCAGTGTCCATCTCCTGGTACTGGAAGTCAGAGCGGTCGAAGTAGAAATCTATGCAGTGGTAGTAGAACTGAAGCATACGTAGCTTCGCAAGCTGATAGATAGCAATCGACAAATGGATTGGGTTCTTGTTATTACGTCGGCGTTTCTTCATGGTGATTTCACACGCATCGTTAAGCTCTTCCAAGCCATGGAACGTAAAGTGTTCGATCTTGTTCTTAATACCTTTGTCGCTCGACTCATACTTGACCTCTTTGTGCTTGCTCATGTCCATTCCAGATCGACCAAAAGCACTGTTGCCTACAAGTTTCATCATCTCAGCAATCATCGCCTTAGACTTATCAACATCACCTTCTCGTCGAGCGTTTGATACAGCCTCCATAAAAGGAGCAAAAGCCTTGTGAGAGCTGGCCTTGATAAAGCAGTAAGTCTTGGTGATCTCCATACCATGAGAAAGGTACCACTTGAGCAAAGGAGTGTAGATGAGAATCTTTTCACCAAAGTAGCTACCAATCAACTTGCGAGCTGGCTTTGCTCGGCTTTGCTTGCGCGCCTCATTGTGATCGAACATGTGCTTACCAATGACGCTCTCATTCGTACAGTCGATCAGTACATTCTTGAAAATTGGAGTCAACTCACGAAAGTACTGTTTGCGGTGCTCTGGTGTGCGAATATCACACTCGAGAAAGCCGAATACCTTGTCTGCTTTGATGTCATCGATGATATCATCATACGCTTCAACCATAGTCAATCGACCGCATGGCATCTCATTACCAATAGCCCATAGGTATACAGCGTTAGCGTCGTATCCGATAATTTTCTTACAGACCTTACCACCGCGAATCTTCGTGTCATTACGCTTAGCGTAGCGATTGAAGATAATAGATGGACCTCCAGTAATGTTGGCCTTCATCTTAGAGTAGATATCCTTCTCCTCCTTGTCGATCGAGTAGACCAGTCTGTCCGAGTTGAACTCAAGCAACTTCTTATACCGAAACCCCTTAAGCGACATGTCTTTTCGAGCGGTGTTGCACTTTACGCAGCTGACCAAGATGTTGCCGTCGATGTGGCCAAGATTATGGTTGATACGATCCGCTGAAGCGGTATCAGCAGTCAGCTGACAGTAGCATAGACCACACAGATACTTTTGCTTTTGCAGCAATGTATTCAAGTGCTCGAGTGTCATACCAAATTTTCGCTTTGCCTTAGCGTCCTGACTCTTGTAGCCAGCCATGCGCTTAGCTGGAAATTGGAATGCGTTAGCAGGTTTCTTATCCGGAAATTGGAGATTATTGAAGCAGGTCTGATACATGACCTTCTCTGAAAGACCAGGTAGGGACACTCCATCCGCAAACATATCCAGATTGAAACGCTTAAATAGCTCTCGCTGAGCCTTGATAGCTTTGATGAAAGGGACTACGTTGAGATTGTTGTACCAGATCAGTAGGTCTTTGATCGATTTCATCTCGTAGTAATCCCACACGAACTTCACTCGTTCGTAGTCATCGCCGGTGATGCTTGTTCCACGGAGCTTGCTATCAAAAGCTGACTTAGGCGGGATAGTAGTCTGGTTTAGAACATTGAACGCGGTGATGTACTCGTAATGGAAAAGACCCTTGCCAAGACCGCATACACATCTAATTTTGTCATCGCATTTGCAGCCACCGAGATATGTTGTAAGATACTTGTCGTAGCTAGTACCAGCTGGTACATAGTTAGTGATATCAAGCATTTTCATGTCCGATGTAGCAATGCACATGTAGCTGGGGTTCTTGATGACAGATTTGATGTTGTCGGTACCAATTACGGCAAACAAATCCTTCTTAATCAAGTTAAGATCGTATCGACCAGAATTGAAGCCGAATAGTGGTACTTGCTGTTTCCGTTTCCCGTAATCAGATCTTTGCTTACCAAAACCAAGACTGCGGTGAAAGTCAACGAAGCTGGCATACTTCCCCTCTTCAATCCAACTCTCAACATCAGGCATCTTGTAGGTCTTACCAAGCTTTACACCTGGAAGTTCCATGCCTGTCAGACCGTGAGCATTGATGAGTTTTTGAAGAAGCAATTTGTACTTATTGACATTGTACTGCTGGATCTTCACGGATACATCACCGATGTATTTGAACATATCCGTAAGCAGCACCTTTGGATCGTCATTTTCAAAGCAACGCACCTCCTCGGTTAAGCTATCAGCTACTGATGACACAGGAATATGTTCGTTCGTGAAGACAGTATTCTCCCCGTGTTGAGTCGCGGTAGGCTTAAGAATGGCCTCAAAGTCATAAACGATGAAGTGATCGATGTACTGGTCAGCATCCTTGATGGAATACTTAGTAAGCAGTGATCGTATCGTGTTCTGAGCCGGTTTGTAAATAGTTGGCTCAGCGGGGAAGCTCTCAATATTTACAAGCTCACACTGATTCTTCTTGTGATTTTTCAGCTTTTCAGCGCTGATAAAAACCATTTCACACTTAGGACATTGATACTTAGACTGAAGCATATCGATGTTCTTAATGTAAAGAGCGTGATTCTCGTGCGATAGAATATCCATAGCTTCATACCCCTTGTCCGATCTACGAATGCATTTTACATTTCCAGAAACTACATCCATATTATATACGTTAATACCATGTTGGAAGCAGTCCTCAACCTCATCGAGCTGTAGTAGGTCAATGGGCTTGAAGCTTCGAAATAGGCTCAACGTTTAGTTAACCCCCTTGAAAGAGCAATAGCGCTTGAATGCCTCCTTCACCTGAGCCTGAATTCTGCGAGGATCCTTCTTAGAGCTCTGGAATGTATGCCAGGCGATGCAGTGGAAGACGCACTTGTTGTTGGTCTTAGGGAAGTTGATTACATGCTTGTTTTCGCGAATAATCTGAGGGATGACAGTTTCGCTGTCCCCAGAGCATGGTCGCGATGGTAGATGAATATCTTGAATGCAGTGATCGGCTTGAGCTTATACCCGGAGCTGGGGTAGTTCAGTTTGTCAGCCAACTCCATAGAACGGATTTCCGAAATCACCTTCTTTCGAATATCAGCCTTGCTGTTGATAGCGACAGGCTTATTGAACACATACGTGGTAGCGAGATTTGGATAGAAGTAGCGAGTATCATCAGGATCGGTCTTGCTTACAAGTTCGAACCCAAGAGCAACATTTACCTTAAACGCACTCGCCTGAGTCGAAAGAACATTCTCGAGCTTGTCGTAGAAAACAGAAGGCTCAACACCCTCATATAGGTGTGATTCCATGTGATTACCATTGTAAAAACGGTACTTAGGATCAGCCTTGTAGTCAGGCGACAAGTGTTTCTCAAGGGTTTCAATCGAAACATTGTACTGCTTAGCTACCAATCTCAGGTTGATTGGGCGCGAAACGTTGCTTACATAAACCATCTTACCCGTTCTACCACGCACCTTAACACGGTAGCTACTACCCCATTTGATAGCTTGGATATTTAATCTCTTTAATCCTTCGAGCTCGTGTGCAAATGTTGCCTATATATTGTTGGGTATATTATTCTTCGTAGATATGACTTTATAATCTTTTGGATCTTGTATCAGGATCGACTTTATATCATACTAATATACAAAAATCTGAAATGAATTAATTCAGATATTTGGAGTATGCCTTGGTGGAGGTTTTAAGCCAGTTATTTGAAGCGTGTTGTCGGCGTCAGTCATTGGCTATATTCTTGACTTTTTATCTGAGAAAAAATTGATTAATTAATTAAGTTCAGTTTCAGCGCTTTCTGTTTCGTTAAGTTCGGTTCTGGGCTTACGCTTGCGAGCTCGAATCTGCTTTCTATTCTTGTCGTCGTAGCTCTTTTGATACGACAAGCGAGCGTCGCGTGTGCGCTGGTAGTAGCGCTTCTGTGCTGCTTTGATACGTTCCTTGCTAGCTTGGTATTGCTCAGGAGAGTACGCCATGTTACTATATTACTAACTTTATATTTATCACGATCGATCAACAAATACTTGGTAATTGAGAAGTTGAAAACACAACGCTTCCATTAAATTATTAATCATTTCCTCTTTCCTCTTCCTCTGTTTCTCTTTGTGCTCTGTGAGGGTTGTTGTTGTTGAGGTTGTCGCTGAGCTTCAGTAGCAGGAAGCAGCGAAGTGTGCTCGGTCAATTCTTGATGCTGCGCTCCAGCAGCAAAAGTCAGGTCGGTCATTTCTTGTCGCTGGGCTTGTAACGGTGTCTCGTCCTTCGCTACCTCGATCATGTTGTCAAGCTTCGATTTCCAATGTTGCGAATATGACAGAATCGCCCCCATCGCAATGTCAACACCAATCATCCGACACACGATAAGCGAGCGGCCAGGAGCTGTTAAACATCCTTTTTCGTCGGTTGGATTCTCTCCGAAGGCCAAAACAATGATTGTAATGACCGCCAATATGACAGGTACGAAGCATTGAGCGTTGATGATCCACCGTCTGTATCCTGCTCTACACAAGAAAATTAGCAACAGCATATTCAAACGATTAGGGGCGAGAATACGTACGCTTATATTTCAGCGCTCTGGAAGCAGTTCCACCAATGTCAACGCGAACATGACCCGGAACCACCACCAGCACGTGAACATGGCCCTTCCAGCAGCTTTTTCTGCACGACTACTTGACGATCTCCACCATCCAGCCAACGTCTCGTAATCCACGACGGTAAACTGTAGATGTCCATAGCCACTCGTGTCGCCACACCTGCAGCGCGTCCAGTTCCGTCAGCCACGCGCCGTCCCGCTTCTTCGCCAGGAAGAGCTGCAGGTCCGGCCAAGGAACTGTGATTTTCCCATCGCTCTGCTCCTTGATCGCCTTCTTCAAATCATCCACCGAGTCCTCTCGTCGATGTCCACCGAAACGCGTTTCCTGCCACACCAACGATAGCACAGAAGAGCTTCACCATCTTTCCACGAGCCGGCAGGTTCTGGAATGAGGGAGAATTTCTGGGCGGAAGAGAGGGCGTGTCACATAGACTTCCAACCAATGATGAGACGCCACGCGTTGCGCTATTCCTTGCGGTAAAAAACTGTTCTATTGAATTTATCCGTGTTCCAAGATCTAGGCTCGCTCTCAGCTGGAACAGTTGTCGAGATCTCAGTCGAGGTTGCGTCGTCGAAATAGCAGCTGCCTCGAAAGAACGTTCCAGGATTGGTCTCGTTTGTAAATTACGGAAAGTAAAAAACTGCCGGCGTAATGCTCCATGACCCACTACAGAGAACCCTGGCCAACTTAATATCACCCGTGGACGCACTTTCTATTAAGTATAACAGTGTTGTTAGATAGTAGAGGGAGCACCACAAGAAGACCGGTGTTGATCTCTGGGTTTATAAGAAGGTATGGATGACTGGTGTGTTGTTTCAGGAGTGGCTGGGCGAGCTTGTCATGCATCAACAACGGTGCAATATTGCCCTCCTACTCAATATTGTCCTGGGAAACCTGCAGCTCAAGCCGTCATTGTCATTTAACTACCGCCCAACAACATTTCTCGTTACAACCGCCGGACCCTGGAATCATTTTGGCGTTTAAGCGGCAGTTCGGCATCGGCGGCTCCAGCATGAGTTGAGCGTGAGGAGGCGGGTGCGACTTCATATACTTCAAGTATTAAATATTTTCACCCTATCAATATACCGGTACTTCCAGGAAAAACGGTGGATAAGTCCTGTTGGCACGATGTTTACCCATGTGGAAACGAAGGTTTTTCAGGCCGGCTGCGGAAAAAGCAACGTGAGGAGAAGGAAGCGGCGTGGGCGCGGCGTGGGCGCGGACATCGATCCGAAGCCTTTTTAGTATGTAATATTTGGCGCTGAACAAGTATGATAGTGTATACTTTTCATATGTTCATGGAATTGACAGACAACTGTCCGGAAATACTTTTTTACAAATCTCGGCAAACCATTTTCTGGTGTGCAACACTCCCGCGACAAGTGCCACGGGCTGCTGGCGTTCCCTCGATCCGCCCTTCAGAAGTTTCTTGCCGATCGACAATGCGGTGGCGCCCGTGGCTTGCGTAGCGGCTGTCGTTGGTCAGCAGCGCGCGCCCAGGTTAACAAATGTATTGAAAAATCCCCATCGAGCACTAAGTTTGAAGTTTGACAAGTATTAATTAGGAAGTTGCTAGTGGTACAAAACAGGAGTGATGGTCAAATATATTTTACGCCAGTCAAATTTATTTGACGCTGGTATTTTTGCAATTGAAATTTACAACCCACAACCTTTTTTAATCATGGCGCGCTGTGGCCACGTGTTTCATTCTGGCTTCTTCTTCCCTCGCCCAAGACGCCCCAGAAGCCCCCCGCCGCGCGCGCTTCTCCAGAGCTGCACTTGTACACCGGTGTTACCCGTCCCCTCCCCGCTCAAGTCCAATCTACACGCTAGCATCCGGCGCTGAACGTGCTCGCACTGACACATAACTTACCTCTGTACGTGCACCCTAGCATGCATCTCACTTGTGTGTCTAAACCTAACAACTGCGTGCATCCATTCACAGCTAGCCGGGCTGTGAGGTCATGAGCGACGACTCGTCGTGTAACGAATACCTTCCTCACCAAGATGACCCCCCTGTCGATCGTGTTTGGTTCGATGATTGGACCAGTTTCGACGTATACGTCGCGCGCTACCAGCAAATGACGTGTCAGCTGTATCGCGGACGTTCCTCGACAACTGCTGCTATCAGAAACAAAAAGATCCGCGAGAGGGCAAAATGGAGTGAAGACGATCTCATCCCTGAGGATCAAGGCCCTTACTACAGGAAGTACGAGTGTACCCACGCCAAGGACACCCGAGAGAGGGGTAAAGGGAAGCGGACTGGTCACTTCGTGCGTAGTGCGGACTGCTCTGCGGGTGTTGCTGCCGCGTTATCGTTCTGTGAAGAGACCGAGTCGTATCGCGTCAAGATTACACGGAGCATGTAC
Organism: Phytophthora hibernalis; assembly: GCA_012656075.1. Classification (NCBI taxonomy): domain Eukaryota; phylum Oomycota; class Peronosporomycetes; order Peronosporales; family Peronosporaceae; genus Phytophthora; species Phytophthora hibernalis. The sequence continues at coordinate 176,557 of JAAKBF010000050.1, read as the reverse complement.
AAACACAGCCATGCGGTCGGAAGGGAAGTATTCGAGAATTATTCGTCTCAGAGGAAAGTGCAGGACGAATGTGTTATTGAAGTCGTGAACGAACTTCAAATGGCTGGGTCAAAGACGAAGCTGATTCATGAGTTCATCAAAGAAAACGACAGGTACGGTAAACAAATTCCGACTGGTATTGCATTGATACTATCTGCTTCATACGTCACTTTTGATTGTATAATTGTACAAACTGTTTCGTACGATTGGTATGTTTTGTATTGTTTGTACGTCCACACTATTTCAGATAAGAAGATTATGTCCACAACCTGGTTCAAAAACTGAAGAGGGGCCGTTTGACGGCTGGGACTGTCGAGGAACGTCTGGAGATCGTGTTGCGCACTCTGACGCTGTGCTGCTGATGACGGAGGCGTTCTTGCGCCACGACGAAGCGCTGACAGAGGTCCGGCGAGAGGTGTACGACATGTTGGTCGAGGAGGAGTGGAGGATTGCGATGCAGTCGCCACTACCTGACGACGCAGTGCCTGGAATCACCGCCACAGCTTGTGCCCTTCGCGCGCGAATTCCGAAGTGAGAAAAATGGGAGGTTCGCGGGGCCGAGCGGCGACAGCGGTGTCCAGAGCAAAGTGACGGGTACACCCCGAAGGTCACAGCGAGCTCCTACTGATACATGCCGATCCAGGGCAATACCCGTCGGACGTAGAGAGTAGTGATATGGTAGCATGTTAGCGATATGTCAACATATATCTTTTTAAACCGCGGCATATCTGCTGCATGTAAAGCGGTCGACTAATCTATATTTGGCAGGCGTCCAATGGCTTGAGCTATACTTTAATTTAAAAAATAAGATCGGAGAGGTCAAAAACGAAAATCCAGTAACGGGGCAAGACGAAAGGATTCGAAGGAGGATCAGGGGAATGCCGGGAACGATGAGTGGTCCTCATTTGAAAATTTGCCGGCTGGGCGTACGCGATCAAGTCCTCGCACGGACCCTGTTGCAGACGCCGCCGACACCGGAGACGTCGACTTCCCGCATCTCTTGCGGCAGCTGCGCGCGGTGGGATGGAAGGCAAAGCGATCAAACGGCCTGGCGAACGAGTGGAATTACACGACTCCAGATGGTGCTCGCGTGTTTGTCGGGGAGTCTGCGATCGTGGCGCATGCGCTGAAGTCGGGATTATTATTAGACGAGAGTGCGCGGGACGAGAGCGCGCAGGACGAGAGCGCTGGACGAGGGCGCGCAGGACGAGAACAAGCCAGAGGCCCCGTATGACGATGTGCGGCCGTCCCATATTGACACTGACATTATGCTGACCCAGAGAACTGTAAACACGCTCTCTGGAACGCCGAGCGACGCCGAGGAGGGCTCCGAGCGAGTCGATCTCTCAAGGAGCCGTGACGCGAACCTTCGGGTTGTCGCACACCATACTGCAGGCTGATTAGACGGAGCGAGATGCAGCAGCCAGCCTACACCAACTGGAAGAGGAGAATCGAGAAGCTCCGCAACAGTATTTATCGACGAGAAGAAGACAGTGCAGACTATTACGCTGCAATCGCATCAGATGCGACGATTTTTCCAGGCGTTTCCAGAAGTTGTGCTACTATATTCAACTCATAACACAAATGCTTCACGCTACAAGTTGTTCAGTTTTATGGTGAACGACGTTTTTGGACATGTGAGTATCCGATTTTTCCATTGTTTAGATATCTTACGACTGATGTTAACATCTACGTATGTGTGCATTGTGATCGTGAATACAGGGTCAATACGTGCAGCATGGACTTGTTGAGAATGAGAGCCATGCGTGCATGACAGATGCAATTTCGGCTTTCAAGTCCGAGAATCCAACGTGGGATAGAATCAGAGTCTTTATGGTTGACAAAGATTTCAGTGAGATCTCATTGTTGCAGAAAGAGTTTCCTCAAGCTACAGTTCTGTTATGCAGGTGCCATATCAAGAAGTACCTGCGCACTGAGATGGCAAAGCGTGAGTATGGAGGCAGACAATCTTTCGATATCGGCAAAGTAGAAGACAGCTTTGACATGATGATGAGGGCATCGAGCAAACCGATGTACGACAAAGGATTGCGATAGCTTTACTACCTATTGGACGGGTTTGAAGAGCGTCATGTTCTCCTGACCCTATACACCCTCTGCTTCAATACTTTATGAGAAATTGGGACTCTTGTAAGGATAAGTGGGCAGCGTATGCCAGGGATGGCCTCGCCCATTTAGGCAACAATACCAACAACAGGTACGTAGTCGTTATGGTGATTCAGTATTATATGATTGCTGTTCTGATCCAGCGAATATTCCTTCAGGTTGGAGGCCTCGTGGGGAGGATTGAAAGAAATTTTGAAGCCGGAAATGGGGTTAGAAGAGTGTGCGGATACCCTACTAATACTGCAAACAGCTGCTGAGATGGAGTACGCATCACAGTTTGCTGTCATTGGTTCCAGAAGGTACTATGATGTCGATGACCAACTGAATAAGGTGGCCACCATGGTCAGTCCGTACGCCTTCGAGCTTCTTCGTGAAGAGTACGATCTGGTTGCTAGTGGTGGAGCATGCTATGAAGTTCATCGAGTTCAAGTTACGGTGTACGATCTGAAATCGGCTCGTACTGAGGCGTCCTATCACGTGAACGTAGAGGTACGTACGTGGCGGCACGATTAACTACATTCTGAACTAACCATTCAGTTTACGCGTTACGGTTTGATCGCTCTGTGGTTTTTGTAGACTTACACATGCTCGTGTAGCTTCATGCGCACGAGTTTACTGCCGTGCCGTCATGTTATATTCCTACGTCAGCATCTCAAGAAGAAAAACACAATTCCAATGAATCACGTCAATCCACGATGGGTTGTTACCACAGCCCGTCGCAGACTCAGAGGACAATGATCGTGTTTGTTCTTCGTATCACGTCAGTGAGTCTCACATGCGGTCCGCTGAGCATGCCGTTCTAAATGGCACTACCAAGTGGAAGACGACAATGGATATCGCCGGGAGAACATGTGAAAGTATGATCAAACAGGGCACTCCCGATTTTCGCAAAATGGCAGCGGCATTGAGGTGTTTCGACGAGCTTGTAACGAGAGGAGTCGTACCCATTGTGTATGTCCCAAAGGAGACTAATAATGGAGAAGGGATTGGCCAGGCCTCGGATGACAGTATGGAATATGTATCGGATGCCAGCGCAGGTGTTGCTGCTTCCCCCTCCAACTCGGACTGTGATGAAGAGCGACCACCTGAGGGGGCCACACAAGCTACGGGTGTCCCTGATTGCACACGTACAAACCAGGTACCAACCCGTACAAACCAGGTACCAACCCGCACAAACCAGGTCCAAATCGGTACAAACCAGTACAAACCAGGTCCAAACCAGGTACAAACCCGTACAGACGGATCCACCCTACTCAACTCTACTCCGCCAAAATTGGGTACTCACCCTGGGCTTAAAGTTTTACGATCCGCCCGGCGATTAAAGCGAGGACAACACTACTCCGAATCGAGCGAGAAGATGAAGAAGTCCGGAATTTCATAGATGCGTTGAGTGACAATGAATGCAAGAAACCCTCTTATCGTGTCAGTGAGACCGTTAAAAGCAAAGGAAGACCGGCAATCAAGCGAACGCAGAAACGCGAAGAAAAAAACGGATGAAAAGGTCTGTAGCGGAAGCTACACGTCTGGAACATGGCACACTTGTCCCAGTGAAAGATTTAAAAGCGGTCCGTGCCACTTTGGCTAGCGCATCCACTGTAGTTTGCGCTACGCCAGTCTTAAGTAGCCTGAGCGTACGTGCTGTACCCCCGTTGAAATCAGCCAAACCCATCATCCTGTCCAAGAAATATGCCTCGTTAACAAGTGTTACGGAAGTATTCCCGGCGGAATTCGCCCATAAGTGTGATGCCCGGATTCGCTCATATCAAGCCACGCTCACGGAGGACCTACGAAAACAAAGACGCTTTGGGATCAAGATACCTTCTATTGGAATCTTCACGCAGACCGACTTACAAACTATGCTTGACTGGCACACTAGTCAAGAAATATTGGAGGAATGGCCGACCTATCATTGTGGGTACATTCGAGCAAGTTTGACCGTATCAGTCTTCCAGCCCCATTCAACGATTGTACTCAAGTCCCATAGCGCGATTTGGCTTCTCAGCTAAACGAGGTGGACCTAGGAACCCACGTATCTAGTTTGTTTGGCCCCATTGCAAAGCACGAACTTCGTTGGTTCCGGAGGGAGGCATGGTTTCAGGACTCTACGTTCAAGACAGTAATGGGGTATCTGGTGGAGCTCGGTCAGAAAGTTCTTGGATTATCGATTGGTGCTATCAACCCCCTGTATGTTCACGTCAGTGATACACAAGCGCAAAAAGAGATCATCGAAGCCACCGACCCATTCAATCCCAGTTATTCGGTCGTCCTACTCCCGATGTGGATGCAAGCACACTGATGCGCGGCTGTTTTCGACTGTCGCCAGTGGTCGTGCCGACTCTTTGACCCGATGCAAAAACAGAAGAACTATGATGAGATGGAGGTCATGATAAAGGCGCTGTTTCCGACAAAGTCGCGAAACCTATCGTTTGAGAAAGTTATCTCGCCCTATCAAGAGGACACCTGCAACTGCGGACTGTATTGCCTGATATTTTTCGAGTATCACGTTAGAGGCATACCAATGGTCGACCTCAGACGTAGAGTCCTAGGATATCTTCGCTTCAGATATCTGTTCAAGGCGTGTCTTGGTAGCACGGAGTGGGACTCGGAGTAATGACGTCAATCTCGTTCGATAGAATCAACCGTATTCAGTACGCGCCGCATTTACGCGTCAATGCTTTCAGAGCCGTATGCGCAACCTTGAACTTGATATCTCTAAATATATCCCCGGATGGGGTAAGTTTTGAAAACTATAAAACGTACTTAGAGAGATGGTTTGTACACGTACAAACCGTTTTATACGTATTGGTACCGTTTTGTACAAATACAAACAGTTTGTACCTGATTTGTACCTCTTAGCACGGCTATGTGTGACCATTTTGTACCACTAGCACGAGCCTAATAATTAAGCCCCATAGTTAAGCCTGACTACCGAGTCGGTGGATCGATATATGATTAAGTACACTAGGATATTAGACAACAGAGGTATTAAGTCGGCCAGGGTTCTCTGTACTAGCACGCTCCCGAGATTTTTGTGGAGAATGGCGTTCACACAACTGCTGTCGATATTTGGGCAATCGGATTCTTGATTGAGTCTAGTGGGATTAAATGGTACGACTTCGCCGGCTGATCGTCATTTCGTGAGAGGTTGATGCAGAAGAACCCGTCTGCACGACCAAGCGCAGAGGAAGCTCTAAGAGATCTGGTGAAGCTTGAAGAAGCAGAAAAGTGCAAACAGGAAGCTGCGCGCGAGTTGAAGCAGGGTGAAAACACGGGTCGACGTAAGCGAAAACATCCATGACCGAATTACAATCGAGCGTAGGCCGTAGACTCCACAACCAATATTCCATGTACGAATCCTGAATGAAGCAGCTCCATGATCATTTCGTTGCGGGTAATAGTTTGAAGAGAAAATTACGACTTCGAAGTACATGCGCTGGGCGGCCAAGTTGGTAGTTGTGGCTACAGTTGTTTGCGAAGTAGATATCACCGCCGTAAAGTCGAGTTTCGAATTGATGCCTGCAACGGAGGGGTCTACAAAACAGGAAACTTTTGGGGGCCATCCGCGTTGCCGACCGTAAACTTGTGATGAACATCGATCCGGTAGCCACCGTGTTCTATGCTCCAAGGGAACTGATGGAGCTTATCTTGGCTGCTTTACACGCTCGGTCGCCAAACGACATTCGCGCTTTGTCTTTGGCTCGCGCGCTACGCATGATCGGAGTCGTTCCAACCAACCGCCAGGATTGCCAACGTGCAATCTTCGATGTTAGTCCCCTACCGGCCAACCAGACGATGGTGAATATTTAGGGAAAAAATATCTGCGGCCGATTACTTCAACGAGCGCTACAACGTGCAGCTGATGAAACACCCCCAGCGAATACACTCAGGAGATCGCAAGACAGCGTGTTGCGGTTCAGAAGACGAATTTGTTCGCTGTTCGTGGCCACGGCAAGCAAATCCGAAGGCGCTCCGCTTGCATCAGCCGCCGGGACGTACTTGAGGTTAAGAATGTCGTCGTTGTAGCCGATAATCTGAGTGCGTCGAGACAACTTTTCATCAAACACCAGGAATTTCTGCTCTGAAGACACAACGACAACTTCGCTGCGTGCAGCAGATCCGTGTACGTAAGAGACGCCGAGACATCCGACTTTTGTGTGAACACGGTTTCGCAAACGCTTCCGCTGCTACGCCACAACCGAAGCGTGCCCATCTCTCCAGCAGTCAGGAAGTAGATGGACTTGTTATCCTGCGTCTTGTCAGCCGCTTTCGTGACGCACTTAAATGTCGACGGCACTACCACGAGTCCTTCAACAGCTTCGTGCACCAGCACCGTCTTGGTGAGCTTGTTGTCCCTCAAGTCCCAAAAGTTAACCACCTTGTCACGTCCAGCGGACAGCATGGTGTAGCCATCTTCCGAGAAGGCCACACTGGTAACGAGGCTCATGTGGTCCTGGATGCACGCCACCTGCTTCTGCGTGTACAAGTCCCAGACGCGCACGGTGGCGTCGTCACTGGCCGACATGAGCGAAAGTCGCGCCGCGTCCGGGTGGAACTGCACGAGAGTCACGATACCAGAATGACCGCGGAAGTTGTGCGTGCAGAAGCCCTTGTCCACGTCGAACATCTTGACTGTGCGGTCGCTGCCTCCTGTGGCCAATAGAGTGCCCGACGGGTCGAATCCCATTGCCAGCACGGGCGTCTCATGAGCCTTGATCGTACGAACACACTTGAAGGTGTCCAGGTCCCACACACGCAGCAACAGGTTGCGGCCAGCCGTCACGAGCTGGTTCTTCTTGCCTGGTCTCACAGCGAACACCACGAAGGACTCCTTGGCCTCCTCCACACAACCAACTCGACCAACTCGACCATGAGCTCCGACGAAAGTACTGCCGCTGCTGATAGTCGAGTCGATCTCCGCGGCGTTGAGCAGATGGTGACATCGACTGACGGCGTGTCCACCAAGATCGCGCCCTCGATGCTCGTGTGTGGCTGCCTGGTGTCCGTGGAGGTTCGCGTAGTACGCGGTCGGCACGTCCTCATTGTTGGCGCCTTCAGTGGTGCAGTCGTAGTTGTCGAAGCAGTAAGGAGTTCCGTATCCCCCATCCGCCGAAAGTTGGCTGGTAATGCCAGTCTAGCATCCCCGGTTAATCCATCCTGGACCGACAAGGATATAGCAGTACCACCGCCTTCGAGAATATCGTTCTCTGGAGCACTGCGGCCTTGGTTGTGGTTCATGCCCGAGCCAGATTTGTCGTCACAAGCGCTGATGCGCAGACTCTAAGAGTCAAACACCATGTCGCTGCATTCGTTGTACGTGAACAGCTACACGTGATAGTAGAAGTACATGGTGTTGTGGCATGTAGGCGATATGTAGTCGCTACAGGGCGTCGCGAAGTCGGCAATCTCCCCATTGATGCTGGAGTCTTTGGCAAGTCCAGCTGCTGGACTGCTTACCAAAGATCTGAGATATCCCACTAATTGCCACGTTTTTAATCGACTTTTTACATTTTTACAGGGGTTTCCACTTAAATTAAGTAAAAGGCACGTAAAGCCAACACTACCCTTAGGGGCTGGTTCGCGTCACTAGGTCTGGTTAAATAGGGAGCTCACGAAGCAATCTGATTGGGTATTGGCGTTTATAAAAGATTCTTAGGGATAGGTCAAATTGATTTTCCCTTTTACTCGATACCGAATAACCTTAGTTATCGCACACACCTGATCTGCAGTGCAGAGACCAATTTTTGCTATGCCCCGGCTATCGAAACATGCCGACTCGAGTCTGCAAGAACCTAAAAGAATCGAGTTAATATGCAAACAAGTGCGAAGCAAACTTTATTGATCTGTTAAGGCCATGGAGCGAAAAAGCTCGTCGAAGTCCTCTTCGAGTCCGAACTCAGCCTGGGAATGATCGATCATATTCGAGTGGAGCATGGCCTCGTAAATCGCTTCGTCCGCCTGCACCAATGCCACGCTTTCTTCCGGTAAGACCCTTGGGTCATTGCGCTTGACTATGCCACAGTGCACGAAGCCTGCACGAATAGTTGACGGCAGCACATCATCCCAGGCGGAGTCGATCCACCCGCACAGCGAAGCTCGTCTCGGTGGCTGCAACTTGAAAGGCTGTCCTAGCAGTCGGCCTGCCAATTGAGCACGCAGGTCTTCAATCCATGCATTGCGAAGCCTCTTTTTGACCGGTCCGTTCCACGTGGAGTCCGCGGGCTGGGAAACGGAGGTCGCGTTCGGCGGGATCTTCATTATGGTCACCTTAATGGCCTTCGCATACTCAACGACTTCGTCAGTCCAATGGCCTGAGAAGTCGTCGAGTAGCAGCAGTACGGGTTTATGAGGATCGGAGCGGTTGCCAAAATGAAAACGCAGAAATTCCACAGTCAATTCCCCGTTCCACCAGCCTACACAGCAACCGTATCACAACAAGTGAGTTATCAGCAGTATCAATTTCCATTTTGTCCACTTGACTTACCTTTTCCGTTTCCGTAGACTTGCATGCTGCCTTTACTTTGAACTTTGGAAATGGACTTCCAAATTTGAATCCCAAAGCCGTGACGGAGACGATTGTTTTGCTCTTGACACTCAGTGTCCTTAGAAGGTCGCACCTTGAAGATGACGAACGGAGGAAGCTTCGAACCGTCTGAATTACCCAGCAACATCACTGTAGCCCGTTCTTTTGGTTTTCCAGCACATTTCACCCATACCGTCTTACTACCTCTCTTGGCAAGAGTGTGCTTTGGGATATATTCAAAGTTGACAGCTAAATTCAAAGATGCACACATGCACTGTTAGTGATAATAAACCAACAGCAGCGAGAGTTTCCACGTACCGGTTTGGTCTGCATTGTAGACCGTTGTGACACCGAGCGACTTGGCCTTCTCTTGAACTTCCTTGGCGAACTTCTTGGCAATTTCAGCAAGTTCAGGTGGACGAATTTGCCCCTGCCGAGTCTTCGCCCGCAAAGCCAAGCAGTGTCGCACCTTAAACAGACGCTGCCAGCACCAAGACGCCTTGAACTGGTTGATTCCGGCAGCCTCTGCTTCAGCCAACGCCTGAAGCCGCAGCATCATTGGGGTGACTGGGACACCCTCGTCACGCAGATCATTAACCCAACGCACAAGGGTTTGCTCCAGGTGTGGAGGCAACACGGTGGCTACACCACGTGGTCGCGCTTTTTCTTGCTGCCTCGGCCAGGTGCCGCACAGTCAGCCACGATCTTGTCCAGCTTGCGGCGCCAGGAGAGAATAAGCGTTCGGCGGCTGTTGTACTTGGCCGCAGGCAGCACAGGGTAGAAGGTTGAAATAAGTAGCGCAATGTCATCGTACTTGTCCAAATACTGCAGCACTTTCAGCTTATGCCCAGCTGTGTAGGCTGTGACTTTGCACTTCTTGAATAGACGCCCATGGCCACCAGGAAGGCGTGGTCTTCCTTTCGGCGATCTGCGTGGCTTTGGCGGCATCGTTGGTGGTTGAGAAGTGAGGGAAACAGTGGGAAAGTACATGTATGTGATAAGAATGGGTGCACAGCTTGGATTCCCGCGCCTGCCTTGATTGGCTTAGAGGGGCTGTATGGCATAACAAACAGCTCGCCATAACTAAGGTTATTCGGTAGTTGATCAAGTTAAATGGAAAAGGCCCCTACCATGTGGTATCCTCCAATTAAACTAAACCCGACGGACGACTACTTTTCATAGGACAGGTTAAGCGTCGATGGCACGAGTGATCGACGGCAAGGCCACCGCCAAGGCGTTGCGCGCGGCGCTCAAGGGCGACGTGGCCGCGCTCACTGCCAAGCACGGACGCGTATGTATGTGCACTTGAATCCCTGCGAGTTGCTGCCTCTGACGCGCTGTTGTCGCTGCTGCAGGCGCCGGCACTCGGTCTCATCATGGTGGGGAACCGCAAGGACTCAGCGCTGTACGTGCGCAACAAGAACGCGGCTTGTCGTCGCACGGGCATCCGGTCCGAGAACTTCCTCTTCGACGAAGGTGTCGCCCAGGTACTAAACGCCATTGCAAAATGCACTTCAGGAGGAGGAACGTCAGACTCACACCTTTGCATCTGCAGGACGCCCTCGTGACGAAGGTGCATGAGCTCAATCAGGACCCCACCATCGACGGAATCTTGGTGCAATTGCCGTTGCCCGGTGAGCAGCTTAACGCGCAGCAGATCATCGACTGCATCCGCCACGACAAGGACGTGGACGGCCTCCACCCGTTCAACACCGGCGAGTTGGCCATGCGCGGACGATACCCGTACCTGATCCCGTGCACAGCTAAAGGGATCTTGGCACTGCTGGACGAGCAGCACACGCCTTTAAGAGGCAAGACGGCGGTGGTCATTGGACGCAGCAACTTGGTGGGGAACCCGGTGAGCATGCTGCTCCAGAAGCGCGACGCGACGACGATCCTGTGTCACCCAAGACAGAGGATCTACCACGATACGTACGTCAAGCGGACGTGGTCGTGGCGGCGTGTGGACAGCCGTACCTTGTGCGAGGAGAATGGCTGAAACCGGGCGCCACGGTGATTGATGTCGGAATCAATTTTGTGCAGGACGTGGATGGAGAGTTTCACGGCGAGGCGAACGCGGACGGCTTCAAGCTCGTTGGAGACGTCAACTTTCCTGAGGCGTGTGGTGTGGCGGGGCTGTTACGCCTGTGCCCGGAGGCGTGGGACCAATGACCATCGCTATGCTGCTACACAACGTGGTCGAAGCATTTAAGCGCCGGATGGACAATAGAAAAACGGGAGTGCTGTGAGCAACATACGCACAGTGTGGAGGGTCGTGTGAGGTGTATCGTTGTTAGTATTTCTGCAGGTGAAGTATTATCAACGGCTGCTTATTCGCCAGGTTTCTTCTTCTGACGGGCGCGTGGAAGCAGCATATCTTGCAGGAATTGGTCGACACGCTTGTGCAATGGAACGTAAGGATTACAGACGACGTACTCGGTGAGTGCTGCGAGAGCCTCTTGGAAGTCGCTAAAGTCTGCTCGCAGCATTTCCAGCTCGGCTTCGGTATTCGCTGCCCCTCCTTGAGTTGGCGAGTCACTGTCGTCATGCTGCAAATTGACCAACACCTGCTTGAGCGTATGCTCTGTCACAAAACTCCCGATCAGCTTGCAGTCACGCGCCATGACAATGAAGGAAGCCAGAGAAAGCGTCGAGTTCTGCTCGCGCAAGGCGTGCATGGATGCGTAATAACGAAACACACGCTGGAGGGCAGGTTTGTGCCGCTGAAAGACCTCGCGAACCTTCGGTTCAGCTACCTCGGCGCGGAATAATTCACGTTGAGAACGCAAAGCATGAGGAAGGATGTCTTGCTCCATGAGCAGACGGAAACGTTCATCCAACGGAAGCGCCGGTGTTGGTGCTGCGCGAGAACGTGATCCTTTAGCTGCTGGTCCCCGCGGTACTGGCATTGGGGCATATTTTATGGCGGCTAAGCGCACAAGAGCATCTGCAAACTGCCGGCCAGACAACTCCTGCTCTTTTTCAGCTGTGTCATCCAAGCCGGTATCAACATATATAGCGGCCGTCACCGAAGGTGTTGCCGCAACAGAGATCACATTCGTATCACTGGTTGGTGGTGCATTCAACTGGAGTGCTGCTTTGTAAATGGTTTCCGCCACTTCTGCCGTGATATGCTTGTCCGCACCAAAACAGTCTTTAATGAACTTGTTGAATTCTGTCAAACTCATCGCCGCGAGACTGCCAGCACCACCGCTCGCACTATATCAGCAGCACGATCAAACGAGTCCCCAATCATTTCACTTTCAGAGACCGAGCAGAAAGTAGCGTGAAAATCTGCGCTGCGTACCTGTAATGCTTGAAGATGTCACTCAGATCCTTGCTGTAAGCGAGAAGTGCGCGGCGGACAGCAGCGGTGGCGATGTCGACGTCTCGATCAGGTACCACCGGAGGCATTGCAGAACCAGTAACAATGACTGGTGTGGTGCTTGAACTTTGTGGTGCACAACGGCTGATTGATTCATCTGGCTAAAGCTGCTCTCGCTGTCGCGGATAAGCAAGTCACGAATGCAAGTAGTGTCGATACGGGAGAATTCGCGCACACGCTCATGAGTTCGTTCATCCACAAGACCTATTGGGGCATTCGGATGAATATCGCGCGCACGGAGGCAAGCCCAGGTTATCGCCAGCGCCTTGTAAGCAATCTGCGAGAGTGCGCTGGAGGCCTCATTGGATGTTATCGCGATTTGATCGAGATCAGAATGGAGTTGTTTGAAGAGGGTCTCGCATGTTCGCATCTCTTTGAGGAGATGAGCGACCATGCCAGCATCGTAATTGTCGTTCATTCGCTTTACCTCGAGCAGTAGCCCACGCACGCGTCTCCAAGTTGTGATGATATTGAGGAAGTCCCCACGCTGCTTCTCCATGTTGAGCTTCCGCACCGTACCTCTGCAGATATTTGATCAACACACAAAAATGAGATGATGCGTTTTACAGAGATGATGCTTAACAGCAAACGTACACGGCAGTGGCGAAGAGCATTGCAACAAAGGCGATGTTTTCGGTGGCGCTAGCTGCGTGGATGCTGTCACTGGTGACAACTTGAGGTAGGGGTGGTTGCACTCGCTCGTGGAAAGTGGCGATATTTTGTAGTCGCTGATCGACGTCTAACTCGTGCACCATCTACAGCAACATGAAGCCCAAATGTTAATTACAAGTGCGATTGATGAAAGAAGCTTGAACATCGTACCGAAGCGTCGAACCAAGAGGGAAATAGGCGATGGAGTAGGAATGAAAAGCGACGCCCATCAGCGAGGTCGGATGTGAAGTTTTTCACAGTTCGATCGCCTGGCTTCTCTACAGATGACGAGAGACTTAAGTGCATGCGGAACCAGTACAAAAGCAAGGTATCGATCGGCATTTGGGCCAGATCACGGACTGTCACGGCTCGAGGACGTGTTGGCCTAGTCGAAGCAGCGTTTGGAGAGGGTGAAGTAATTCCGGTCAACGTGCGACCGCCACCATTTTTGCTAAAATGCAATGGTGAAAAGCTGATAGAGCCCTCTGCTGCGTCTGCCTTAGCTTTGAGCTCATTCTCCGTTTGAATCTGATCATTGCCACCACGACAACTAACGGTGAAGAACGATACGAGGGTCGCCTGAAGGTCAAGGTACTTACAATTTCAGCGAGGTGCTGGAGAACACTACCGTCAAGCTGGTACTCGAGTGAGTCCATCATGTCCTTAGACATTTGGATAGAACACGTCTCGACCATGCGTGCCATTCCAAACATGGTTTCCAATAGCATGCGGTTGGTGCGATCCATGCGCTCATCATCTTGCGTAAGAAGGGTATCGATACGCTCATAGTTGGCTTCTCGCCTACGCCCAAGGGTTGAAGTGCCTTCTTCACCGTCATGCCGCCTACCAGTGCCATTTTCTCCATATCCGTAATTGTTGTTTGGATGGTCGCTTCCACCACCGGCAAACGCTGCCGCAGCTGACATATTCTCTAGGTGATCGACACGGTGCGACAACTGCTTGTTCGACTCCGTCAGACTGTCGATAATCCTCGCCATGGATGTGACCTTAGCGTCGGCCTCTGCGATCGCGATGTCTTTCCTGCTGAGGGATGCAGCTGTGACCGACAACATCGTTTGGTAATCGTCGCTTTCACGCTGATATGCTCGCCTTAGGGCTTCAATACGCCACACGCGAAACCACGCGATGAGGTTTGTCTTGCGCATACATTGAAATGTTTGAATTTTGAGCTGTCCAGATCAACACGATGTGAAATCCGGTATGCTTGGGTGAAGATGCTACCTGGTTTAATGGAATGTAAGCAATGCGTACCGCTCGAATTTGACGTTGTGCCACCATTGTGTTAGACCACCCGCGAAACGTTAGTGCGAGAATCTGTCGATTCCGGCGTTCATCCAGATGCGAGACCAATTTGCGTACTTTGTTCGGTAATTGTTGGCGTGTCGTACGATTTCTCGCTCCCTGACGGTTGCAACAAGCGTCTGCGTCTTACGTCGCAGTCGTTTGAATTCCTGGAAATCATGAGCAGTACAAGTGAGTTTGCAGAAATACAATGCTGATGCTGCAGTACACATACCGTGAAGTAGGGCGTGCGGTGTTCATAGTCAATCCCGGACCCAGAGGCCGCATGATCCTGGGTTTGAGCTAGAGTCGGTGGCAAGAAGATCGACGTCACCAACTCTGCGTGGATTCTCCGCAAAATGCAATGCTCTGGCCAACCGTAGCCACCAGTGGGTCAGCACTATTGTGGAACGTCTTACTCGCCGCTATCCGTGAGATGTATTTCTCCAGCAGTTGGCAGCACACAACGGTGTAAAAGCGATTGGGTGCTTCAGCCCAAGACGCCATGCGCTTCGCCTCGTTGAGTTTCATCTCACAGAAAAGAGAAATGGAAGCGAACTGCTCCTCGCCCGAGTTGATAGACCACCGACTGAGCAAGAGGCGTGCCAAGTCTTCACCGTGTTCGTCTGCTAGATCATCGATTACCGGGTGCAGGACTTGAAACTCAGCCTCGCTGTCGCGATGATTCTTGCTGCCTCCAATTGAGTCGACCTCTGGTGCTTGCTTTACTGGTCGACTTGAAAACTGCTACTTGGGGTGCTTGCTACAGTTGACCGGAGCTGCATCGGTGGCAGCACTGACGTCTCGAGAAGCTCAATCGATGCCGCTGAAACTCGTGTAGGCATCACCTTACTCATCCGTGCCGTCGTTGCTGGATCTGGCTGTCGACGCGATGGTCGATGAGGAAGACGCTCACTTGCAGACCCACCAGCATTGTTGGAATATCGACTGTCTTGGTCAGCACCAGCATCGAGCAAATGTAGCTTGGGCACGACGCGACCGCGTTTGGCAGACAAAGGCTCCATTGGATACAAGTGCGTTCCGATCTCCAGCAGCTGCAACCGTTTCGTCGTTCCAGGGCGAACCGATTCGGGTTCTGAAACGTTGTGCGGTCATGGGTAGCTTGATCACCCATAACCATTGCCATCAAGTAGGAAAGGCTAGCTTTGGGACGGCAACAACAACCTGGCGACTGAAGGTAGACCTCCAATGCAGAGCATGAGAAATATCCGTAATAACGATTGCAATACGATACCGAAGAGCACAATAATAGTTATTGCAATAATTACAATGTATTTTAGCGATTTTTATGGGACGCCCACGCGTGCTTAAAGCTAAAAACATGATCTCCCAAAAGTAAACACACGTTTGCATCACGAAAACAGTATATCGCACGGCAGGACCAGAGCAAAAGAGGTTACACTCCGCAGCTAGAGCGAAACGGTTGGAGAAAGAAAAATACAATACTATTCTGTACATTTTTTATTATAGTTAAATGCGCTAAAAGCAATAATAAATTATTCCGTCAGTATAATATCCGTAATATTGATATTATATTATTTTTCCCAGTCCCTGCTCCAATGCGTGCAAGATGGCGTTCTTCATATATAGTTCAAGCGGAGGTCCGATTTCGGACCATGCCAGTGATGCTGGTTGCCAATGTGCCTCGAGGCCCAATCTCGCTGTATTTAGGCGATCAAGACGGGCAGGAACACAGGGGCCTGCTTTATGGTTACTGGTTCGTTAGAGTTTTTACCTGCGGCTATTTTCTGAGTCAAGCGGATTAATTATAAACAGTAGGATTAATTGTAAAGCGTCCAGAGCAGGATTTAGCTTCAGCGATAAATGAGTTTGTGTGGCTTTCACAAATAATATTTGCAGCTAAATTGTGTTACAGGCGACTCGCCACAGTTTGCGAGTGCCGCTGTGCAAATAACTCTTCCGGCTTCACTCTCTACACTGGATTTAGCTTTAGCTACAGATGAGGTGTGTACGCTGGTTTAGTTTCAGATCTATTAAATAGATCTCAAATTTTGTGCTTACATACTCTATTCGGAACGATATCACATAGCAAACATAAAAGTTATTCCATTGAGGACAGTATTATAGTAGAGGTGTGTGTATACGCATGTCCATTAAAATAGAAAATTCATGCTGTTGTAGGGTGTACGCGAAGGGGTGTCAGGATGCATTGCACTTCTTAGCTCAAGTCACATTTTTCAAGCAACCCGCCCCCAAGTCTCGACCTAACCTTCCGAGACCGCTCTGACCTTCTCTCTACCCTCAACTCTATATAATAGCGTCACACAACCACACCACTACTTGTCCGATACACGGTTACCTAACCTGGATCACGGCGGTGAGTTCACCATGGCGTCAGACCAAAATGGTTCACGACAACCTCCATCTTCAATATCGATAAACCCTTCATACAGCGACAGTGATGCCCTTTTATCCAGCGTCAGTGAAGACTTTGCTGGCAGTATAACCCCACGGTATTCTGGTGTAATTCCTCGACGCCAAGATGGTCGTAGGGAGAGTGGGGAAGCCGTCGAGGTTGAACGTGGCAGCGACAACGACGAAAACTACGAGTACCAAAGCAACAGTTCAGAGGGCAGTTATGTAACTCCTCCGGTCTCCAAGGAACCTCCTTCACTCAACTTCGTAAAGACAAGAGTGATGTGGTTTTCATTGATCACCCTATCCGGTTTGCTAACAAGGAAGAAGAACGTGCATTTTTAGATGGTCTCGAGAATGCACTCTTTTCGGTGCTTCAAAACTGGAGATCTACCACCATGCTGACGTGTTCTGCTCACCTTGATTGCACTGCAGTGGAGCAGATCAAGAAAGAAAACAATGGGTAGTACGTCTTATCGAGGGCCGGCACACATACCGCGTTTTCAGTACCATCGAGCCTTCAGACAACGGAATTCACAAACCGTTGTTGTCCGAGATCGACAACCTACTTCTCGGGGGCCAGGGTCTAAAAGCGTCTGACCACTTTACGGGTCCGGTACAAGGATTCGGCTGAAATTCTTTCACTTCTGCCAACTGGGAGCCAACTCAAAAACAGGTCTCACAACCTCCGAAAGCGAGGTGACTTTGCTATAACAATGTACGCTGCTATGATGGAGTGGGCTTCACCTCGAATGTGCACTTCCAAGGAAGAGTTTTTCCAGGACATGCCGTTCATTGTGGAAAAGAATGCAGTGCAAATTTGTAAGCAGCCTTTCAACTACCAGCATGAACTGATTGTTCTCGACTGTTTCACGGATACGGTAGACAGTGGGGATCTTTATATTTGCATTGTCTTCACGTCAAGACGACTGTTTCGGACTGCTCCGCGCGCAATGCTTGGGCAGCGGTCGATGGTAGGCACTCAAATAGACTTTTGGGTGTGACTGATGGAACATACAAGCTTCATTTGGGGGTGGACACTTGTTTTCTTCGGAACGTCTGGTTTACAACACAACATTGCACAAATACCAGCAAAAATTCTACCCAATGGATTTCATCTTTGTTCGCACGGAAACTGCGTTCGCGTATGCCAAACTTTACACGGCAATGTCCGCTGCAAGGAGTTTTTGGCGGTACCTCGAACTTCGCTTTGGGTCAATGCATCATTCTCAAGCGATCGCAATGCGTTTCGCCAAGTTTGGCCAGCTTTTGAATTGCTGTCCACACTTGCATCGCAAGAAATGAGGGAAAAGGGACTTTTATCAGACGCCGAGCGATATAACGACATCGTAAAGCCACAACTCGAGTATATGAGCGAGGCACGGTGGGGCGAGCAGTTTGGGGTGTTGTTCGATTATGTGACTGAAACCCGGTCGACATTGGGTGAACCCGAGTACGCCCAGTGGCTTGACGTCGAATATTTGACAGCTCCGTGGGATCTATGGTACTATACAGCCAGTGATACACCAGGTGTGGTTCCGTAACATGGATTTGAAGGCTACAACTTTGTACCGCGCGATCAAGCTTTTCAATAGTCGACTTGAAGAGCCTGATGATTACCGTCTACTTCCAAACTACCTAGTCTCATCCCAGAGAAAAACAGGTTCTCGTGTGTCGCTCAAACTAGATAACAACGGCAGATTTTCCGTGCGTTTCTTCTCGTGACCTGTAGCCAAGATGCATACGTCTTGGACCCCGTACTGCAATCGGACGGAGCTAACATGAAAGGAGAACGGTATAATGGTCAATGCCTGACCCTTATTGGAATGGACGGAGTTGGAAACAAAATACCTGTAGCTATAGCGTTCGAACCCTCCGATACAGTGGATAACGTTTCGTGGGTTTTCGCAAATTGCATGACAGGAGGCTTCAACCTTCCAGATATTCCTGTGTTCTCCGACAGAGGCAAACAAAGAGGAGCCCAAAAGTATTTGGCGTCTCAAGGGTTTTCTATGAACCTCAAGTTTTGTGCTTCCCAGATTTGCCTGAACGTCAAAAGGCAATTTTCGCTCAGTATACACAGAGATTGATCGCGTCGAGCCTTTCGTGTATCGTCTTCAGAAGTCCGACATCATAGCTGAATATGAGGCATCGTTAAAAAGTATTGAACAGAACCTCACAGCCCATCGCTCACGTCGCAGACCTGATGGAATTCTTGAGAAGCGGTCCGTTGCCGATTATCTTCACGCCATTCAATCCACATGCTGGACAAACCTCTGAAATTATGAGCACAACGAAGTTGAGTCGCAATATCACTTGCACCACTGGCGTCTTAAAACATCGTATGGGAAACCCTGTCCTTTGCTTGGAGTTAGAATTACCAGTGCCAACGAAGGCGAAAACAATACCGTGTTGAAAACGGGATGAGAGACGCCGAGGTGTTAATGGGATTTGCTTCTTTTGCGAGCGCGCAGCTCTCCTGATTGCTCGTAAGAAGGAAAAGGCAAAATCGTAGAGAGATGACAACAGTAACGTAACCCCGAAGGCGAAGTTTCTTTTGATAAAGAGCACGCCAAAAGCTCTGTTTGCACAGTGACGTCGACTTCAGAATCGATTTTCTACATGAAAGATTGTAGACGTGCTGAAAAAATCAACCGTACTTCCTATTGCAGCGACAGCACTATGCCTCCTACACTCGCTCGCTGCCACAAAGTTGATCTGCTTTTAAAGAGCTGCGTTCGTTGCATTTCGAGAGAGCACCTGATAATTCCATGCCGGCATATACTTGCTGCATTAAAGGCCAGTAAAGTCAAGGAACATCATTGCGTCGACCTTCAGACACTATTTGAGAGAGGTTACTCGGTTGCTACGTACAGTGAAGCTTTTGAGTTCACCGATATCGATCTCCTTTGGCCTGTGATCTTAAATGCGACACCAACATTCTACCCCCGCCGCTGTACAAGCATCCTGGCAGCGCGCCTAAGAAGGCAAATACTAGAGACAAACCAAAGCGGCAAAAAGAATACCCAGAAAAGGAGAAAAGCCTGGATCTTCACGTCAACAATCGGCTTCAAACACGAATTCTCTTGAAAACAGTAATGACAACGACAGCAGCCATTTTCTTCAAGAAGCGGATGAAGGGATACTCGCAGGACTAAGTCAGCAACTTAAAGCATCAGTACCGCAGAAACGGCGGGCGTACGAATGCAGTGAGTGTGGTTTCGCCGATGGCCACAACCTCGCGCCATGACCCGATACTACGAAGCATCCAACTCAAGCAGGGAGTGAGATAACACCAGACATTTACGGGGTCAGTGGGTGCCCCATTCAAGCTCTGCGCAACGCACGTCTACGAGCAAACACTACGCAGTAAAAGTTGCAGCAATAAAACAACAGCAAACTACTAGTTAAGAGATAAATTCAATTCATATTCCCTGCACAATATTTTTTTTAAAAAGGTAATTTCCCACTTCCCGGTGATCCTGACAAGGGCCTGTTTGTGTGAAGATTGATCCTGATGTGGACTATCAGTGCATTGTGTGGACGCACAGGGTGTTGAAGCTTCGTCGAACGAAGAAGATTATTTTCTGCGAAGATAACCAAGCTACGATCCAAGTGATCAAGGAATTGAGTAGCGAATACAAGGTTAAGAGGGTTGAGTTTTACAAGATTCGTGACATCGTTGAGCGAAGCCTTTTCGAGGTGAAGTACTGTTTCAGTGAAGATAATGTTGCGGACATTTTTATGAAGCCGCTCGGTCCACTGCAGTTTAGCGTACTTCTCGAACGCCTGAACGTGTTGGCCGTGCCTGAAAACAGGTAGTTGCGCACGGCGAGCAAAGGCAACAACACGAAGTGGGAGTGTCAAAGAGAGCAACGGCACTTGGTTCTGTCGTGTAATTGACTCGACTCGTCCCTGATTGAACTAGGCGTGGTCCGCCAACTTACTTAAATTTTGTTTACTCAAACTTAAGCCCGATTATTAACGGGGTGTACTCGTGTGCGGTTCTCTGGTAATCCCAAACTTGCTGCGTGGGCCAACAGCGTTCGTGTTCTCAGTTCCTTCGGTGCTACAGCTCTTAGTATGATAACCGCACGCGAGTACAGCCTGACAATCCCCAAGCGCTGGCTACTTCGTTTATGGATATCCTCGTACTGAAGATAGGAATGCACCTCCTTGTTTTATTCACGCATGAGAGGACATATTGGGAGAAGATTAATTATATGGGCTAAAATGGGGATACAATTGCCCGGTGCTGAATGAGAATGGGCGAGGTTTGGAATGGCAGCCGGAGTTAGTTGATAGTGACTATGGCCATGAGGCTCCTGACTGGCCTGACGGTAATGCACGGATTATTTTCACGTACCACTTATTTCCTTATTTACGCGCAGCGACTTCTGCATAGCCCCCCATCCCCAATCTTATTTGTCCTTCGATTATCACTAACACGGCCTCAGAGTCACAGATAGTACTGAGCCCATTAGTAGTCATAGCAGTGCTAATAGCACTACAATTACTACTAATGATAATGATAACGAAATCAATTGAAGACGATAGTAGACCCAATCAAATTAGTAATCGAAAAAAGCGCTAACAGAAATATTAGAACTACTATCCTGAGCCACCTTCAAAGGCCGCGTGGTTTTACTGCTTTCTCCAGCTCATTTCTCGCATTCTTCGTTTGCCTTCGTACGCGAAACAATACGTGAGGTGTACAAAGATTTATTGTTCCTGGGAGGACGTGCAGAAGACGTCTCCGTGCAGCGTTTGTAAGAGTCTAGTGCATCATCTATGCAGTAACGATATGGGGTGCAGATTTTACTCGAGTACAAATCAGATGTTCCACAAGTGCAGCCGAATTTAAGACACTCGGCGAGTGCGTTTACTATTTCAGGATGTACTCGGGTGTTGTTGAAATCTCCAGCTGCGAAACGCGCGCAATGCCTTGTTGGAAAGAGGCGTTTCCCATACGGTACGCACAGCAGCATTAAATGAGTGGGTTCGGAGCTAGCGAGTGATTGCGCAGGAGCCTCTTTTCCTTAACATTCAGTCCAGGCCGAAAGCGTACGGGTAGCATGGGTACAAGTCTACCCGTACGCGCGAGCTCTGATAGTTTAAATGGAAGTTTGTATGAAATTCCATCTGATCAACAAAAAACGAGGCAAATGATCTTGGATGCAGGATTTGAGTAAACGAGTATACATTTTACAAGATTTCGTAGGAAATATTCAACACGCACATTTGACCAGAAAACCTATTCATTTTGGCTAATTTAAGCATATTTGAGTTCTCCTGACTTTCAGTATTCTTCTCATCTAGTTTGTTTGAAGATTGAGCCTCTATAGCTCTAAAAATATTTTTAAACTCGATTATGCGTTTACCCGGATTGAGCCTGCGTTTCGATACGATAGCTTGCTGGAATAAAGCTGGAAAGTAGATTCCTGACTCTCTATTCCTTCGTCTTTGTCCTCGTAAGCTTGGTATTTCGATAGCCCCTCTGTATGCTTCAACTTTATTTTTTAAGTTGAGCCTACCGGGTAGCGACTCGTTATCCTACCCCTGGAGACAAAACGAACCTTTTGTCTACAGGGTAGGATAACGAGTCTCGTGCATTGAATTTGCCTTTGCCCTCAAATATGTCCTGCACCAAACAAGGCCGTGCGCTAGCGCCGGGCGAGCTCTGAAATTCGAATGAAATGGTGGTGAGCCGCGTTTTAAAGCCGTGGTTGTCCAGCATAGGGGGACGAACATGAGGAGCGGTAAATTGTATTTAGGTTTCATCGTGGAAGATACTCAGGTTCATACATATCCCCGGAGGGGCTGCTAGTTGAGTGCATGAAGCTATCCTAGTTTGCGTGGAAAATGTCTAATTCTGCCGGACTACAGAACCACCCACCCGGCTTGAAGTAGACGTCGCGATGTGGATGTGCTCCACATAGTCCCAGTCATGATGTCGTTGAGCATGTTCAGATCCTGGTTGCACGTACTGGGTACGAGCTAGCGGCTATAATATAGTGCGGTCGATGGAGCCGGCTTCTGTTGTTATAATTGGTGTTGCGTGAATGTTGAACTAGCACGCCACAGGCAACACGCAGATTTTTGACTAGTTCTCGCTATATATTAGTGATTGGAGTGACTTTGGCTTATGTCAATGTCGAGATCTCTAAAGTTAGCAAGTTGAAGTTGCAATATTACGACCAAAAGCAAAAAATTGACGTGTAATTTTGTCAGTTCTTGAGGGTTTATTAGATTTGGAGATGAGCTGTTGAGCTGGTGCGTGTTGTTGATTTATGGATTTTGGCAAGTATGTTTTTGAGCGGAAAATCGGATAACTGATATACTCTGAAATAAATTTCAGAGAATTATATCCCTCACGGATAAGCACGTGTCGTATGCCGCTTCGGAAAGCAGCTGCGGCCTACAAGTCTCGTGTGAGCCTTTACGACTGCGCTATAAAGACCTTGTTTCTATTGATGCACGAAGCGTGTGCTTCTGCGAGCGGCGAAGCAGACAACAAAGAGGAACGAGGCGCTGAACGCACAAAGCGGAAGTCCGCGGGGGTGTCAAATCTGACTAAAAAGTGCGCAAAGGTGTCTGTCTCAGCTTCGCGAGAGCAGGACATCGTGACGTCTATATTTATTTGAGCGTACTTAGAAGAAGGTCTGCGGTATCCAATAGTTCAGACGCGTTCCCCGAAATGTCTCCACATTCATACAAAATCAATATAGTCGAATTCTATCTCGAAACATGCCCAGTGCGTATACCGTGTCTCGTACGAACTGAAGCGAACCCTTACACATGAGATAGCTAGAAGGCGAAAAGCACTTTAGAATCTCGAACGGAGTTCCGCCACAAAATTACCACCTCGCCTGAAGAGGGACAAGGGTTCCTGACTGTGATTCGGCATTATATGCAATTCAAGACTACGTGCTCTCAATCAAGAAACACGTCAAGGTCAAACGAGGAGGCGCTTGGTGTGCTCGTCGAGCGCGTGCACGATGTTTATGAAACTGTATCGTTGCACGAACACCACTTCCTGGCGCGTAGCGTCAGTGAACTTCACCCACATTAACTGCACCGCGAAGCGGGTTCGTAGATGCGAGAACTGTCATGAAACGGGTTACAACAAACACACATGCACGAATCCCACGGTCTTTCTGACCGAGTGACCACACCGCCCGTGAGCGCAAAGCTACCAAGGTAGAAGAAATAGAGCTTACTTACTTCCTAAAGTGTACACCGGTAGTATTAATACTATGTACTGTAGCAGCAGAGCTAATTAATACAGCTTCATCACAATCGAAGACCCTTTCTGTTAAATGTCAGTTAAAATAACAAGCACCCTTTAAAGACGACAGCACCTTTAAAAAAATGGGGGTAATCATGAGCACCTTTTAAAGAATGCCCCAATTATTGTACTTGCCGATCATCTCAATAACAGCTATACCCGTAAAAAACCGAAATATACTGTCTGACATTCTTTTTCCACCGCGCACTCACAACCACCACTGTGTTCGCCTTTCTACTTCTGACCCTCAACTAAACTATCACATGCAGTTTTCTTACTAACATACAGTCACATAAGTTAACTGCGAGCTCTTCGAGCCAACTAGTACATGTTTCAATTTATTCGCCTTCTACCACGCCTCGATCTCCTTGTTGATCAATTCGCCTCCCTTGTCCGTCCGGATTTGACAAACCTTGTACATGGTGCGTACTGTGCGTGTTAACACTTGCTGAACCTTGTGTCTACCAGCCTTGCGTTCCGCCCACAAGACTTATTCCTTCATATGTTGGTAGATCACGCTGCTCGATTTGCTTGTCAGAAAGTGCACCGTCACAAAACGAGAGTATCCCTCCATGATGACGAGCACGGCTTCAAATCTGGTGCCGTTGTCCTTTCTCGGGATTAACCAGTCTGCGGACCCATCTGGTTCGGCTCCTTTGTGTTGCGGTCAAGTTTCTTCAGATGCTGCCTCTGCTTCAATGTGACAGGCATCGCAAGTTCTAAGGTCGCGCTGTCACAACACTATGCCACACACAAGCTCCTTGCCCACCATCAGCTTCCGGTACTGTGTGCAAGTGTGACCCAAACGCTCATGTCGAACTTTGAAAGATGCTACGCGTTCTGCAGTAGCAAAATTACACAAAGCATAATCGGGCGGTTCAACTATTCACCCACTTGTTGGATGAGTCACTTGAAAACCCGACGTAGATTCATGAGGAGCAGCAACAATGACAGTCCGTCCTTCCTCTCTCACACGAAATGGTTTTACTTGTGGGTAATAGTCAAATTCAAAGCCCTGTTCCACCGCTAAACCAATCGACAGGTAGCACCAGGCACGTAAAAAATATCGTTCAAGTAAACAACAGCTTGTTCTTCATCAACATCGGTAGCAAGTTCCTACTCCAGCAATCCTTGATGCCAAAGCTGGAGTGACACCTTGAATGTGTAGCGTTAGATGTGAGTCAGGGGTCATCACGCAATCAAGTGGGTTTTCTGTCATGTAGACATTGGCAGACGTTTCAAAATAACACCAACCTCAACCTCACTGTCATCTTGGTTTACTCCATCGCCATGCATGACCACATGACCAGATTGCTTAGCTTCCTGCACATCTTCGTCACTCGCACTGATCTGATTGTCCTTCAGTACGTCACTCTGAAGTCTCGCATTGATCAACAAGGTGTCCAGAATACCCGTGCCTCTCCAGCCTCTTCCCTCTCGCTGGGAGTGCCCACAGGACCGCCATCACACCGTCTAGTGATCATGTTCACGCGCGGCTTCCTTTTGCTCATTTGCATTGGCTTCGTCGCGCTCTGGGTTTTCACCCTGTTCGGGCGAGATGCGTCGTTCTCCCGCAATATAGCACTTCTTTGTCTTCTTCTTCTTGGGGTCTCCGGGCTTCTCCTGTTGTCGATTTTCGCACTTATCACTTTGGCCTTGGGTCCACCACCATTTCCACCGTGCTTCTGACCTCCTCACTGCTTACCTCTACCCTTGGTTTATACGTCTTCTGGCGCGAGTCAGCAATACGAATCGGATCTCGGGCACCTTCGGGTGATGTGTACCCAACGCCCGCGTTGTAGTATGACATAACCACTTGTGGAACTCTCCGAGCGGAGAAGCTCTCTCCGACCGGACGAGTTATCACTTTGTATTAAACATCGGCTACGAACACTCGGCCGCCACCGATGGTCGACACAAACAGCCAACCCCGGTGTTGGCGTCAAATGATGTGTATCCACAATAGGATGCACGACGTGTCAAATGACAACATGTAGATATGCATTGTCCACCACAAATAGTTCCCACCGAACCTTCCGCTAGGACCTTTCCACCTGAAATCAATTCACGAATTCACTTTGCATACACTCGTCTAGATGACGCTAGACAGGTGCACACACTCCAAAACAAATAGGCACGTCAATACCACGTCAATGCCACCACACATGTCGAACACGTTGCCTTTAACAGTATCAACGTGCTCCATACAACCAAACGCCCCTTCCACCCAGTCAGTCTTGTCCCTACCGGGCAGATGGAAACGACTCAGCCTTACGCCTAGTCGCCACATCACAGCTTCCAGCGGTGCCCAGCGAGGAACAATTGGCGCCGCCGCGCATACATACTGCCCACATTGATGGGTATGGAATCCTACGCCAACCCACCGGTCTCTGGTCTTTCATGATAGGAGAGCAAACCACATGTATACGACTTACCCATCTGAGCGTAAAATAATATCAAAATAACAATCTTCATCGGAACATTCTTGTCCTAAGCACTTAACGATACCGGCATGTATGGCCGCATCGGCTAACGCTCCCAGTGCATACCCCCGCCCCGGGTCTCCACTAGAACCTTACTCCGCGCGGACAAAATCCAAACTGACTAACTCGGATGGGATCTGAGATTCGGTTCAGTGCGGACCATCACTCCTCAATTTTGGTGTAGCACTTTGTCACAGTAGCAAATGCCCGATTTCAAACTCTCGAACTGGTATTGGTTAGGCATGCAGTCTAGTAACATCTTCACCATATCAATGGTTTCCGCAGTATACTCCAAGGAAGTCAATTCGGATCGCAGGTTGAACATCGTGCTTAAATGAGCTTTCACATCTCCACCTGGGGGCAACTTCACTGTTTCCAGCTCATTCTATGCGATGTGGTAGTCTTGATCCCCGTGCAGTCGTAGATCCTCACAAAGCGTTCCACATATCCGTCCCTGTGGTCTTGTATCGAGCTTGATATAGCTTGTCCGCCGGCAATGATATTCCACTCAGTTGCATAATCGTCGCTTAGTTGCCCTCGAAGTCCTGCTAACTCTCCGCACTTGTAAGGTCCTCTTTCAGCAGGTTTCTCTACACAATCTCCGTGCGTTTCTTCTCCCTGAAGACAAGCCCCATGGCCCACTTGTACTGGTGGCAATCCTTCCCATCCCAGTTCTTTGACACACCATCATTTGTGTACTTCATAGGCTCCATCTTGGCTAACCACCCGTGCAGCCGTCTCTGCTGTAATAGCTGAGTTGGGAAACAACATATACGCGGCGATAGAACACATGACGGCAGGGAATTCAATCGACATAAACAAGCATAAGCTCTCCCAGTCACGTCGGTTGGCTCGTCACAGGCGTCTTCATCGTCGACTGCGTTCTTGAGGAAAAATGCTACATACTGATTCATAGAATGCATAATTCGCCCGGCCACTCACTGGATAATCGTACTGGTTGTAGAGGCGCTCACTTGCGTACTCGCTCACCAATTTCGCGACCAGCGACATTTCACGGTCATATTTAGCGTTGTGAGCCACATTGCCTTATGAACGAGGCTCGCGAAGTTTCTCTCTTCTCGGCTCTGGTAATACATTATTGCGATCACACATTCATCCAGCCCTAATAAAGATCCCATCGAATCTTTCAAATTCCTCCATGAGGACTCAAGCCTGGTGTTGGTGTTGTTCCACAGTGTCACTGCATTCTGTCGCTCGTACATACACCACATTTCCTGTAAGAGTACCAGTCCTTTGTAAATACACCTCGAAAGGGTGTAGCTCGGCCCAGAAACGCCGCCATGTGCCCAAATCAAGTGACGATGGCGACTGTCGCGGTAGAGATGAGAGTTGGGTCGCGGCATCTGATAAGGCTCGTCTGCTCAAGTCGACACGAACGAAGGAAGTACAGTGTATCAAGCTGACAGTGAGCGAACTGTGGCCTTCGATACAGGAGTAGCCTCTCCTCCATTACATCAGCCGTAGTTCAAATCCTGGAAGACCCTTTACTCTTATCTTAGTGACTACTTCGCACATAGCTACCAGGTTCGTCAATAGCGCCATTTTTTGTTTGCAGTTTCCAGACGAGACGACATCATATTGTTTGTTTATCTAGATGTTTCGCGACCGGACATATTGTTTGTTTATCTAGCTATTTCGCGACCGGACCAACAACAGCGTCCAATCTCAGAACACGAAGATCAAGACCTCCAAGTCGTCTGCACCTTTGATGGGTGCAATTTAACAAGACGCTCGTGTGCACACATGCCGGCGAGTAAAAGTCTCGTGGGATTGGGAAGAGACTACGGCAAGGGTCTTATTCGAAGGAGTGCAGTGCTCAGGTATGGGTTGTCCTCTTTGTGTTCAGATGGTATCAGATGGTTTCATTTCGGCCTGACATTGGCTCAATAGAGTACGAAATCTAACGCGAATGATGGGTATACTTCTTTTCTATTAGATGCGTGTGTGCGGTTGTCAACAATGACCCCCGAGGACCTCGACGTCGAGGTTTGCATCACGAATGCCAGACTCGAGCCCAACCAATATCTGAGAAAGCGCATCTACCAGCAGTACGCTTCGGTGAGAACTGCAATACCCTCCCATGTCGAGGATACGGTGGACGATCGACGCAAAGCCGGTGCTAAGAAGATGAACATCCAGCAGTATATCGTCGATCAGTCTGACTGTACTCTTCTAGTCAAGACGTCCACAATCTCATCCGAAAGCTCAAAGATCGAGACCACATAGCTCAAACCAGCGCACAACGCTTAAATGAGTGGTTGATAGACTTCTGTGAAGAACCCGGTAACATCGGACGCGTTTTTTGTTGAGCGGCAAGGCGAGAAGGCTTGAGTCGAGCTCACTATGACCAGACACATATCCACACTTTGATGTATTTGTTTTTGTTTATGTTTTATACAGAACGTTGCTACATGCATTACGCTTCAAAGTAAGCAATTGTGGGAGATCTTTGAACGGTGACCAAAGGTAATGTTAATTGACGCGGCACATGGGACGAACGTATCCAAGTACAAGATCTTCTCGTTCATTCTGCACGACGCATTCGGAAAAGGGCAATTCGCACAACACTATGTTCTTCAAAATGAGCGTGCAGTTGCGCTTTTGACTACGATGGAAGAATTAAAAAGAACAACCCAGGTTGGACGCGGATTCAGTGTGTCATGATTGACAAAGACTTCACCGAAATGTCGGTGCTACCGTCTGCATTACCGGGAGTACGCATCCTACTATGTCACTTTCACGTTATCAAGTATCTGCGTGTACAGATAGCTCTGTTGGGCTACAGCTTCACTTCCTGGCAGAAGAAGCAGATCTGCAGCGTTCTGCCATTGCTAGTCTACGCGAGAACAGAGCCCGAGTACAGCAGGCACCGCGAATTCATGCACCAAACTGCATCAATTAGCTGATCGGCGCTGTGAGCTGGACACGGATGATCAATTGATTTCTGATGCACGCGCCATACAGTTGGCCCAGTAATGTTCCACGTGCTCACCCCCACTACCAAAACAAAATTGAAATGAGTGGAGTGAATAAAGTTGGTTAAGACCAATACACTGATCCAAGTCCGACTTGCTTAGATGGTTTCAGCAATCACTTCCAAAGTATTTATTGCTGTTCAAATCGGTAAGAAACTACTGCAATACGACTAATACCCTGAGTAATAATTTGTAACTGATGTCTAAAAGGTGTATTGTTAAGTATTTACATCAGAGTTCGATTAACCCTGCGCGAGGTGAGAAGACAGTATGGGAGCACCACGGCAGAAAAGATAAAGAGCACGTATCTGCAATGCTACTAGGCGATTCCGAAGGCCAAAAATATCCACCGTTTTCGGTGTTGTAGTCTAAACGCTCTACTGTGCCGGGCGGCGACCAATAAAACTGAGAGAAGCGACGCGGCTTCTGCATTTTTGTCGGGAAAAAGAAAAAGGGGATTATGCAGATGTGCAACCTCGAGCTATATGACAATCCATCTGCGTGGTGGAATGAGATTATTCATATCAAGTGGCAACTTTCTATTTTACTAGTCGACGATTTATCGGGTTGCTGGACTCCGGCGGTTCACGAACATGCAACGTCTATTGACCTGTATCTCATGCGTGTACCCCCACCTTGGGGTTAGCCGTGTCATCCGGCTGACATAGCCCGGAACAGGCCATTTAAAGCCCGCCCTTGGAACGAGTTGGTAAAAATACTATGTGGAAAACTACGGGAACACTCTAGGTCTACACACGCATTCAAATTGTTCCTCCTACTCGGTCGACGATTTTCGAACGGTTTTGTTCGAGCTGGACGATGCTTTCGCTCTCAACCATCAAGCTTGGACTCGGTAACCATTTGTCAAACCACTCGGAATCAGCCCCAGGATTTTTAGCCGCAGCACGTACAGTGCTTGTATGACGACTCGATTGGGTCGTAGAGGAGCAGCGTCTTCTTCGAAAGGTCGATCATAATGCTACACCAGTGGTTACCGTTGCAGTTTACAGGGATGAGAACGCGCTCATCTGACGTTCCAAAAGACAGCAGAGATCTCTGTTTCATCTGTCACTATTCCGTAGTCGTCGGCGACGCCGATCAAGTTAGGGCTCACTGAGATCACGTTTGGAATGCCATTGAACAGCTTCTGAATCAACGTGACCATCGTAACGTCGCTAAGGCGACCTTTGGCAGATAGATCAAGTGCTTCCATCTTTGCATAGCATCATTCGACTATGTGAGAATAAGAGCAGCGTTAGGTAACATAGCGAGTGTTACCTCATTTGTCAGCAGTCTAAGGCCCTGTAACTTGGAGCAGAGGTCTGGGTCTTCTTTCGTGTGAAAGGCGGCGTCAATGTCTAGAGTGAAGACCACTGCGGATGCCACTTTGGGCGCCTTCGATGTTCCGGACTGTCGTTATGGCGCGGTGGTATTGCTTCATAGTGGCGAATGTACTGGTTCTAAATATACCAATGGCAGGTATATCTACAGCGACATCGCGTTCGGCTAGACCTGCGTGTTTCCCTTGCAGCCTCACCCCATTTTCATCGCATTCCCGAAGCAAACCCTTCGCAAAGACCCTCACACTTTTGTCAGCCGGTACGATGGGCTTGCTAGCTGGCCGTTTTGTTAGTTGCATTGCCACGGGAGGCTTCACCTTCTTCTCGAATACAAACACTTTGAACTTGCTGAGTGTATCTGCTGCGTATGTCGGATCACCCGCCAATACATCAGCAATGATGGCTACGCTCAAGTTTATGCTGTGCATTTCGGAGTCCTCTTGGGCCATTGCCACTGCCAAATTTCTTTTTTGGCTATGGAGGGCTTGATTTTCGGGCGCCCTCTGATTTTGGGGCGAAACGACTTGAAAGTTATCGTCATCTTGCGCTAGAGGCACTAGTTGCAAACCAGTGTCAGACGGTTCTTCGCATAACTCAGATGGTGCGGACCCCACTCTTTGTGTTGCAGTGCCCATCTCAGATGGTGTATTGACCATTTCAGATGGTGACGGGCTTTGACGGGATGGCGCAGTCTCCATTTCAGGTGGGCTTGCCATGGGCACGCTAGTCTCCACTGTAGCCGCGGTCGGTATGTGTCTGCGACACGAGCTCCGTTGCCGGAGGGTCCGTATCTAGGGGGTCCTTCCCTGGTGGCTCTGTCTCTGGTGGTCACGGCTGTTAAGCTAGTGTGTCTTTTTCACACTCACCAACACCAATGTCAATCAGCACTTCGGACGACTCCTCGTTTGCGCGACAGGCTGTCTCCCGATCAGCGCCATTCCCGTGGTTTGGGATGTGTTTAGTTGACAGCTCGCTCCCCACGCTTAAAGAGGTTTCTTATTTGTTGAAGTGCCTGTAGTGCCGAGCGATATTGAGGCATATCCATGGTCGCAGCAATTGTAATCGCGGTCTGCTGAGCTTCTCGGTACTTTCGATTATAGCCTCCACGGGTTGCTCTCATCCCACAATACCTTTCCCACCGCAAACGAACTGACCCACACATTATCCATGGAGGGCGCATGTTGAAGCGACGCCAGCAACCATCTCGCCGGTAGTAGCTGAGTAGGAATGACGACCTTCATGCCTAGGGCCTTGCGAAGGTAAAACACGTGTCTTCACGGGATCAAACGGGTCGTCATAAAGAGGCACGAACAGTCCCAGTTCAGCTTGTTCACAGAGTACTCCACACCAGACTCATCAGAAGCGTCGGCATCATCTGCCATGTTTTTGATAGAAATTATCCCAGGTACGGCCTCGAAGAACGAGTAACGCACGTCCGCTGACAACGTACGTGTACTGCTCGTAGATAAGCTCACATTCGTGCTCACTCGCGAGGTTTGCTACGAGTGTCATCTCGCGGTCGTACTTGCTGTTGTGAACACTACAAATCTTGGCTGAACGGGCTACAAAGCTGCTCTCGTTCCGACTCTGGTAGTACATGATGGAGGCGACACACTCGTTTAGACCCATTGTTCGACTCATTGTGTCTTTGGCTGCTTCCACGAAGCCTCAAGCCGGTTATTTGTGTTGTTGCCTAGCGTCACTGCGTTTTGACGTTTACATGAACACCACATTGCCTTGCAGCTATCCCAATTCTTGACAAAGTACATCTCGAAAGGGTGCGAATTTATGAGTGTGAGACGGTCACAAATGACCACGTGTCCATCCAGATGGGGAGAGATGGTCACTTCACTATCCAACCCAACAGATTGCCCACCCAAGCTGGTAGAAGGTTGCTCTAAGTCGTTGTCTTGTGCAGCTGGCCGTGATCCAAACGACAAAATGTGACGCATGTAGGCTGGGTGCTTCGAAAATCCTTGCTCCGTCTTTGCGTATACCATAAGTGACACCATACTGCAGAGCTGTGCCTTTTGTCGCGACGATAGCGCGTAGTCAGCCGATGCAACTTGCTCCCGTAGGTACTTAATGACGTGAAACTGGCAAAGTAGAATCACCACATCTGGCAGCGTTTCAGAACGGTTATTTCAGTAAAATCCTTGTCAACGATGACACACTGTAGCTAGGACCATGCCGGAGGGTTGGATTTGAACTCCTCTAAGGAGGTAAGTAGGGTAGAGACCCGCTCATTCTGAAGGACAGCATGCTGTACAAATTGCCCTTTCCCGAACGTGCACTATGAAGGAGAATATCTTATACTTGGGCTCGTTCGTGCCATGCGTGGCATCTATCAGCATAACCTCAGGAAAGTGATGCAACATTTCGCGGATGAGTTTGGTATGTAGTGTAATACGGGTAGCGATTCTCTACATAGTGAAACATCGCGTAGTTAAAAACCAGCTTATTTTGATGTACGACCCATAATTCTGCTCATCTTTTCCTGCACGGTATCGACGAAAATGCGTCCAATATTGCCTGGTTCCTGACAGAACTCATTCATCCACTGATTTAAGCGCTGTGCGCTGGAACTCGACGACGCGTCTCGCTCTTTTAACCGCCGCACCAGATTGTGTACATCACGAATGCCCATGTTACATTCCGAGTCGTCGTGGATGTACTGCAGGATGCTCTTTTTCTCCGCCCCAGCGTTGCGTAACTCGTTGGCGGTCTCGTGCACGGAGGACGACATGGCTGTCTGTACGGCTGGATACTGCTCATACTTGACTCTTTCCAGCGGGTGATTATGATGAAGTTTGGTTGTCGTAATACACAGTGCGAAGACTGGGTCGTCTGCCCGACCATTGACCACTCGTACACACGCGATAACCTGTAGAGCACAACTGGAAATCGGTTTAGACACTCGTAGCCCAATTAATTCCATCTGATCACATACAATCACACTTGAGACAATCCGGGCCCACCTGAACCCATCCAGAACCATCTATGCCCATCGGATTGAAACACATACCTGTGCGGTACACTTGGTGTCTTGGGTCTCCTGACGCGGTATTTTTCCCTTGCCCCTCGACTTGAAGGTACCGGCGTGCGTGCAGAGGAGCGTCTTGTTGTAGAGACCCCACTCCTCAGGAACTAATGGGGCAATCGACCTGGACTTCTTGATTTTCTTGTTGCGCTCTTCGACCTTGTTGTTCATCTGAACGCGGAAGCTCTATATACACAACACAACGTAAGTATGATCGTTTGTCACGCTTAAACGTAACACGAGCCTGGTAGGTTTGCGTCATGTACTCGGCCAAGTGCTCGTGGAACTCCTCCCAGGAGTCGAACTGAGTGCGCTTTAGCGGAGGTCTGTTGCAGTCACTGATGACGAGTCTGTCATGGCGGGAGCGCCATCGTCGTTCGCGTTACCTTGCGTGGCCGTGCGATCTTCATCTTCGTGAACACTGGGCACACTTAGCGTGTCGATCCGGCTTGGTGTGTCCGATTGAGTTATGTGCGGCACTTCGGCCGGGAGTGTTCACTCGGCGTCACTACCTTGCTCGCTGTCGCTATCATCGGTCGCTGTTGCGTGCTGCTTGCGCTTCTGCGCCGTGCGCCCCGCATCTGCATTCCAGCGGCCTGTCGACCTCGGTTCCCCCAAATATTTGACTGGCTAGCAACACAACGAAGTATACGCTATACGCTGTACGGATGAAAGCGAGTGTGGCGACGGACGCTGATCGTAGGGATATGTACAAAAACAAGGCAGTCGAAAATCGAAGTCCAGGTGGGCGCGCGATCCACTCTCTTTATTCAAACACAACAAATACGAGTTCATCCGAAACAGTACGTTTCGGTCATACCAAAACGAACGAGTTCATACCAACAAGTACGCTTTAGCCATACCAAAAGTACGAGTCATACCAAAATATACGAAAAGGTCAGAGTAAATATACGAGCTCCTAATTATCTACCTACAGACAGGCAGAATACACTGGTAGATCCTCGCTAGGGCGAGATACGTTGTCACGGTTCTTGCGATCATTTCTGGTGAAAGATCCTAGCATGGCAATACTGATCGTGTGACGAGTATCAGAGTCCTCGGTAACAATGTAGTGTTTGGCATACTAACTGTGAACACACAGAGAGCACATGATCCTTGGACCGAGCCTGGTCAGTTTCGCCAATTCGTTTTTCGAATAGCCCGACGTCTTCCTCGGCCAATTTAGCAATACTGTATCAGCTCTGTGTGATTCGAGCACTAGCATGCTCGGCTTTAGTCGATTTTGACAGTGGATTGAACAGATGCAACGATTCATCTGGAAGCCATAACATCACGCAAAGTAGGGCCCATTCTTTTACAGCCGAGTGTTCCGGCGTCGGCGGCTGATCGGCCTGATGTCCCGTGTCTTGCTCCGCGATTCTTGTCCGTGTAGGTATACTAATGTCCTGAAGGTGGTCATTGGTGGAACTCATCAGGTCGGTGATTAGCGAATTCATCTCCAACACCAGCGTGTCAAGACGACAAAGGCGCTTCAAGACTGGCCCTTCCTCAGCATTCTTGTTCGTCTCGTAGGGAACACTATTGTCCCGGGCACGGGAGAAGATACAACTACACTAGGGGCAGTTAACAAAAATCTGATGGCGTTCTTATTTATGTGAGGTCACTATAGGGTGCAAAATTTGGTTTTACATCCATTTTTGGCGTCCAAATTAAGTAATTTTCAGTCGTTTGGCCACAAATGGGGTCTCTACTGCGAGTAAACCCCGCCAGTTTTGATTGCGGGGATAGTCCAATTATATTTGGATCTGATTGGCTGGATCTCAAAACATCTGGCTTTTTGCGAGCAGCCATCGAAGTTGATACAACAGCGTTCAACAGCTACGTAGATGGGACGAAGCATCATATTAATTTTTGTAGTTATGCTAAAAACAGTACATGACGACTTCGTCGGCGTCTCGATTCCCGTCATCTTGGAGTCCCTGCCCGATTTCACCACCTTCACCTTGTCCATGCTCTTCATCTTTCTGTTCCTCCTTCCGTTCTTCTTGCCATGTTCGCTGCTACTGTACCCATCTACCTCGCCGGATTCTTCCGCATCGCTGATAAGATTGCACTTATCCAGTGCTTCCAGGTATTTGTCTTCAAATCGTTGAACACGGCGGTAGTACTTCTGCCAATTATCATCCTCCACCTTGGTAAAAGCTACGTCCACCTTGTCATCGAGTTCCTTAGCATTGTTTGAACGGTCAAAAGCAATTCGATTTTCATCAACCCCCATACCATCTCAATTGGTTGGAGTCCGGGATGGTATGGGGGCGTGAAATACACCATGTGGCCGTTCTCCTTTGCGATCGTCTGTGTTGCGTATATCGGTGCTGGTCGGTGAGGCTGTACTCGAACAAGCAGTTGAGCAATGACATCTTTTCCATCGTACCTAACATATTGTATCAAAATAATATTCGCAGAAAAGATAATAAATGTACAATAATTTTTGAACGAACCGTGCTCAGTCAGCCATGCTTGTATCTTCGCCTTTCTCCAGGACTTGTTCGGTGTAGGATTCGTGAGTCTCTTGTGGTAAGAAGCGACGTCCATGTGAATATGACCTGACCCGTATTCGTTTTCGAGAACTGCACACAAATTTGAAAACCATTTTTCAAACATGTCAGAATCAAAATTACCGTGATAGTCCGTAGGATCGACCCCTATCCTTTTTTTGAGGCTGAGTTCCAATGTTCGATCGATCCTTTAACGAAAGTGCCATGGATGTCGTCCTGTGAACGTGTGGCAACCCCGTCGTGAGCATTCGCATCACAAGTAATTATTCCTGCAGCTACCATTACAATTCTTGCACAATACAATTTGAAAAAAATATTAGTATCGTCTTGTCACATAATAAAATATACAACTCACCTCGGCTCTTTACCACTTTTTGTTTTGCGTACTTTGTCTTCCGTCAACCATGTTTTATTGGCAACATGATTGACGTTGACGTACGACTCGTCCAGAAAAACCTCCGGTCGTACCGGGTTGTTGTTGGAATCTTGATTAGCGAGCTTCTTCTGAAGATATGTTGCTCTAAACGCAACATAATTTTCCTTTCAGCGAGAAAGTTGCGGTTTTTGCCGCGGATGTGAAAAACATGCGTCGAAGCAGACGCCGCATGCTTCGCAAAGGAATTTTGTTCTTCTTGCCCATGGTGTTTGCTACGTAATTGGCAATTAGTTGAGCGGTGATCGGGCGTGTTGCCTCATTCTCCTGAATAACGAATTCGCGGATTATTCCTCGGAGCTTCGGTGATGAGTACTTGCTTTGCCCTCCACGGTTTGACTCAAGTGGCTACACATCAGTACAAAAATAGAGGTTTTGATATTTAACTGTTAAAAGTACCGACATTTCATTAGGTAGTAACGTTGTACATACCTCTGTGAACGTGGTTCCAGAATTTTTTCAGGCCGCCATGACTCGTGCAACCGATGCCAGTCCGACGCGAAGACATGCCGCTACACGATCCCGGGTCGCCACGCCGCCAGAGCGCCCTGCCTGTCCCTCCTTCACGAAATAAGTGTGTGCGTTCACTAGTCGCACTTTTTCTCAGCGTATTGAGATTGGTCTTTGCACCAAGCGGATCATTTTTCTCAGCATATTGAGATTGGTCTTTGCACCAAGCGGATCATAGAGGACCCACGTAATCTCGAACGTACCGGTATTCACTTCGAATTTCTCGTTTTCGGAACCCGTTGGGGTAAGGCTTACAATCTGCAAAGATAGTGTTTCAACGATCGCATGTAATCAGGCACAGTAATGTGCGAATACTCCGTCATCTTCTTTGCTGTGAATACCAGCTTGCCAACTTCCACGTGAATGGGATCAACGGCGAAACACCGCGTCTTCTGATGGGAGCAGAGATTTTGCAGAGCACAGCGCATGGCCGCATCACTCAATCTGGTTTTTCCTGTGATACGACCCACGACATCGATCAGCTGTACTAATCCACCACTTCCTGCGGCGTTTACGTAAAATGAAAACTTTCGTGTTCCGCCAGCAGTTGCGCAACTTGCTCGGCTATTTGAGAGATGGAAGGCATGCACGAGGAGTCATGCAACGGGAATTCTGCGCATACATGATGGAATCAATCTCTGCGAACTCACGCAATGTCCTCTTGATAAATTTTGATGATATCCTGAACATCATATATCTGCTTCACCACGTCAGCGTATCTCCTAAGCACAAAATTTCGTTAGTCCTCTACGACTGCTAATCAACAACAGAAATACGCACCTTGCGCATTTTTCTTGATTTATTCGCCTCGGCGTGCGCAGCTTTCCAATTAGTTAGTGAACTGGTGATGTTAGTAAAACGTTTTCGCGGTATTAAATAGTTGTAGCTTGGTGGTGGTATCCGCATTATCACCTCTGGCTGTCTGTAAGTACGGCTCGACGAAGAGCACAGGAAATCGATCGATGATCTCGCACACTGAAGCTTTTCTACGTCGACAGGACAGTTGCAGTGACGTTAATGCTGATCCACCCGCATGATGCAATTTAATAACATTAACGCCAGATACCGACAAAGAAACAATGTCAGTGGCTCCAAGTTGCGCAACTTGTGAAATGGGCGACCGTAGTGGAGCTTCGCCTGCGGATACAGATAAACTTGTGACTTCGGCAGGTTTTCTAGTAAGCGATCCAACCCGTTTGGACGAAGTAGGCTTTGTCGGTGATGACTCATCAGCTGCCGAGCTTGCTGCTGCTGTACCAGAATCTAGTCCAGTGCACTCATTCGGTCTTTGGAGCAATTCTTGTGTTGTGTCGGAGATTTCAACATCGGGTTGAGTCACTTGTGAGGGATGGTCAATTAACCCGTCGAATGATACACAGCTTGTATGCTCGGAATCGAACAGCCCGACCGTTTCACTAGATGAAGATTGACCAAACTCAACAAATTCGACGCTATCGCAATACACCACTGTCGAGATCATCGTCACTCTCATCTCGGTTGACATCATTATACAGTACATCGCATTCGAGATCGTCATCAACCTCATCACTGCTAAGGTCGGGTTCGCCAATAAACTTCGACTTTTGCTTGAACACATCAGCGATTTGACGCAGGTCGGAAAAACACTCGTAAAGTTTGTGTGACGGGAGACGCTACATCGCATCTACGAGTGGCGACAGCTCGGCGTGTTCAATGTTATACTTTTCGCAGTCGGAAAGCACTGGGTTATCACATTGTTGTTGACGTTTGAGCTGGACGTAGCAAATTTGTCTATTAGCAGCGTTCAACATCACCGGTGGCTCGCGCGTTTCTTGAACATCACCAAGTGCAGAAAGTTTGCGTATTGTCGTCTCAAGGATTTGATCAATCGTCGCTGCATCATTCATTGACGGTCGTTTGGGAAGTTGCGCAACTTTAAACGATGAACACTTTCGGTGGCACATCACGTTGAAGATATGCTGACATGGTAAACGTGTCGACACGAAAAAAACGAATTGCACGTACATGGTGCAGCAGCTTTCCAGAGAACTTCGATACCATACCTAGAGGAAGCCACATATTTGTATAGATCGCTGAAATCATGGACTGTGATGCCATGTCCATCTTTCTCCGGCGAGAACATTACGATCCCATTGATGTAAGACACGTTGAAAACAATATGTGCTTAGCGCATCTGGTAAAGAATCTGTGCATCTGCAAATTCTTCGCGATGTACGTGTAGGTCTTGCGTTCCGACGCAGTGCATCAAGTCACGAAGAACACATGACTGCTGCTTGAAGATACCTCGCACACATTTGTCCATGCTTGTTTTCTTGCCGAACATATGCTTATATTAGTTCCACGACGCCTCAATTATGTTTGTTGTGTTATTACCCGCAGAAAGGCGCTTTCCACGTACGTAGTTGCTCCACTGTCTACTGCAATTGTCCCAACAGCGCATAAAGTAACCAACTAAGGAAGAAGAGATCCGCGACGTGACCGTAATGAATTGCTGCCGTCGCCCACGGTATCGTTCGTACGATGGTGCGTGAATCATTTCACAAAAATGACGCTCCACTTCCGCTCGTTTAGCAAGGGACACAAAATATTTACCACCCAGCATTCGGCGAAAAGCTCTGAGAGAGAGCATGAAATTTGCATAAGTAAATCTGGTCACACACATTCAAAATCTAGTTAGATAATGATATAACGACAGCATGGAATGAAACGTACTTCTGCATCGGGGAATACTGTTTTTAAAGTAACCATCTCTGCAAAGTCCTTATCTATAACGAGGAGACTCCACACTACCCCACGACGGGTTGTTAGTCTTGAAGTACTCGAGGACTTCCACGAGCGTCTCCTGTTGCTGGTTAATGCACAAGAAGTCAAGCACAGATACCCCACGCCTAGTAGGTGATGTTACAATCAAGCTCCCTAAAAATATAAACACGAATCTGTT
The DNA here is from genome assembly GCA_012656075.1 of Phytophthora hibernalis. NCBI lineage: Eukaryota > Oomycota > Peronosporomycetes > Peronosporales > Peronosporaceae > Phytophthora > Phytophthora hibernalis. The sequence continues at coordinate 136,589 of JAAKBF010000050.1, read as the reverse complement.
AACACCACACGCAAGCAGAAGTTACGCAACTTGACCACTAACCGAGGTAGTAGCCCAGATTGTTAGTTTGTGAGTCCAATCCAGTACGAGATTGCCACACCAGCGCTTGAAAACTTCCTTTTGGGCAACACTTTGGACTACAATGCCAGATGTAAGATTCCAGTCACCTTGAATAAGAAGGCAGCTGTTCCCCTTGTCTCCAACAAAGTCGGTTATGAGATCCTTCAAACGATCTTCAGTCGTCGATGTACCGAGAGGAGAGTTGAAGAAATTTCGAATTTGCTGAGGCGTAAATGGCATATCTAGTAGACAGCAAAAACGATTAAAAAATTAGTTTATCATTACAATTTTGGACGAACTCAATACGTACCCGCCTTCCGCGACAAAAAATCGGAAATTTGCTTCGTGTAAGTTTTTGTTTCCGTAAACCATCCAATTGCATAAGAAGTTTGTCGTCAATGATCTCGTTGGTGTTTAGGAGAGCAGCATACAGGGCCTTTTTCAAGTAGTGGCAATGGCATGTTTTCTGCAATAGATTTTCGCTGTCAGCAAAAGGTATGAATAAGACATAACTAAACGCACCTCTTTCGAGATCTTGACCACAAGTTTGTCTTCACAATAGGACGACGACTCGATAGAAGCTCGAAATCCAGCAATACATCCGTGAAATCGATCGTTGTGCGCAACTAGCTTGTCTGTCCCTCTTGATTTCTGGCGGCATCCCAGTTTGCACGAATATTTCTTAAAAGCATGGCTGAATTTTCGCGGGATCTTGTTGTTGTTGTGAGTCTTGTTGTACTGGTGTCTGGTCGATGATTCACGGCACCGATAAGATGTTAAATTGTCTTGCTGGTACTGTTTCCAGTATAAATCAAAGTCATGCCAAGTGTCGAATTCCAAGCCTTCCGGGGTGGCACCATAGTGCGAATTTCGGGAAACAATTTTCTGTAATTGTGACGAATTTCAAACAAGCGACAGACAGACAAACACAGATGATATGTTCAAAACCAATTAATGCCGTACCAAATTGCTTTGGCGGCTGTGTACAGGCACCTTCATCAGCGAAGTCGGAGTGATTGGATGTACGCGGCTGCTTCTTTTCGGTTGCTGTCACATGTTGTTTCAGTCAATTAGTCTAGTTTAAGATAGTATTGATAAAAATTGAAGTCGTACGAAATTATGTTGACTGCAGTGTAGATGTAACTGCATCAGCGATGACAGTATAAAAACTCACGAAAAGCACCGGGTCATACAGCACCTTGTCTTGAGCAAAGGCTCTCAGTGAACGATAAGTTCGCAGTTCCCGGTCTAAGGGAACTGTCAGCGGGTTTGATAGCAAGATAAAGACGGAATATATGTCATAGCTGAGTTAAGCTTGTTGCATATGTAGAGTAGCGGCTTAGCCGAAATCTGCAAAGTCGTCCTCGCACAAACCCTTTGCGCTAACGTCGGGCAAATTCCCGGTTGTTTGAGTAGCGTATCTCTGAGGTGTGATCTAAGTGGTTAGGAACCTTGAAGCGTGCTCCTCAGGCGCAGCCGGATTCTCCTCGCTCTGCGTCGCTCTTACTTTGACGTCTCACTCGTGTATGACGACGTCCTCTCCTCTTTGACCTTAGTCGTGCGGCGTTATCGGGCCGGCGTTTCCTCGGTTGTGCACGGCGTTATCGGGCCAGTACGTTCTTCGTCTTTGGCGTCGGGTTATCAGCAACGCCTGGACGGTATCGTTTAACGTGTCCCTCCTATTGGGCACGGGATGTTGGGGTTGAGTACACCGATCCAGCAGCGGACGACGGGGCCGGTTATCCTGGGGCTCTTCTCGGTCGAGGCTGCTGGCTCTTTGGACGAAGGAAATCCACTTGCGTATCACAAAGAGAATTCGGGACTGAGCCTTATGTTGTCCTATCCTATCAATGCCTTCCTCGCCACTCGTTGGCCTTCTGGCTTTCTTCCTATCACTTCCCGCCGTGCTTACCCATCATCGTTGTCCTGACTTGCCCTGATCGCGTGACCCAGTTGCCACATCGGGGTCAGTCGGGTTGCATGATCGGGGTCCGTCGGTCGGGGTTGTAGATCGGGGCGTAAACATTGTCTCCGACCGTGGTTCTCCGTGTCGCAGGCCTCGTCCCACGTTTGCATATAAAGAGGAGGGGCCGCTTCCTGATCTGTCTCCGTCTTTCCTCCGGAAAATTCCGTTTCACGTCGCTCTGGGTCGACATCCGTCAAAACGGTCAGCCAGACTTCGTCACTCTCCGGCACTCCACGTTTACATCGGCATTCCGCGTTGCACCGCCCTCCGACAGACCGCTTGTCCACATCCGTCCTGCTGGCGCGTGCGCACACTCCCCAGATGAGTGCATCGCGGCAGAACACGTCTTATCGTTAGCCTGCTTACCGTCTCGCCTTGTGTTGTCTTGTGTGCTCGCAGGTCATGACGACTTCCCGGACCGCGACAGCGATGACACGGAGTCTCTGGACACCGGGGACCTGACTTCAAACCGATGCGGCATATGCGACTCTGGTAGACGTCCGTTGGCGATCCCTCCGGATCCTGTCGTCACATCCCTGGCCCCGACGATCCCATTCCGTATGTGGGCGCATTGATCAACGACGCCAACGCCCTGGAGCACGACGCACGGTTACTTCGCGCTCAGTTGGACATGTCGTCTGCCGCCAACGCCGGGCTGGCCGTCCCCGCCACGTGGTTGCACGACCGCAACATTTCTCTGCTCCGGCGAGCGCGCGAGGGGTATGACCTGGTTTCCGCCACCGTCAGCCAGTTGAACGATCGCGTGGAGAACTTGACTCCAGAGAACGCGAGTCTGTTGGACGCCGCGGGCACTCTTCGGACGCAAGCGGGTCGCGCCGAGGAGTGGGAGACTCAATACCGCGTGTTGGCTGACGTGACGTGCGAAGAGGCTGCTGCCTCGGCTGCCGAGTTGGAGGAGGCGCGTTCTCGCGTCATGCAGTTATCCGATCTTCTCGCCGCCGCGAATGCATCTTCCTCGACTGCCTCCACTGTCGAGTTGGCGCGCATCTGCGCGGCGCTGGACGCTGCGCGGCAGGAGTTGTCCGTGACCCAAGGTGAGCTATCACGAGCTGTGTCGGAGGGCGAGCGAGCTCGGCTGTCGTCTGCTCGAGCCCTTCGAGATCGCGACACGACCTTAGTGTGGCCCACGACGCTCTTTCTCGTAGTCAGCAGGACGCCGCCGCAGCGCGGACTCGTGATGAGCCTCTCGCTGCTGACTTGCAACGAGTTAACGCCTTGCTCGTGGCTCATGCCGAGGAGCATCAAAGCGACGTGATGCATATCCGCGACCACGAGGCATCTGTCTCCGTTGCGGAGGCAGCACGTGTGTCCCCCAAGCCGATCTCGCCCGGGCCCAGGCTGAGGAACTGCCCTCCGACAGACCGCTTCTCCACACATACAAACTCTAAGTCATCTATAGTAAAAGCTAAAGAGCGTCCATGGTTGGCTCACAGCCAACCGGTACCATGTACCACAAAGAGTGACGGATGTCACTCTTTATTCAAACACCCAAAGTGGAACTTCTCGGTCGCAGCCTCAGCACGACCGTTCTCTCCTCAGTCACACAGTGACTCGCGTCCCCGGCGGACACGAGCTGCATCTTTGCACTCGCGACGACGTTGGCCGCAATTCCGACGGGCATAATTGGCCTGGGTCTGGGCGCTGGCAAGCGTCTAGTGCTTCCGCACGGAATGTAATTGTTAACTCGAGATATCCCTGAGCGGCGCTTGAGATTGAGTGGGTGAAAAGAAGACTGAATGACATTGAGAGTTTGCTTTTGCTCGCTACCCGAGCTCTACAAATGCATGCTGCGAGGCCTGCAGCCTCGGCAGCCAGCTATTTTGGTTAGTCCAACGCAGACTTGGTCGCAGCTTGAACCGCAGCCTCCCAGTATGCGCCAGCACTCTCTTGGTTCACCTCTCAGCCTGAGCTGGGTTGACCCTCAACATAACACCAGCCCTCCGAGGACGCGCGCAATGCGCCTCAGAACTTCGTCCTTGGAACCTCCTTTCGGCTTCTCACGATCGGTTTGCTGCTGTTGGTCCTGGTATATCGCACGTCGTTGCTCGCGGCGTGTCGGCTGCAAATCGGTCTTCTTCCCAATCAGTGATTTTAGTTTCGCCAGTCGCGGAAAGCCGAGGGGCTTGGTTAATAGATTCGCTGGGTTCAGCTCGCCGGCGATTTTCCAAATCTTGACAGCTCTGTTTCACTTGCTCATGTACGTAGTGAAACCGTAGCTCGATGTGCCGAGTCTTTCGGATGTAGGTCGGGTTGGAGACCAAGGCAATTGCAGCCTGGTTATCCACTCCAAGTGTGAACTCGACATGCTTTGCAGGTACCGCCTCTGACAGGATGTTGATCAATGACTTGCCCTCCATGCACGCTTCGCACGACGCGACGTACTCGCGGACAATTTTACAAATGATCCTACAGTGTCACAGCGTGGAAAGAAGTTTTTCAAGCGTGTTACGGTGCGTATTTCGACGAGGATAGCTTCTGCTGTGCTCTGAGCTACAACACTTTGTCGCCGAGCTGCCCACGCCACGGATCCGCCTGCTACCATCATGGCATAGCCAGTGATGCTTCTGCGAGTATCAGGAAAGTTTCCCCAGTCCGAGTCACAGTAACCATTGATTGTGATGGTATTCAGCTTGTCCGGCAGATCTCCTTCGGGTCGCTTGAAGCAGACCCCATGATCGGCAGTAGCAACGAGATAGCGGAGTAGTCGTTTCAGCGCGCCACTGTGCTGTACTGTAGGCTTGCTGACGAATCGGCTTAGATACCCCACCGGATACGCTAAGTCGGGCCTGGTGCTGGTTGCCACGTACATGAGCGCCCCGATCGCGGCTCTATACTCGATGCCAATCTCTTTTCATTCTTCATCTGCTGATGTTGCACTCAACTTGGTCGTCGAGTCCATGGGCGATCTGCAACCTCGAGCGTCCCCAAAGCCTAACCTGTTGAGAACATCTCTCGTATACTTCGCCTGATGCAAGAACTCAATCCAATCCACCTGGATGCCTAGGTATTTGTGAAGTCGGCCTTGGTCTTTGATGCCGCACTTGCTGTTGAGTGACTGGAAGAACTCCACCTTCCAGGTTTCGTTGTTGGTCGCGCATATTATGTCGTCTACGTACACCAGCAGAATCGCGATCACTCTGTTCTCAGCGTAAACATATAGGCACGGCTCGGTGGTGCATCGGCGCCACTGACGTTCGCTCAACCACGGGTCCAGCTCCTCGTACCTTTCACGACCACTTTGGTGCAGACCGTAGATAGCGTGTTTCACCTTGTACAGCCAGGCTTTCTTCAGTGGGAAGCCAGCAATGCGACGAATGAAGTGCATGATCTTCAGTAGTGTATTGAGGTACGCACTGTTAACGTCGCAGGAGAACCGATCCAACCCGAGTAAGACACAGATCGCTATGAAAAGCCGAAAGGAAGCCATCCGTGCGACCGGAGAGAATGTCGCCATGACCAAGAAGTCAACGCCGGGTTATTGCTTATCACCTCGAGCACATACAGTAGACGATGGCGAAAGCGGATGACATTACCATTGTTGTAGGTCTTGGTCTGGAAGCGCCACATGGTTTGCAGGGCCCTCTTCCCCGCGGGTATCTCTTCTTCGGGTACAAGCTCAAGGACATCATTTTCCTCCATCGCCCGCTCCATACCTTTCCACCATTCCTTGTGCTGCGGCGAAGCCATGGCCTGCATAGGTGCAAGGCAGGCGCACCTCCGACTCATGCCAGAGCCGCTGTTCTGGCTCAGTCTCCATTGCGGCCTCTGCTGCGATTGCGGCGTATACTGCAAATGCTTCAAATGCATCCTGCTCTTTATCACCGACGCCGACGGCGACCAGCCCAATTCGACTTCGCTTCCTTTCTGCCTCACTTCTCAGCACAGACTCCTAGTCTTCTCGTGTTCGCCGGTGTCCGGTGAGGATTGGCGGTGTCGGGTCGGAGACGTGTAGTCATCTGAGTTGCAGTCACTGCCGTCAGCGTTTGGGCAGTCGTACGACGACATGCTCTGCATCTCCTCCTCCCAGTCTAGGTTGGAGTAGTTCTCTAAGTCGCTGTCGGCAGTGACTTCTTCGTCAGCTCCTGACATGTCGCCTCCATCTTCGTCGAGTTCAGACTCGACGCGCTGGGTCTCTCCTTCCTCTGACATGTAGACGTCCATGTCCGACGCGGCTTGATCATTGCCATTATCGCTGTCAGCGGTATCGCCAGCGTTGGAGCCGCTCATGATGATATCCTGCTCATCGTTCCTGTCCACAGTCTCGCCACCTTCTCCCTCAGGTTCGTCTCTCTCGCGACCACTGGGTTGTACTGGGTTGGTGAAGACTATCTCGGCGCCGAGTACTGGCAGCTGTCGGTTCATCCAGCTTGCCCGCGGAGCTACTGATGCACGTTGCACTTCTCCAACGGGGTCTTCGTCATCAGTCAGTGCGGGATCTTCGTCCGACGTGCCATGATGCTCTTCTGTGCCATGCTCTCGCCCTCCTACGGCCAGCAGGTTGTAATTACGTCGCCCAGCGCTGGTGAAATCAGGGTGCACACTGGCGAACTGTGTCCTCGAACTCAGGACCGTGCCAATCCTTGTAAAGGACTTGTTCGTTCACGGTGATCTGGCCGCCGAAAAGTACAGATTCCTTGGGAGGGAAATACACCTTGCAGCCTAGCGCGTTTTCACGGTATCCAAGCGTGAAGCCAACTCGGCAGTTATCAGCAAACTTGTGGCGTGAAGGGCCCACCTTTGTGTGTACGTAGGCGAGTGCTCCGAGCTTCCGCACATGGAGGATGTCGGGCTTCCTGCTCCACGTCGCTTCGTACGGAGTCAGTCCGATGGGCGTCGAATACGAGCGGTTCTTCAGGTAAACAGCGTAGTGGAATGTGTCTACCCTGAAAAAGTCGGCACGTCAGCCTCCTTCACCATGGTTTTCATCATGACTACGAGCGTCTGGTGGGTTCGCTCCACCATGTTAATTATCGACGTGTTGCGCGGAGTTGCCATGTGTACTATACCTTGGCTCTGGTACCAGGACGTGATCTCGTCGTTGACGAACTCACCTCCGCCATCCGTGAACATCGTTCGCACTTTGCATCCTGGGCACTGCCGCTCCGCCCATACCACATATCGGCGGATCTGCGGATTGACTTCTTCCTTCGTCTTGTCCTTCACGGGGTATGCGGTGACAAAGCGCGTATGCGCATCCATGCCGCCTTGAAACGTGTGCAATTGTAGTTCTTCGGAGGAAACAAAAGGTCAGCAAACGCAAGCTCGTTCCGCTTCGTGACGCCCCTGTCGAGGTGCTTCATGGCAGCATTTGCGACCTGACATGCTTTGCACATACCGAACTGTCGGCGCCGCAGCATCGTGCCTTCCACCAATCCCTCGTCGACCATCTTGCGAATGTACTGTAGGTTCAGATGTCCAAGTCGCTCGTGGCAGCACTGGAGATCTGCAACCCCATCACGCAAATCAAAATGGACCATGGCATCTGGCACTAACGGCGTTCGCGCTACAGGCAGGAACTCGTAGTGCGTCGTGAACATCCACAGACCGCATGTCGACTTTAGCGGTGCCCGCAGCTCTGTCGCCTCGTTCTTCGACAACGTATATAAGGCCGTTGCGTCACGTAGTCGAACTTGCTTGCGTGCCCCTGACTGCGAGAACAAGTTCGGTCGTGCTGGAGAGTAATAGACTTCCTCGAGCCGAAGCGCTACGTGCTCGCCATCTACACCACCCACAAGTCGATTGTGCCGACACCAACCGGTGCCAATGTGACATTGTAGCCGTGCACTGTCTCCTTCTCCCTATCAGCCATAGTGAGGCTGCGATATTTCACGAAGTACCGTTTATCGCCAACCAAGTGACGGTTAGCCCCACAGTCGAAGGCCCACGCTTCAGATCGATAGGTAGCCTTCATTTTCTTCTTTGGTGTTCTGCGACCAACAGCATCACAGTCGGTGCCACCATCACTTGCAGACGTCCCGTCCGCACCAACTGCGGGAGCGTTCTTCTGCTCAGGTAGCCTTGAGCTCTCACTGTTTCGCTGTTGCGTTGACGTTGTGCTTCCTCGCACTTGGGGTTCTTGTTCCCTGGTCTTCTTCCCCTCCACCACCACCACTCTGCGGCTTGGATTGATGAGCGGTTCCGGACGACTGCTTGCCGCTGTCAAACGACCGGTGCAGCTGGCCATCGGCCTTGTTGGTCTTGTCGAACGTGATGTTCATCGCCACCACTTTGTCCGGTGGGTCAACGCAGTCCATCCCCGTGTCCACGTAACCTCGCAGGCGGTCGAACCTTTCCACTGATGAGAAGATGAGCTCTAGCAGCCATCCACACACTCTTCCGCAGACTGATGGGCTCTTCTTCCAGCGTTATGTCGCCTTTCATGACCTTGAACAGGTTCTCGTTCTTCACGAGTGCAGCAATCTCCATGAGTTTCCGGTAGTACTGAAAGTTTTGCCCATTCCATCGAATAGGTCGACCAGTCTTCTCCCAGACCTCGACCTCCCAGGTCGCGTCCGTCGTCAGCTGTGGCATCCTTGCACTTCAGCGGCGGCGAGACGGCGAGATTTGGGCTCGTAAGCCTGTTAACTCGAGTTATCCCGGAGCAGCGCTTGAGATCGAGTGGGTGAAAAGAAGACTGAATGACATTGAGAGTTTGCTTTTGCTCGCTACCCGAGCTCTACAAATGCATGCTGCGAGGCCTGCAGCCTCGGCAGCCAGCTATTTTGGTTAGTCCAACGCAGACTTGGTCGCAGCTTGAACTGCAGCCTCCCAGTATGCGCCAGCACTCCCTTGGTCCATCACTCAGCCTGAGCTGGGTTGAACCTCATCATAACAGTAATAGCATCCAAACGTGCGGTGGTCCTCCTTGGCCACCTGCAGTTCACGGCGGAGGACCCGTGGACCTTCCTGACACTTCGTGTGTCTTTTTCCTCCCGCGCGGGGCTACACCTCGAAGACTATCGCATCGACCAAGAGAGGAGTGAGCTCGCAGCTCATCTTCTGACATGATAGCAGCCCGGTATGGGTCACCTAGCCACAACCGTCCCCGAGTGGATCCTCGGAGCCGTACATGGGCTTAGGTCATGCATTGACCATAGCATAGAAGCACCGTGCTTCAGGTTGTCATTCGATGGCCGTTATTAGCTGCCGGGTGGAGTCGCAAGCTCCTCCCCGCGTCTTGGGTATTAAACAAAAGACGCAACGGTATCGGGCATCGACACCCACGTACTCAACGGTAACTTCTAGCATTGTGGCGGGTTACCTGGTGAAACACTTGCGACACTGCATCGGCGACTGCTTCGCGCATCGCCCGGACCAGGACATGATCAGAGTGCGTGCATGCCTGCACGACACTCGGTCATTTAGATGGCCATGGCCGCGTACAGGTCAATTGCCGCGTGTGCGTACTGGTTCATGACCACGTTGGCGTACGCGTTGATGACCATGTTACACGCCGACGTAGGTGTACATCATGTCGATGTACGGCCCATGACATGTCGACGTACACCACGTCGGTGTACAGGTCCACGACCACGATGGCGTACAGGGTCGCGACTCCGTACACATGAGGAACGCCGTGTACAGCAAGTACCACGGCCACCTCGAGTGACACAAGCGTACACCTCCGCACCCAATTGCTGTCGGTGCTAGCCGCACGTGTCTTTGCACTAGTATTACTCATACAGTTGTTGATCACACCGACAACACCTTCCGTGAGGAAGCTAGTCTCAATATAGGCTCGGGAGGAAAGGTATTTCCGAGCCTCTCTCCCTCTTACGACCAAAGCCGTTTCAGGTCGATCTTGTCGACCGCGGCTGGCATGCAGCCGGGCCGCTAGCAGTTTAAGTCCGCGCGACTTGACGTGGAACGATATTACCCACGTCAGGTAAGATCTTAATGGCCTCACCTCTTCCGAGTTGTTACGACTCGTGCGGAACTATGCTACCCGCCTTGGTATGCGGAGCTATGTTACCCACACAGGAAGCTCAACCTGTGACTTCCTCTTCAGTTTAGGTCTGGGCGACCGTGTGTCCGGTGGCACAGTACGTTCTTCTGGGTACGAGGTCAATCCTTGGCCCCGTGCCGATCCACTGAGAGGTGGGCGTCGACACCACGTCCGTGTACGGCCTCACCGACATCTACGCCATCGAGCAGTCCATGCCTGGGAGCATTGCTCCGAGTCGTTCGTATCGGATCCGGTCTGATACACGGCCAGATCCGACATGTACCGGCGACGGTGTCGTCGACGGTCATCTTGACGTGGAACTTGGTTACCCACGTCCAGAAGCGTATTGGTGGAGGCTTCAAGAGTCTTGTTTGACTCCGTGTGGTACTTGGTTACCCACACGAGACGCTGCGTGACGCACCTCTGCCTTGGCCACGGTCTTGGGTTTCTTGACCTCACGTGGACTTAATCCACCATTGCGATTGTACTTAGCAACAGTACGTCAGTCAAAGACCGTACGGCGCGACGACTGACAGCGGTGTGTGCTACTGGTGTTGTAGTCACGCATTATGGGCATGGAGCCCTGTCGATTCGCGAAGTATCGAGATGCCGGAGGTCCGACATCGCCAGCAGGGTCTCCAACTGGACAGACCCGGACGTGACCTTTGGCCAGTCCCGCCGTCGAAGATGTGATAACATTATTCTGGCGGCGGCACTGAAGGAGTCGTCGTTGACTCCGAGCTTCTTCCTGGAGCTTCAGCCCTGACAGCGTGTCGGGGCTCTTGGCGTGGTCCTGTGTAACCCATAGCCGTTACTTGTATTGGTACAACGCCAGGAGCCTGTACCGGCCCGTGTGGAACTATGTTACCCAGCCGCTAGCAACCTCGGCGCTGGCCACGGTTTCGACCTCTTCGGTCTCACGTGGGCTTACGCCCTCTTATAGACGGGTGTCGTCCTTTACGGACTCCGTCGATGCCCGTACGGCGCAATCGACTTGGTACGCTGAAAGTTGCTGGCATTGCACCTTCCCTCGCGGGTCGGGAGATATCCAAGATCCTTGGGCTTGTTGCAGGTTCGTTAGCAACAGAGGCCTCCGTGGCATTCCACTGGCGTCCATGGGATCCTCGTTTCCGGACAGAGGTGGGAACATTACTCACCAACACTCTGTCAGAGCCATGAGGCCGGCTAGCCCCTAAGAGCCTACCACGTCAAATGGATTAGGGTGCGTGCGTTCGTGGTACAGCAAACCCAAGTGAACATCGTACGTATTCACAACCACGTACGGTTCAAGGGTGCGTGCGTTCGTGGCACCGCGTACCCAGCGTACATGTTCACGACCACGTACGGCTTAATGTTGTGCTGGTATTCCAACCTGTGACAACAAGGTCTATATAGACCAATGCCATTGCTCTCACACAGAGCGTTGTCAATACCCCGACGGCGTACAAAATCAATTGACGCCCCAGGTATCGAAACATCCAAGGAATATTCACATCCCCGTACACTCGCGTGTACTATCAGCTACCAAGCGTTGCTCTTCGAGAGACAAAGTCCTTCACCCGCAAACCCTTCGCGGTGCGCACAGACCGCGCACCCGTCACGAAGACTCGGGTCTTCCCCACCACTACTGGTGGCCGGGGTATCCTTGGTCAGACGACCGCTGCTTGCGCCAGCGACTACTAGGCCCTTGAGCTTTCCGGAATGGTTTCTTTACCACTCCAGTCGAGGAACACACTCGTTGGTAGTGTCCCAGTCCGCCGCATGTATAGAAGCGGACCGAACTCATCTCAGCAGAGCTCAAGTCCATTCGTTGTCCACAACGCCAATTGGTGCAACAACCTAAATGGCAGCCTGCTTATAGCTGTATTCCTCTTGGAGGGCGAGCTTAATCGCATCATCCATCGTGGATGGAACAGCTGCGAGCGCGCGGGACCGACCTTGAAGCCGTCCATGAAGACCGTTGGCTTGACGTCTTCAACGAGAGGGTTTCCAACTAGAAATGTCGCCAACGTGCGCATCTCTTGTACGTACTCGTACAGCTCACGTTCCCCTTGTTTGCAAGGGAGAAACCGTGAACGTTGTCAGAAGGCATCGTTTGCCGAGAGGAAAGCAGCACGAATCGGCTCGCACAACAGTTCCCAAGATGCGAAGCATGCATGAGATGACGTCTCCAGATCACAGAGGATCAGGTACAGTAGTTCAATCTACCCGCGTAGGCGCGAGGTTGACTACAAGTGCTACCACGTGTGACGGGGTCACACAGCACCTTGCCTTGAGAAAGCGTAAGAGAGCAGGGGCTCTCAGTGAACGATAAGTTCACAGTTCCCGGCCTAAGGGAACTGCCTGCGGGTTTGGTAGCAAAATAAAGAATGTACATTTTCATAGCTGAGTTATTGTGGGTTCTACTCAAAACTGGACAGGGCAGTTGGTTCAATAAACCGCCAGCCAATCGACCTCCCTCTGTAATTTCATAAAATATGTATAATCAAAGTGGTTTCCGTGAGTCAGATCTCAATGGACGAAGAGCGCAGACAGAATGGACCAAGCCCAAGAAGGCGTGCCTCGCCAGCAGCTGGGCGTGGTCAAGCGCGGCGCCAAGGAACACCTCCTCAAGCACTGTCCGCTGGTGATGGCCACGTGCGACCGTACATCCGGGTTTCACCGTATCCACATCGCGTGCGAACGCCTCCAACGTTCGCTGGTCGACCAATTCGTGCATCTTCAGCAGAATCTCCGGTTGCACCACCAGCGGCGTCAATTCAAGCTCGCCGCCCTATTCGTGCATCTCCGGCTGCGCCACCAGCTGATTCAACATCCGCTGGTCGGGCTACTCATATATATCCAGCTCCACCACCAGCGGCGTCAACGCCCGCTGATCCACCGTCTCGTGCGTCTCCAGCATCCCTAGCAGCACCATCAACTGAGGAGCAACATCGGTTGCAGCGGATTGTTCGACCGATTGTGAAGAGCACGGTTGGGCTGCTCGATCGTCGGGTGAGACGTATTACTTCGAAGTAAAAGCATCCGCACCGAAATTTGGAGAACTACGTCACCGTACGCAACTACTAGTACGTAGAACATGTATAATACTATGGATGTGTTGCCCACTGGGGTACAGTACTGAAGTATTATTCTTAAAGGCGGTGGACTCGTTTAAAATCATCCTGTGCTTCGTCCAAGTATGCAAGGGGCTACTTCGCGTACAATTCGCAGAGCCATTGCCTATGGAGGACCTGTATTTGCAGGCTGGGGTATTGTCAGCGCGCTGATAGGTTCCAATACGCTTGTAAACTGTTTTTCAGTTACTAACCGTTCTAGGCGATTTATTTTAAACTCTTGCAAGTTCCTCCCGCGTGTATCCTAGACAGTAGAAACCATACAAATAGTGAAAAACTGTGTTTAGGTGGGCGTGCTGCTTAGTGGCAGACTCCTCCATGGTTCCAGTGAGATGGCTGATACATAGGTGTTATACATGTAATGATTAGCTTATCGAACGCAGGTTCCTGCGCAAGTTCTTACCGCTAGCTCAGCGAAGGCAACGACGATCTCCGCTTGGTTCACGTCGGTGTACCCCGTTATTAATACACATCACATAAAATATGTTACTATTAATGCTACAGTTTAAAAACTGGGTATTCTCTAAAAGGTGCTCATGATTACCACCATCTTCTAAAAGACGCGGAAGTTGAGCCCATGTAGTGATGAAGGCGCACGAACATCGAGCATGCACCTGCCGAGCGTACTAAGCACTTACACCACCATTTCCACGACGTATTTCTCGACAGACGCGTAGTCGTGTACAGTAAATATATAATGCAATGCGGGGTCCCCCTCTGGAAATAAACCTTTATGCAGGCGGGTGATGCATCTTGACAGTGAAAATGCTGCAGGAACATGGTTGTGGTTTCTGAAGTGCTGATCTTGTTGTCCGTATGAGTCTGCAATTAATAGTAAGTTATGTGGTATGTCCTATCGTAATGACCAGTCGCACAGTTTAGCCGATTCCACAACCTGTAGGCAAGCCATTGGTCCAGGGAATAGCTATATAGTAAGAAGACCTGATGTTGTTGCTCGGATCGCTCAAGCTCCTTCCTACATGAGGTGCTGGCGGTTCCGTGCTGGTTGCACCCTCGTGTTATATAACATCTTGAATGAGCACCTTTTAAAGACGACCGCGCCTTTTAGAAGATGGTGGTAATCATGAGCACCTTTTAGTGCCCATAAAAACTCACTGAAAGGCACCCATCACATAAAATATTTTTCAAGAAAAATCATCTTCTGAAAAAATAAGCCAGAAACATATTTATGATTCTGATTAGTATTACTTTTCATAATATGAAACGCTTTCGTTGAAAGTCAGGCGAAACACACGCTGCGACAACCAAAATCTCACAAAGTGAGCGATACGCTACAAAGTTACTGTAGTAAAAACTATCTGCCGCCTGGGGTCTGAGCTGTGTCTCCAAGATCAATCACAACCTCCGGCTTCTCCTCGTCCTCGCCCACAATGGACCCAAGCTCTGAGGCACTGTCAGAGCCGTCCGTCGTTGTGTTGCTCGGGTACTCCTCGCGCATCGGGAAGTACGGTGTCACCGCCTGCGATGGGGACACACCGCGGGCTATCGGGGAGCTGACAGCGCCGATCCCAGCATTGGCCTCTCTCTCTGACGCACTGTCATAGTGATCGCTGCCTTTCTTCTTCTTCTCGTCTTGCATCATGAGGTAGTAGCACGTTTCCAGCTCAACATTGGACATCTGGGGCTTATGAAGCTCCACGTGATCCCGCCACGTATTCAAGTTCAACGCCAGCTCGGGGCGTCTCGCACGGAGCATCTCGCGCTCACGTCGGCGCTGCTGGCGCCGAGACTCAAGTTCTTGTCGTACGAGGCTCATGTGTTGCTCCACACGCCTCTCCGCACACTTACGCTGCATGAAGAGCATGATCATGATGCATAGCGCGCCCAAGGCCACAGCAATGTACATCATGCTGAATCTTTGGGTGTCGCTCGTGGTGGCGGCGGTGGCACTGCTGCTGCTGCCGTTGCAGTCGCCAGAGGCCGAAGTCGACGACACGATTGCACACATCGACGGACAGATGCACGACCCGTCCTGGCCGGTGCACGTCGGCTTGGAGGAGCTCACGGAGCAAGAGGAACAGGAGCTGTCGCTTGCGCTGCAGTACGTGGTCGCAGCTGACGAGTTGGACGCCGAGATAGTTGTGCAGGTACCGTCCATGAGGTTGTACTCGCAGCCCTGCAGTCGTCAAAGGAAGGAGATTGATTAGATGTCGAGTCCATGATAAATGAGTAAAGGGAAACGTACCGAAGCCGCGATGCACTGGGAGCACATGGTAGAGCGCTGGCAGGAGGAGAAGGCGTCGTTGATGCGGCTGCATGTGTCCGCGGAGACCGTGTCGGCCGCCATGAGCAGCAGTAGGGCCGTCGTTGTCGCTATCTTGAAGCGAATCATCGTAATTACCAAGCTTGGGTGTACCTTACACGCCGATGATCTTTCAAAATGGAAAATGACAACTTGCGAAGCGTTCAGCGGATTCTGACGGGCGACGCATCCTTGAAGGGATGTTGAACCCATCTCCCAAACGAATGTAGCCATCCTCTGATTCGTCGATTTGACGCGTCACCAGATCTTCCAATTAGTGGCAGCTCGATCTAACAGTCTACACTCAATTTAACAACACACACGACAGTTTAACAGCGTATTTTCTGTCGACACTCATCTGTAATGCCATGACGCGCCGGCGGAAATAATCAGAAGCGTCTCGTTTGCGCAACGTTTCCTCAATGTGATTGATGTGCATCAAGCTCATGTCATGCTTTCCGGTGTGTGTGTACCAAGCTTTTCATTATTCAGTATGGTCTAGAGTCTACACGAGTTGCGCTGCTGTTTCCTGCTCAAGATCGCGATCGCGACGCGCCACAGTCGGCGAGAACGGCAGGTCCGTCGCCTCCACAGCTCGCGAGACGTCGCTGTTGTCATCTTCAACATGCACTGCGTCGCCAGTCTCTGCGCCGCTGCGGGCCCCACCCGGCGGCTGATGCTGCTGATGCTGGCTTCGCGCACTCGTTGGCATGGGTACGAAGCACGAGCGCAGCTCGAGGTCAGCGAACTGGTCGTCGACAGGCTCGTTGCGCTCGTTGAGGTGCGTTCGCCAGGCATCGAGCTTGAGTGCACCGGGAAGACTGCGATGATTCTTTTCACGCCGACGTCGTTGCAGCATGCGGCGGAAACTGCAACCCTTCGAGCACGGACTGCCCTTGAAGATCAAGTAGGTGAGTAGCGGGAAGAGAACGGCCGCGCCCGCGATGAGGCTGCCGTAGCTGCCACCGCTGTGCATGCACTTCGAGGGCTGCGTCGAGATGAGCTCGCATTGGGACGCGCAGACGCAGTCGCCGCTGGAGCCCATGCAAACCTCGGGTGCGTCGCGTCTGCGGCATGTGAAGCAGGCTCTGTCGGTGGAGCTGCAGTACTTAATCTCGCCGCTGAGAAAGTATTGCGCGTCGGAGCCACTGGTTGCAGTGACCTCGGCGATGGAGGAGCTCGACATGCAGCGGCCGGTCGAGACTTCCACGGCGCACTCGGCGCGTGACAGGCATGTCTGGCAAGTCACGGGATACCAGCAACTATTGGCGTACTCCTCCTGGCTGCAGATATCGGTGGTGTCGTTTACAACGGTGACTGATGCAGCAGAAGTGGAAGAAGAGCTCGATGACGCCTGCACTGGAAACAAAGGAACCACAAGCGCGACCCGGAGTATTGAAGCTGCCATAACGCAGAGGCTGGTGCTCTGCAAATCGTTGCAGCATGCCTGCAAAACGCAGGTTACAAATAGCTCGGGGATCTGCTGCTAATTTAGACATGTTACATAGTTCCGTTTGGCAATCAAAATGTTCTGCATGATTCAACACGCAGGACTCATGTCATAACTTGTAGAGATGATCTATTTGTCTAGTTCTAGCCAAGATAGATGCGAAGCAAGCAGACCCTAATGAGCATGGTTCCAACCAACGCTGGTAGCACGATCAGTTCCTTGCAAGCTGCCATTTAGAAGTGACGACTTCATTTTTACGGCTCGTGCAGCTTGACTAGACGCTTGATGGCCTCTTCGATAGCCTCATCAGTCTTGCAGTACGCGAAACGCGCCCACTGGCTGCCCTCCGCTTTGTTTTCCGGACAGAAGAACGCAGTGTTCGGGATCGCAGTCACGCCCTTGGTGATGGTAAGCCAGCGGCAGAACGCCCAGTCCTTCGTCATGCCAGGCTTCACAAACCTTTCCGGCACCTTCACGGCCGAAATGTCTGAGTACAGGAAGATGCCACCACCCGGTGTGATGGGGATGATGCCCACATCCACCAGGGCCTTGCTGAGACGGTCACGCTTCTGCTTGTACTGGTCCGCGACGAAGGCGTAGAAGGTCGGAAACCCCTTGTACGGCTTCTCCGCGAGCTCCAGCATGTTAGCCACGGCCTCCTGGAAAGGCGTGGAGACGCTGAACTGGATCCAGTTGTTCGCGAGGTAGATGCCCTTGATCAAACTGCTAGGGCCGATGGCCCAGCCCACCTTCCAGCCCGTCACCGAGAAGGTCTTTCCGGCGCTCGAAACCGTGAGGGTGCGCCCCCACATGTCGTCGATGTTGGCGACCCGCACGTGCTTCTTGCCATCGAACAGAATGTGCTCGTAGACTTCGTCCGAGATGATGATCACGCGCGGGTACTGCCGCACGTACTTGGCGATGAGCTCGAGCTCCTCCACCGTGAACACCTTGCCCGTCGGGTTGTGCGGGTTGTTGAGGATCACCGCCCGCGTTTTCGACGAGAAAGCGGCCGCTAGCGTGGGCTCGTCAATGAAGAACTCCTTGCCACCGGTCTGCTCGCATTCGCGCACGTGCAGTGGCACGTAGCGACACACTCCGCCGGCCATCTGCACCTGAGCCGTGTAGATGTCGAAGGCCGGTTCGAGCACAACCACCTCGTCTCCACGCTGCACGAAGGCGTTGACGGCGGCGTAGATGGTCTCAGTGGCGCCCACACCCACTGCGATCTCATTGGTCCAGTTGATAACACGGTTCAGCTCCTTGGAGTATTTCTTGGCCAGCACCTCCACGAGCTTCTTGTGGCCCTGTGGACGCGCGTACTGGTTGAAATCGGCGTCCAGCGCGTCCTTGGCCGCCTGCTTGACGAAGTCCTCGCAGCGCCAGTCCGGGAAGCCCTGTCCCAAGTTGACGGCCTTGTGCTCCAGGGCCAGAGGCGTGAACTCGTGCCACACGGTGGGCTGGTCGAAGCCGTCGAGGCGCGCAGCGAGTTGTTCCGCCATGGTCAGAGGAAGATTGAAAGTCATGCACAACGTGGGGCCAAAAGGGAGTAGCCAATAAGCGATCACGACGGCACCAGCGAATGAAAGACATCAACTACATCTATGAGTCAAACTTTATTGGCAATAAAGTTTGACTCGCAAAATCAAGCTGGCGATTTCATCATCACTTCATCAACAAGTATGGCTGTACACTGCATCATGTTTAACATTAGCAACTCAAATTGATTGATGATCCCTTTCGTGAGTTTGAACACAATATTCTTGCTCTAGCTCGGTCAGGAAAATCAGGTGCCTTACGCCCACTTGCCACGGATCTGGTGCACATTGTCCTGGACCTTGGTCAGCTCGGGCTTGAAATCAGCGATCGTGTCGATCTTAGCACGAATCTCAGGCGTGATTTTCTCCTCAAACGCCAGCGCCTTCAGGTTCTCATCGAGCTGCTCAATCCTCGACGCACCAAGCAGGACAGTCGAAACGTTGTTGTTTGCAACGCACCAGGCGATGGCTAACTGCGGCAGTGTGCAACCAATTTCCTCGGCGACCTGGGCGAGTTGAAGAGCCTTGGCTGTCTTTTCCTCAAGACCGTTCGAGAGAAGCTGCTTGAACACCGGAATCGACATACGAGAGCCCTGCATATCGAGGATAGTACAGATTAGATCTTGGCTATCGATATTCGTAACCCACGCAAGCCAACACACTAGTCGTACCTCTGGAATTCCTTCGTTGTACTTGCCAGTGAGTACACCAGCTGACAGCGCTGAAAAAGATGTCACGCCGTACTTGTACTTCTACGCATTTTGCAACGCAGCAGGGATACAAGGGTCAGTATGCGCACCAACAACATACAACTTGTGAAAGCAGTACCTTGTACAGGTTCACGAAGTCATAGTCCACACGGGAGCGGTCGAGAATGTTGTAGCGCGTTTGATCGCACACCTAGCAAAAATCAAAAGTCAACCAAGCACCAAATGAACATCAACACGTACCGGTCGAATCAGTCCCAGACGATCAGCGGTTTCGCAGGCCTCGATAACTTCTGCAGCCTTCCACTCGCTGGTACCCCAGTAGAACGCCCAGCCCTGCTCGATCACGTAGTTCATAGCGCGAACAATCTCTTCCATGGGCGTGTAGGGATCTTGGCGGTGGCAGAAGACCACATCCACGTAGTCCAGGTCAAACCTCTTGAGTGACGCCTTCATGCCTTCCACGACGTGTTTGCGGCTCAGGCCGGTGGCGTTGGGACCGCCGCCGCCAGAGAACATCTCGGTGCCGAAGAAGATCTTGGTGGTGAGCACGAGGTCCTCGCGGCTCCAGACGCCTCGCTCGACGCCGGTCTTGACGATCTTGCCAATGAACTTCTCAGCCTCGCCGTCCGCATACGTCTCTGCACTGTCGTAGAAGTTGATGCCGCTCTTGAAGGCGTGCTCGAAGACGGCGTAGGATTTTCGAAATCCATTTGCATGTCGAAGGTGACGAAGCTGCCGAGGCCGAACTTGGATACGAGCAGGCCGGAGTTGCCCAGGAAGCGGTACTTCATGTTGTTGGCAGGCTTGGTGACGGAGCTCATGGTGAAGTCTTCGTGGGGAAAAGAGCTTGACTTCGAGACGGTGAATTGAATTGTGACTGGGATCTACAAGCGAAATGCTTCAAGACATGTTGATGAAAAGCACAATGATTGTGCTGATAACATGCAATTTGATAAAACCTGACACAATCCTACAAATGTGTTCCATTTTGAGGTGATACTTTGGAAAGGAACAAAACACGGTGATGCGCAACAACCTGTGTACTCCACATCAAAACCATTTTGTGCTTGTCACCAGTCAAAAGTGAAAAGGTGTCATGAGGTTCCACGACTTCCAGCCGCCGCTGTGCGCCGAGATCCTGGCGGAGACCGATGCGCTGGGCTTCGAGCACATGACGCCTGTGCAGGCTGCTACGCTTCCTCTCTTCCTGTCCAACAAGGACGTGTGTGTGGACGCGTGTACGGGAAGTGGCAAGACGCTGGCCTTCGTACTTCCCATTGTGCAGCTACTCAAGGCCAAGCTGGCGGACGGAAGCATCACAGCACCGCGTCACGCCGACCTCACCAAGCTTGTGGCTATGATTGTCTCACCCACGCGTGAGCTGGCGCGTCAGATCTTCGAGTGCGCCGAGAAGTTCTTTGCTGGGGCCGTGCCCAATGTGCAGCTGCTGCTGTTTGTGGGTGGAACAAGTGTGGACGAGGACCTGTCGCTCATCCGCGGGGCGGTGGGTAAGTGTTCGGTGGTCATCGGTACGCCCGGCAGAACCGAGGACTTGCTGAATCGCTGCGTCGGATCCAGCGTCGAGACACGCGAGTTCGAGATGCTCATTCTGGACGAGGCCGACACGCTGCTGGACATGGGCTTCGAAGTGAGTCTCAACAAGATCCTGGAACACCTGCCCAAGCAGAGACGGACGGGCTTGTTCTCGGCCACGCAGACGCAGGAAGTGAAGGCGCTGGCACGCGCCGGACTGCGAAACCCGGCGACGATCTCCGTGCAGGTGGCCAACAACACACAGGTGACGCCGTCGACGCTGGAGAACTACTACTGCTTGGTGGGCCACGACCAGAGACTGTCGGCGCTGAACCAGTTTGTGCAGTCCAAGAAGGGTCAGAAGCTCATTGTGTTCTTCTCCACATGCGGTGCGGTGGACTTCTTTGCACGCGTGCTGGAGGAGCTATTCAAAGGTAACGAAGATATTCCTGTTGTTGGGCTGCACGGAAAGATGCCGCAGAAAAGGCGAACGACAAATTACGATAGGTTTTCGTCGCTGGAGTCGGGGTTGCTGGTGTGCACGGATGTTGTTGCGCGAGGTATCGATCTGCCGGACGTTGACTGGATTGTGCAGTACGATCCTCCGCAGGACCCGAACTTCTTCGTGCACCGAGTGGGGCGTACCGCACGTGCAGGGCGATCTGGATGCGCCCTGTCCTTCTTGTCTTCGAACGAGGACGCCTATGTGAACTTCCTGAAGATCCGTAAAGTGCCGTGCGAAGAGATGACACTCCCGCTGGACACGATGGAGGATGTCCTGCCCAAGGTGAAATCATTCATCCTGGAAGACCGTGACCTACTCGAAAAGGGAACCAAGGCGTTCATGGCATTTGTGCGTTCATACAAAGAGCACCAGTGCCAGTTTATCTTCCGCTTCAAGGAGCTTGATCTGGGAGCTGTCGCTCGCGGCTTCTGTCTGCTGCAGCTTCCCAAGATCAACGAGCTGCGTAACGTGCGCATTGACTTCGAGAAGACTGCTGTCAAGACGGCTGACATTAAGTTCAAGGACAAGGCTCGTGAAAAGGAACGTCAGAAGAAGCTGGTTGTGATTGCGAAGGAAAACGAAGCACGTGACAAGAAGGATGCCGAGATGCGCGAGAAGAAGCGTAAGCGTCCGTTAGAGGAGGAGAACCAGAAGCACCCACGTCGTCGTGAGAAGAAGAAGGGCCTGCATCAGCAGATTGTCGAAGAATGGGACGAGCTGGCCGAAGAAGAAAAGCTGTACAAGAAGATGAAGAAGGGAAAGATTACAGAGGAGGAGTACGAAAAGGCACTGCTGGGCAAGGCAGATGATTCTGAAGACGATGGTGGTGACAATGACGAAGATGACGACAGCAAGAAGAAGGCCAAGTGGCAACGCTCGGAAGAGAAGCTGAAGGAGCGGTTCAAGAAGAAGGAGCAGTTAGTGCAGAAGACCGGCGAGCAGAAGCGTGAAGCAGCCAAACGCGAGGAGCGTATTCGCAAACGCAAGAAATCTCA
The DNA here is from genome assembly GCA_012656075.1 of Phytophthora hibernalis. Taxonomy (NCBI): domain Eukaryota; phylum Oomycota; class Peronosporomycetes; order Peronosporales; family Peronosporaceae; genus Phytophthora; species Phytophthora hibernalis. The sequence goes on along the minus strand of JAAKBF010000050.1, from coordinate 114,487 downwards.
GCACGTTCAACGCGCACAGGCGAGAGCCCAGTACCGAGCCCGGCGCTAGATTTGCATGTCTTCGCCGTAATACGAGCAGCCTGACATTGATTTCGAGATAGAGAATAATACTATTCATTCGTTTGCATACATACCCCAACCTGACACTACTTTCACGAAGCGAATTGGGGGAGTTCCCAAAACGTTGCTCCTGTGCGAGTGTTGAACACGTAGGCCATGCCACTTGCTGGATCAACCGCTTGGGCATATACCGAGCGTGCCAGCGCTCGTACCCCTTCCCGTGCTTTTCGACAGCGATAGAGACCTTGAAGTCGCATTGCGGCCTCGTGTTCATTCAGCGCTGGTCGTTGTCTTTGACGTACAATTGATCCGCTTTGCAGTTGGTCGAGTGCCCAAGTCGCGCAACGCGTGAGTTCACTGTTATGATCGCGCTTGGTTCGAATGGTGATACCTTGTACGATACTCAGAACTGATGGTGATTTCACTGACTGAAGTGCTGTTCTCCACGTTGCTGTAAAAAGAGATGTAGCAGAATTGTTATTAGCAGGCCTTGCCTTTAGAAGAAACAACCAAACACGTACCGTTAGATCCAGCAAGGCGTCCAAACAGGATGCACCCTTGTTGCTGGAGGTACATGTCCCTCTTAAACTTGAGCATAGCATCTCTCACAAGGACTACAACTGGTAAATCGGAAGGTGCGAGTGGTTGCATACTTGCCGAATTTCCTATCAATATGGACACAGTCAGAGGTGCCTGCATACTGGGAAATCGTTGTGCATGTAGCCATAAGAGAATAGCCGGTCGCACCTTTGATTGACATTGTAGCTAAGACGTCTGTTGCGTAGCGTTGGATAGCACCTGAGTTGTTGTGCTTTTCCATGAGTTTTGCAATACCATTTGCCCCCTCACTCATTGCAGCAAGTCTGATTGTTTCGCGTTGGTCCAGCGTAGAAGTAGCGGAAAGTGTACGATATCCTTTCGTTGAGTTCGAAAATGGTCCCCAGCCCCCGGCAGTTCGCGCTCGAACTCGAAAACAGTAAATCGTATCTGTTGCCAGTCCGAAGATTGTTGCGCCAGTGGGCGGAACAATCGCATTTCTTACAGCTTCCTCGTAGCTCAATACTTGGAACGCTGCACATCTTTTCCAAATACTCGCTTCACCTGCTTCATCAACACACGCACGACCATGACCGCGACGCTGTATGTGGTATCCGAGTACGGCCGGAAACTCACTACTCAACGTGGGTGGGGTGAAGCTCCACTTTAAGCTGATGCTGCTCAGAGTTGATGCAACAAATAATGGTGGTGCCGGTGACACAGTAGGTGGCTCTACAGCAGTGGGAAATATTAAAATGAAAGTTTGGACCTCATAGTCACCAATATACTTTGCGTACCTGGTGTTTCTCCCAAACCAAAGTCGAGCGCATGCTCGGCGCCCAACACACTGGGTGTGTGAGTGATATCCTGAAACTCGGCGGCTTGCTCGTATTTTGTCCGAACTTGACTCTTGTACTCCGCATACAGGAAAGCATTGTGTTTCGCAGCATCATCACGAATTGCTTTGCCTACATATTCTACCACTTCTTTCGCGAAGAGCGAGTGGCGAGGACCTTGTTGAACTTCTTCTTCGTTCAGTTTTGGTGATATCGCTGCGCCGCGAAATGCATCCCGAAAACGAAGCAAAAAGTTGCTGACGCGCTCTTCGTTGGATCGAACAGGGACTTCGCTCTTGACGTCACAGGACTCCATCAAAATGAGATTGAGTAGCTGGGGATTCGTACGTACTGCCTCCTCCGTAATTTCCTCGTTGGATGGCAACTGAACCCCACGCTCGAGCAAAGCCTTCAAACATAGTTGCACAAGCCGCTTGTGCAACTGAGCGAAGAAGTGCTCGTGGATGCGGTGGTGAATAGTCTCTGGGCCATCGATGATTTTATCCTTCGGTTCTTGCGTTTGGCATAGCTCGAGTGCAACGAATTTGTTTTTGCATGGAATATCTGTGCAAGCACAGTGGTGGTTAGGACATAAGCTGAGGGAAAATGAGGCAATTGCTAACTTGCTCACTGTGAATCATCTCAGCGAGCTCACGCTCATGGATTGCTGTTAGAACTAGCTCTTCTTCGGATGTAACCCTTGTTTCGCTAAATAAAACGTATGATCCTTCGTTAACACCGCGGGAAACTCGGGCTCCATGCGTCTTTGGCAACATGAGATTAATGAATCAGCTGATTTTGCTGATAGAGAACGCGCATCGAACCAACTTACCGACAATATCATGAAAAACGACGAGTTCGGTTCTTCTGCACATATCTGCTTCAACTCTTTCATGGTATCCTGGAACTCAATCACTGATGGATTCAACAAAAGTCGGGATCCTCTGCGTGAGAAGCGATTAAAATGCTGGTCGACGAGACTATCGAAAGTGCAGCTGCTGCGTCTTTAGCCCGCTCTGACAGCCCTGGAAGATTTCGGAAATTATAAGACACCGCGACCAATGCAAATGATTGCTTTGGTATTCGTTGCTCGCCTGAAACTACAGATTGTATCTGTGGTGTAGGTAGAGGCTGATGAGACTCTGGTGCTATAACATCTTCATACGAAAATATGGAGAAAGCGTCAGGTATCATTCAATTCTAAACGCATTTTATACCGGAACACAGCGTATGCACCTTTGATGGGAGAAGCTTGTCGAAGCTGTCGTCTCCTCTGGAGCAGCAGCGCTAATTGTTTTTTGTGCTCTTCGGTTTCGTGACTAGCCTTGCTTCCAAGTACTTGCCGCACCTCGTCGTCGTTCTGCATCTTGGACACACGCTTAGATAAAGTGACCGGTCGCTCAAACTCGAACGGTAGATCTCGAACTTGGCAGTTTGCTACAACGGTCGCGCCCTTCATTTATCAGCTGACTCACCGGTGCTTGGTGAACATCAAAAGGCTTGACACCAGCAACGTCATCACCTACAGCTCCCGGGTAGTGCAGCAAGGTATCAACAACTCTCCCACACAGCGCATACCTCATTGCAACAACTCTAATGTACGTTCTCGCTCGATTTGGGTGCTCCCCGTAGCGTTTGAACCAATTGAGGGAAGAAGTCTACCTCCTGATTGCGGAACTTCTCTTGGTATTCTTGTTCAACTTTTGCAGGAACTCGACGATCACTTGGTCTCGAACTGAGACAGGAACGAACCTCATCCATACCTCGCGCTTTTTCCTGTTTTTCTGCTTTGACCCACTTTTTGGCGACTTCCTCTGACTCTCATACTGTTCGGCCTATGGACAAACACAAATATTAGAAATGCGGCGTACCCTGAATAATGAGAGCGTTGCAGACAAACCTCCAATCTCCTGCTCTCGTATTCTTCAATTGCGGCATCCACATACTGAGCCTCAAGCTCCATCCAAGCTTTCTCAATGATCAGCATCTTTAGTCTTCGGACGGCTTGCTTTTTCGCCACAGGCCTTGCACCTTTTAACTCGACGAATGAAGATCCGCAGTCCTCGGAATGCGCGAAAGCCAACACTTTTTACAGCCACGCTTTTCTGGAGCCACTCGATGAGAAGATGTGCTGCTTGAGAATTTGTACGCTTTATGGAGCGATGTTGCTTCCAGATTCGAACAGTGCGAGATAAATTGCTTTCCAGTCGACAGCGGCTCCAGTGCATCCGCAACGTATTGAGCATTTTCTGCGTGAAGACGCTCAGCATCACAATCGGTTGCATGTTTTGAGCCTCACAAATTAACTGCTCGCGAATACGCTTCTGTAGACGTTGTCGAGCGCGATAATCAGAGGAAGTTTCTATCGCTCTACGCTCATAGTTTTCATCTTCTTGCACTTTCCGCATCTTGTTACCCTCCAGTCGACTTTCATGTGTGCTCACCCAGAGCAAATGTCGTTCTTCGAGTAGCTGCGACCATCAGTCACAAAGTGTTAGCATCCGAACCACATTACCACTGCACCACTGCCAGGGTGAAATGTACCATTCGCTTGAATGCTGCTTCCATATTGAAACCCATCGGGGTGAATGCACCTCCAGCCACCACTGTCTGATGGCAGTACGCCCTCATATTCTCGTAGCCCCGAATGGTCTCCCAGAATGAGACACGATCGTCGTCTGAAATTGGTAGCAGCTTTACTCTTTGCTTCATCCTTTTCAGCTGTCCATCAGTTGACGAGGCAGCACCGCTCTCTACAGTAACAGGAACATTGTTGCGTTGAAGGTCGTCCGTTGATGGAGAGGCAAAGACGCTCGAGGACGACTGCTGGTTCTGAGAGCCTAATTGTTGACTCGGCTTTTGAACTACCGCTAAATGGCGCTCTAGTGAAGCAAGTAGCTGCCTGTTCGACCGCTGCTCTGCTTCCTGCTCTTCACTATTCACCTCTGTATTGCTCTTCCCTTTCAACAACTCCTTGTGTTTGGCAAAGTACATCTCCTTGGCCGTCGGCATCAGCGGCGCCAAATACACTACAAAACAAAAAATAGAGTGATAAATCTACTAAACAGCTCGTTGCAATAAGAAAGATTTATCTCTCCGCTCGCACCTACGCGAATTTCTTCCTTGTCCACGACGAGCGCCCCGTCGGAAGTTGATGTTGCGACAGAATCGGAAGCAGTGTGTGCCTAGGTGACGGCAAGGGCTTCCACACTTCGATGGATCCATTATCTATGCCCTTCTCCGCGTCCTGCACCGCCGCCTGGTCCATTGCCGCGACGCGAAGGCAATGCGCATAAGTTGAGCGCTGAGATGACCATCACTCCTGATCCAATAGTTGAAGTTTATTTTCAGAAAAGGCCAAGCTATTTATGCACAGGACGAGGCGAAACCAAGAGTCGAAGATAGCGTCCTCTGATAAGACGGAGAGGCCCTAACTGCTACGTGGGACGCGCTAAGCCAAAGGTGCTGCACTCGCTCGGCCTGCTGCTATCTGCGTCCAGTTCCCAGCAGGCAGTAAGCGACAAGAGGGAGCCGTCCGAGAGTCTCGAGGCCTGCGAGCTTTTATTTCCTACATAGACGATCATTGAGACGGCGGCTGGTGCGTCAAGCCAATCGAGTGAGTCGCCATGCCGTCGGACACACCGCTCCACAAGGCCGCGCACAATGGTGACAAGGGCGCGTGTCTGCAGATTTTGGAGGAAAAGTCCGTAGACGTTAATGCTCCTGGCGCCGGTGATCGACGGGCGCTCCACCGCGCTGCAGGAGGCAACCACGCAGAGTTGTGTACACTGCTGCTGGACAAAGGCGCGGAGATCGACGGGGTGGGTACAGCTTCTGCTGTTGATGAGGAAGTGGTACGGAGGTTCTTAGCTGCTGTGTGTATTTGGCTTGGTAGGCGGACAAAAGCGGTCGGACGGCACTGCATTGGGCGTCGATCAGCGGCCACAAAGAGGCCACACAGTCGCTGCTGCAGAAAGGGGCAAACATTAATGCAGAAACCACAACAGGGATGACGGCACTCCACGGCGCAGCCGAGGGCGGCAAAGTGGAAATAGTTAGACTGCTGATGGAAAACAAGGCAGATTCCACCAAGAAAGATGCCAACGGCAAGTTACCTTTCGACTACGCGATGGACGGCAAGCATAAGGCTGTAGTAAAAGTGCTCAAGGATATGGGCGACGCGGCCGCGCAAAGCGCGTCCTGTGTTATTCAATAGCCGCCCGAACGCCACTTCTAAACGCAGCGTTAGTCGCCGCACACGAATTCTTATTTGACCCGATAATACAAACATGAAGCGCTTCATGCAATAGTGTATTGCTACGTATAAACGCTGGACCGAGTGGACAGCAGTTTACAATCGGTGACAAGCAACAACTTCTATGTTGTACTTGTACCATTCTGCTAGATTTACCAGTCGTTCTTGTGGTAAAGCTTGCCCTTGAAGCTCACCTTAGACGAGTTTCGCGACCGCCGCTTGCCGCCTGCCTTTTCACGAGCTTGGCGGTCGCGCTGCACCCGCTGCTTAATGATTTCGTTCTCCACGGCGAACGCGTCCTGCGCTTCCTCTTCGTCATCGTTGTCGGATCCATCAGGTTGGCTATCAAGAGCCGTAGCTTCAATTCCCTTCACAAGATCGGGCACTTCCTCGTCGCTCTCGCCTTCCTCTTCACTTTTATCCTCGTAATCATCATCTTCGCTGTCACTGCCGTGCACCTGGTGGGCCGAGAAGATCGAGAGCTGCACAAGTATGACACAACATTAATCAGTCTGCATGTTCTTTTACATCAGGCGGCGAGCAGCAACTCACGTCGTGCACTTTTTCGCCGAACTCCTTGCCGAAGCCACTGGCCTCCACATCCTCGTCCAATCGGACGTTCGCATCGGCCACGATGTCCTCCAGCTTCGGAACGCGCTACGGTTTGCATCAGAAATCGGCACAATATTTTAGACTTTCAGACTAATAGCAGAGCTACCACGGATAGAATTGCTGCGACAGAAAAAAACTTACGTCAGGTGTGTAGGCACCACCTTGCAGTCGCGAGAAAAACTTCACAAGTCCGTGCACATCGCGGTTAAACAGTCTACAAAGTCACACAAAAGTCAGAAGTTGCATTACCAGGAAATAAATGACAAGTTGTACTCACTCGGCAGCGTTCGGGTGCGACGTCGAGATCATCTGCGGGAAATCGATCATGGTGATCTTGCCATCGTCTCCAATCATAATGTTGAACTCGTTGAAGTCGCAGTGAATGAGTCCGTACTCCGCAAGCCGCACGACAATTGACATGGCGGTTTCGTAGGCGTCCTTGGAGTTGGCAAGACGGCGCACTTGGTTGAGCGGGTAGCCGTCTACGAGACTCATGCAAATGGCGTGGCGGTTGCAATCAATCGGCGTCGGCGTCGGGAAGTCTCGGTCAAACAGAGCCTACGTCAACAACAATAACATTAACTCCTCGATATCGTCCACCCAAGCAGCTATTGCTCTACCTTGAGGAAGGCGAACTCCTTCATGGCCGAGAGACGGGACATGTAGAACCAGCTAACCGACTTGCGGTTCTTAAGGTAGTCTCGCTTGGCTTTGACAGCGCGGAATGACGTGCGTCCGAGGCGGTGGAACTTAATGGCCACTTCCGTGCCGTCCTCCTGCGTGGCCAGGAAGATGTCCGACTCCTTGCCGACGCCGATCTGGCGGCCCAGGCCGGTGATATGGCCGCGTTGCAGGAACACGCGCAGTGCTAGGTAGTCGTAGCCGCTGTACGTGAGACGGTAGCCGTCGTACGCGTTGCCGTCGTGCGCGATGAGCTTGTTCCGCAGCAGGTGCGACAGGATTTTCTGCACGCCGCCGTGGCGCAGTTTGGCGATGCTGGCGATCAGCTCCACGGGCACCACCTCGTGGTTCTTCATGCCCATCTCGATGGCCGTCAGCACGCGGAAGTGCTCCTTGGTCAGGTAGCGCATGGCGGTCACATCGAGCTTCATGGTCGTCGGCTTCTGCTCTTCCAGTCAAACCCAAGGTAAAAATTCAAATAGAAATGTCAACTTTCAGATTACGCAATCAGCAATAATTGTTAATTATTAACGCATTTCGATAATCTTTTCGATGGCGACGGCGCCGATCCGGTTCGCGTTGAGGCCATCGAAGAAGCGGCGGCGGCGAGATTGCGACCAGGAGAATGATATCGCAACGTCTTCAGTGCACGGTGTGTTTGATAGGGTGGAATCGCTACGAAAGGAGGAGATGCAGTCCCCATCCAGTCGAGTGAAGCGTCGAGTGAAGCTGCTGGAAGACGTCGAAGCCAAGGTGAAGCGCCTGAAGGACGAGGGTAACACTCTCGCGGAAGCTGGCAGGTTTCAGGTGGCGATGGGCAGGTGGAAAGAAGCGCTGAATGTGGACCCAGACAACGCGACGCTGTATGAGCTGCTGGCGCAGGCCTCCATGGCGGTGTACGAGGACTTCCAGGCCGTCCAGTTCGCGCGCAAGGCGACCGAATTGGCGCCAGCGTGGAGCGATGGGTTCCTGACGCTAGCTCGCTGTCAGCTGAATTTTGGCGAGTTGGGATTAGCTCTCAAAGCTCTTGGACAGGTCAGTGCTGCAATTGGTTGCTTGAATGTTGCATTCGCGCTTTCTGACCCTGTGTTTTGCTGGTGTTGTAGGCGGTGAAGGCAAATGATGGAGTGGAGACGGAGGAGATGACATCAGACCGTCAGGATATCGAAGTGATGCTTGAGAAACAAGAACAGGTGCTGCGGACGCGGGACGAAGAGGCGGCACACGTAGTCGAAACAGACAAGTTGCAGGTCATCTCGTGCTTCAAGCACCTGAGTCTCCGAGCAAAGGCAATCGAGATGCACAAGTAATGAATAACGCAGAATAAGTATGGACAGGTATATTTGAAATGGACGGAACATACCCTCTCGTCTGGTTGGTGATGGTCTGATGGCGCTCGTACATGTAGACAGCACCGGGTGGTGGAGGCGGGGATCTATATACTATAGAAACTAACTTACAAATTCTGCCAGGCTTTGGTTGCCGGCCATTCTTCCCTGCCTCACCCACCACGCTAACTCCCGCCAGACTTGGACGAGGGTGCCTCCATATATACATAAGATATAAACACTCGAGCAAGCGTTCGCAGACTAACGCGCGACCACTTCCATTGAGAGAAGAGGAGCTCGCGGAGCTTGCAGCGCTTGACTTGGTCTGTCAGTCCCCATTCGTTTATGGTTCTTGACGATTCTTCTTCAGCTCGAAAACTGGAAGACGCTTGAATGGGGTTTCGTCTACGAGCAGAGCTTGCTGCCTTCAATTGAGTACGACAAAGGCTCGCCGTGGGTGGTGTCGTAGGACGACGCGTAGTCGTCCTGCTGTTCCGTGATAAAATGCATGTACGCCCGCTTGCGGACCCGCTGCGCTCGGCATCTGGCAATCTTGTCGGTTCTGGCGCGTAGCAGTCGTAGGGTTCGTAGTCGGCATTTTTGCTTCCAGCTGCGGCTCAGGTCTTGCGTCAAACAACGTGTCGATCTTCTGACTCATGAGGAAGCACAACGTTGTGGCTGCTGCTGCAATATACTCCTGGTCCACAGGATCGGAGTTGCCCGGATCCAGACGCCTCACTTTCTTTCGTGGGGTCTTGCGAGGGCTGCCATTGCCGCGTTCTGGGGTAGAGGGAGCTGTATTGCTACCATCCAGTGAATCGGCCGCAGCGGCTTCAAGTTGCTGCTCAGCAGCCAGAGTGGCCATATCTACAGCCTTGGAGCCCTGCTTTTTCTCTGCTTTGAGTTTGGCCACCTTGAGCAGGTATTTCTGTGCGTGGGTGCGCACTTGGGTCACCGACCGAGTGCGAACCACCTGTTGCACTCGCTTCCACTTATGTCCGTGGATGCGGAAGCCCTCAAGGAAGCGTTCGTGCTCGTCTGCTGTCCAGCGTCCACCTCGGATCGACTGGTTGGGGTTGACACTGCGTCCACTAGCTGCTGTGTCTGCCTCCATCTCCGTCTCTTCTTCGTCTGCAGGTGCCGGTGCAATGCGGCGCGAGTTGGGCGACGGAGACGACTGTCGAGCTGGAGACGAGTCGGCGCTGCGTTGCTGTTGGCGTGTGGAAACATATTGGTTCTCTTCTTCATAGTGTTGAGGAGCCAGCGACACCTCTGGCTTGGTGAGCAGCGGCTTGCCGAAGCTGTGGAGCGACGGGAGACTGAACTGGGGCATGGCGTTGGCTGGAGCGGCTGAGTTGGTGCTGCGGTTGAGGATGTTGGCGAGGCCGAATCCGGAGGAGCCGCGCCACGGTTCGGATTCCTGTGCAAACATCGACGGTGAGATTATCAAATATCCAGATAGATTTTGCAGTGTTGCGGAGGAGGACGCACCTTTTGCAGTGGCGTATGGTCATCTTCTCGCCGGTCGAAGTGACTGTAGGCGTCGTTGTAGGCCTCTCTCTTGACGCGGTCCATGGTGTCTGAGTTGGCTGAAGTGGCTAAAAATAGCGGCGGTCTCGTCGGTGAAGAGCCGTACGAAACGTCAAGGGATGAGTCTGAGTGTCTGAGGCAGCAAGGCAAGGCAAGTGAGAAAGCGGATCTTGGAGAGTCTCGGAGTGAGACCGGCTGCGAAGGCGCGGATGGATGGATGGATCCACTCGCTCCTCTCCACGCACAACCGCAAACCAAATCACACAACCGCCTCCAGCTGGCGCGTGTTGCACACACGCCGCTGGGAAGAGCGGCATGCAACAGGGCTTCAAGGCGGCGGCGAGTACCATGCAGGGCTTCGCTTACCTGGGCGTCGCGCTCTGGGTTCGGATATGTACCCCGGCCTAGCGTTCTGTTCCGCTCTCTCTCGAGTGCTTTTGCGCTTTGTGGAGGGCGGCCAGCAGACAAGATCGACGGGTTGGCTCACTTTAGCGTTCGCTCGCGCGCTGAGCCCCATAGTGAGCGCAAGTGCTTTCCGCGGTGATTCAGTTTTCTTGGCGGTTAGGGCAGAAGCGAAGGCAGACGGGCCGAGTGCTGCTGCTGCAACATCACTGGATGGCGTGTCGCGCGTCGTGAGCGAAGATCGCAGCAGCAGGTTGCCAGCAGCTAATGCTGTAGACCGCCTGTCGAAGCCGTCGACTCGACTCGAAGGCCTAATGGCGCGTGCATCTGGCTTCAGCGCCAGTGTTCGTGGTGCGTTCTTTCCACGATTCCTCCTCAATCGAGTGTCGATTGCGGTGCAGATACCACACGCGTGTAGCGTCAAGTGTGTCCTGTCGAAAAAGATCGGCAGCGAATTTTGTGTTTGAAGAAGGGAGTCCCCGCGTCGCGCAGAGGAGCCTGATACTCTACATGTAGACAGTATGGGTGGGGCCCGGCAGTGCCCTTCATCGCTCGATCCGGGCAAACCTTGGCGAGCGGACTCCGATGCGGAGCCCCTGCGAGCCAGCACCTGCACCTGGTAAAAAGGCCAGAGAAAGGACATCGTGATGGGCATGCGAAAAGATCAAACAGCGCTGATTGGCTGGACCGAAAAGCTGCGACTTGCACAAAAGTATCTTGGCCTTCCAAGAGTTCAGTGTGCACCGCCGAGATTTGCGGCTGGCAGCTGACTGCGGACTGCGGAGACCTTGCCCCGCGACGACGCAGGGCAATATGTATCATAGTATTTTAGTATTTTTATACATGTCGGGTGCTGCATGCTGTGCATGCCACCATGCGTTAACGCTGCTGCTGTGGGCTCAATTTTTGCCGCATTGGAGGATATGTAACCCAATCTTTTAGGTAGTCAGCGTGGCGCAATGCTGCGACTTTACAATGTGACGTAAGCACGGGAGCCAGCGCAAAGTATCTAATATTAGATCCTTGCGGCTCTCCATGGCACGGGTGCATTCCTCGCACCGCCATGGTCGACAGGTCGGAGCTGGTCGCGTTCGAGCGCGAGAAGCGCCTGTACAAGGACGCCTACGTGGAGAACTTCCGCTCCGTGCGCTACTTCCCGTCGCTGGCCACCATCGGGGCCGGTCGAGCCAATGGAGACAGCATCGTCCTCGTGCAGGAGTCGCAGCCCGCGCCTGAGAGTTCCCCACCCAAAGGCCTGCGGTCCAGGTTCGACGACGTCGCGAGCCGCCTCATCCCGCCGGACTCGGTCTGCCTTTTCTTGAAGTTTTAGGATTCGCGTCGACCTGACGACGCCACGATTCCTTGCTGACTGACGTCTGCTTCGTTGCAGCTTGAAGAGATCTTCGACACGACGCTGCCGCTGACGTCGTTCAGGTCCGCCATCATGTGCAAGCACACCAAGGCTCGCCGGGAGCGGCGAGTAGCAGGAGTAGCCTCCGCTTCCACACAACGACACGGGGCTCAAACCTCGGTGCGTGCCACGTACAGTATTTTGGCTATCCGTCGTTGTTCTCTTTTGCCCCTCTCCTCTGACTTTGCACTTCATGCAAAGCAGCAGCCAGGCGTATTCAAACCCACCAGCGTGGGTGAAGCCAAGGGCGCTATCCAGCGCAAGTTCCTGTACGACGCACAACCGTTCGAGGACAAGCCGCGCTCCCTGCGATCGGTACGTCTACGATGCAGCAACTACTACGGCGCCTGGCTGTCATGGTCCCTCGTGTGTTTTCCCGAGGCTAACATTGCTGCTGTGCGATCTTCTGTACAGGTCACGCCGCGCGCGAACGCGCCGATGTGGACCAATAACAACCAGTCGAGCGCCAAGAAGGAGATTTGCGGCCGGACGTACCTCAACGTGCCGTCCGAGGGCCCCATCAAGGCCGACCGCAGGTACACGCAGGAGTTCATCGCCTCAACATTGAAATCTACCATGACGGGCGCCGCACAGCCAAGGACAAAGCACACGACGTGACTAAATAATAGATACACTGTAAAAGATACTTTTTATCGCGAGCTGAATACATGTATCTCGCCATGTCCCACGGTTTGGTCCGCCCTTCGTTTTTCGAGCCAGCGCGATACAAGCAGTTCTTGAAGCAGTCTCTGCAGCAGCAACACGTCGCGTTAGATCGCCCCCGCCACCACATGGAAACACCGATGTAATGCAACCTTACCTGCTCGGCCTGCTCGATCCGAAGCAACAATTCTCTCGAGTAGCAAGCTTGCGGCCACCAAGTTGGCGATGGGTTCGATGCGGTCGGATCATCTGTGTGTTTGTGCAGCTTCAACTTTCAAAAATTCGAACAGAATGAGAAAAAAATAGAACCAAAAGCGAAGAGCGCGCAATGGTGACGCACCGCAGCACGCAATGTGCTCGCGCTCGAAGCAGTCCGTACGGCAGGTTGCAATCCGTGCTCCTCGGCCTTGTCCAGCAGCGACGTTGAGCGCATGAAGGGGTTCCCATCCAGCGGGAATTCCTCGCCATACCACTCGATTAGCTCAGGGAAGCCTCCTAAGAAATCCAGAGACCGCACGAGCTGGCAACAGGATTGTCAGGGCGATGGGGGCAAAAGGATACACGGTTAGATCCTTTCACGTCAACTTCAACATGAACTGGCCTGCAAGACGCACCAGGGCAATGAAGTCGTCTCCTTCCACACGAACGTCGTAGGACTCTCGCTTGAATTGCTCTGCTTCCACCGCCAAATGGCATCCAGCGCGTCCACAGTCCTCTCCATAAGCACTACGAGCCCTTCTGCGAGCTCGTCGAAGGCGTGGAAGCGTTCGCGGTATAACATGGATGAAGCATAGCGCCGTGCCCCGCTTTGCGTGGCTGTCTGTACATCAGCATAAGCTCGATCGTAGCGCACCAGCACAAATGCAGCAGCATGAAAGAGCGAGTCGAGCGAGCGACTCGGGCTCTCTCTCGTTTCCTCTCGCAATTTCGGCCGCCGTGACGACAACCGCGGGCATCGAGTACTTGCCGAGTTGAGCGTATCCTCCTGAGAACCCTCATCTTCCTCTTTTGTCGGTTCTTGCAGCATGAGGTGGTGTCGGTGGTCCCATGGTGGCGGCTTCAGATTGCTCACACGAGCTTCGTCTAGTCGAGCGATCTCAGCCTTGCACGCAATGGACTGGCTCCAGGAGCCCTTCAGCGCCTCAAACTGAACTGTACGAGTCTCCTGAGCGCCGGCAAACGTAGCACGCACAAACTTAACGGGAACCCGTCGCTCGCGCTCACAATCGCCATCGAGGAAGTTTAACTGCACTAAGCGACACTGTTCATCGATGGCGACGATGCGGCAACGATGCCAGTGACGTGGTGAACCATTGGCGCGACGACGACGACAACTTTCTACCAGCTGACCGACTTTGAGGGTGGAGAGGCTTTGAACAGAAGATGGCATTGCCGATGGTAAAGTTGAGAACACCTTGGTGAGCTCGTTACCTAGTTCGGCGACAAATAGCTGCTGAGTCGGCATCGGCAGTCTTCGGGCATGAACCAGGCTGAGCTTGCCAATTCGAGCCTCTTCCTCTCGCAAACGGGTGATCTTCATCTCCTCGTCGAGCTCTTGGTCTCGTTTGGCTGCAGCCTCACGAGCTAGCTGCTCACGAATTGCCTGTGCCTCGTCGCTTTTGTACGGACGGATCTGAGCTCACAATCGTGCGGGTTACCACGTCAACCCAAATTATAGCAGGTGACTAACGCCTACGTACATGATCAATAGCTTCAAACTGCAGAACCGTACGCGCAATGCGGAGAACGTTTTCGTCGACGTGGAGCATGGCCTTCTCGTAGTACGTCTCAAGTAGCTCAAAGTACTCTGGGAACTGGCGCCAGATCGTGATGGCGATGGCAGTGGCCCACAACTTGCTGGAAATGCCCTCGATCGGAGGTGGGGCGATGCCGTTGAGTATGAACTCAAAGCTACTCGAGTACATCCAGCTTCCGTCGGGTTCCTGGGCTTCTAGCAAAATTCGAATGGACCAAGGTAGACGTCGTCGATCGGCGCTGTCTAGCAATCGCCCTTTAGTGTGCTTCTTGGCCTGACTTTCCGAGTTGATCGCCGGTAGAAGTGTCCTGGGACTATCGACTGGCGCCTTCTCACGTTGTCCGTCGGCAAAGGTGACACTGGACGCCACAGATTTGCTGAAGGCTTCGTAGAACTCCTCGAATTTGAACGAGGCCTTGGTACTCATTTCCAAAGCTGATGACCAGCAAGACAGTCAAGTCGACCAAATTTCGATCTATTTTTCGCCTAATGCCGTGCTTTGCCGGGAAGCTCTGGATGTTTGGGAGCAGAGTTATTATATAATTGGCGATAAACAATGATATGGTCTTCAGAAAAACTTGAATTTATGCCTTCTTTGGGGGACCAATCCGCAAAGCGAAAAAAAAAACTGAGTCAAATCCTGCAGTACTCAAGAGTACCGGTATACTGTACTTCATTCCAAAGGAGCAAGCTCAAGTTTTGAACTGTAGCAAGTGCAAAACTGAAATCTCAAAAACTGCCATCGAATGATACTTCACATACAGTACATGTAACTGTCGGCAACCACGCACTATCTGCATTGTTACCCTCTTCATGACCAACCTACCCACCTTCATTGCCAGTCACAGCTTGTGTGGTGGTAATGCCCCCGATGACAGAAGAATTTTCGATTTCGTTTTCAACTATGCCTGTACCCAAATGTGGAGACAGCCGAGCCGTGTTCAGGTCGATCATCGATGTCAGTTTGGACTGGGGTGAGCGACGCTTCTTCGTGCGCGTGTGTGAGGTGGCGGGCGTACAGAATCACTGGAGCGGCGTGTTGAAGCTAAATGAGACCTTCGTGGCGGGCGAGAGTTGGATGTGTAGACCATATTCCCGCTGGTGCAGTACAATATGGAGACCAGCAGCGCCGAGAAATCGAGCAGTGTGTCATGGCGCGAGTCGCTGTCGTACAGAGTACAGCAGTCATAATTTATAGAGCTCGTCCTTCGTCCTAGTGAAGTCGTTCAAGCCTTCAAACAATAAACGTCTAAGAAAAGTAGGTGTTTGTATTATGAACATGATGAGCCTACTGCGCCTGTACCAGCTTGACGACTGCGCTGCCCCATGAAGATCAAGACGTGATCGACTCGTGGCTCGTAATCTTGACGTTCACCTTCACGGCCTGGATCTCGTGGCAGACGCATGAGGTCTGTATCCCCATGACGGACAAGGTGGCTGGGCCAACAACAGTGTTGGCGGAGAGCAGCATGATCCTCGCGGTGACCCAACGCGGTTTATGGAAAATGTATGGGCATGTACCGTGACCATCTTGACTAATCGGCATCATCGGCACCATCTCCACCACCTCCGTCCCGACAATCTGTCCCGTTCCCCTTTAGCAGCAAGGAAAGCACCAAATAGCTGACCCCACAACAAGAAACCAGACTAACAGCACGATTGATGTATTCTGGTGATGTAGAGCAGATCAAGGTGACCCAGCGGTCTCTTTTCGACCACAATCGAGCGCTATCGTCAGTCTCAGCAGCCAGGCGCACACCGAGCGCCGCTCGCGCTCACGTCTCTACCAGCAGTCGACGCGGCAAGTCAACACAATGAAGTTGAGGAAAGAACGACAGTGTATTTAGCGTAGCTCATGCTCGAGCAAAATGACTGTCAAACGTACTGCCACCACTCGTGCTTTGTCTGCGTGTGCATGTAGGATTGCTGCTGCCGCCCCCACACCTTTTTCTCTTCTTCTGGCAGCTTGCACACAATCTTGATTTGTTTTTGTGTGAAGAAGATGGAAGTGCAAGTGGGGATTCAGGTTTCTTCTTGCGCGGCTTGAGGCGGCATAGTAGTGCGTTGAGTGACATGTGGCTGGTTAGGTACATTTGCTGGAATTTCTTGAAAATAAATGCCCATTTGTTTGGAGCTTGAGGGATGGAGTCTGCAACCGACTTGAAATAAGTCACGTCTTTCTTCTGCAATGCTGGTTGGTGGGGCCATTGTAAGGATGTTGTAGCACTGGCGGTCGTACTGGCGCGAAGAGGTAAAACTCTCCGAGGTGTCTGCTGTCGAACTCTGCTCAGTTTGGTAGCCTGTTCTGGTTGTGTCCAGTGTCTCACGGCCGCCTGCGTGTGTTCGATTGGGTCCGGTGAATGCGACTTGGTGAGTGCTTGTGCGTGATTGATCGCCTGGCAACTGTGCCACAGAAGCTTCACGTGCAGTTGCTGGAGAAGGTGTGTGAGAAACTATGGCCTCTGGTTGTTATGTTGGTTGTTGCTGCGTGCTTGCCAGCAGCATATTCAACTTGATCTTAAGCTCAGAGCCGCGATTACTCGCACGTTTGAGCGCCTCCCATCTGCCCACTAAGTCCGTCTCACTTTTGGGATGGATGCCATCACACACGTGGCTGGAAAAGCCGTAAACACGCAGGAAAACCTTCTTGCGGCTCGTAAACAGCTTGGATCCCCGAAGCGCCCTGAAGAGTTCGATCTGGAGCTCTTGTTCGTGTGCACCGATCACGGAAGTTGGTGGTGGCGTTCTGAGTTCGAACAAGGATCATGCTTGGACTGGCGGTTGTCTTTTCGGGACATTGGCTTCATCTGTTGCGTGTAGGGTCTGGTGTTTTGCAGCGATTGTGGAGTAGCTGCGTCGCCAAGCTCGTGTTCGAACTACTGATGACAACCAAGTTGAACTTGAACATAATCCTCGAATCGAGAGGACACGTTGACCAAGTGTCCTTCGCTCTGGCTTGCTCATCCGCACCTGATGCAAAAGCTCATACTCAGGTAAGGAGAAACCATTACCCGTTTTCTTCAAGCCGGAGAAGGTGCAAAAGCTCTGATTTACTCAGGCGCTGACCCGTTTTGCTTGTGCTGGATTTTAGCAACAGAATCGGACAGTCTTCTCTTGACGATGGGATGCTGCTAGAGCTTGATCAAGACGTTCGGGCTGTACACATGCAGTATCAAACTTGCGCATCCATTTGCTGAACACGAAATCAAACGGAGACACAGAGCGATTGCTGGGCTGGGGAAGGGACTCTGACAGAACGTGGAGGACAAATGCGAGCTGGGGTGACTCTGGGAGTACTCCTTGCGAGAGTATTGAGGCTTGTGCTAGCGCAATGAAATCAATGGCTCCAAACGAAGGATTGCGTCCAAATTTCGCGCCGACCCCAAGATTGTGCCGCACGATGAACACGTCCTGACATCTACAGATATCGAGCGATTGAGAAGCTTTTTCAGAGCTGAGTGAAAACCCCTCAAGCTGACTGGTGGAAACAGTACGCACTTCCTTCCCGCTGGTGTCTTGAAAGTCGTTGTCAGCGACGTATAAATCTCCTGCTCAGATCAGCTTTGCGTTGCTGTTCCAGCATCCGTCCCAAACGGCCTCCGTGCATGAGAGGTCATTACACTGGACAGACTCAATAACTTGCTTGAACTCAGCCTCCATCTCTGTGGGGGCGCAGCTGGCGGTCGACGGTGTACAGTGCGTTCCGAAGCTTCTTTTTGATCCACTTTTGATGTGGCTTTGAGGAAAGTTTTGACGAGATCCGGTCAATGAGATGGATGGGGTCCTGCTTGATATGTACGGCGCTCTTGAAGACATGTGCAATCATTCCTCGAACTGCGTTTGCGTTGTCACTGACTAATTACAGCTCACCACTGTTGTCCCGTGGGAGCTGGTTTGTCCGATTAACTCGAGCAGCGAAGTGGTCTCCTCGTTATTTTTTGATCTCGTGAGCCGACGCCCAAAAATTTGGCCAATCTCGTTCTGTACCAACAGAAGTAGCTTTGCATCCGTCATTCCCTTCCACTGCCCGCTGCCCGTCCACACCTTCAAGCGCTTGCAGAACTTGACCGAGTGGTCCACGCGCATGACCTTCTTGACTTGCATCCGCGTCATTAAGAGTTCACAGGGAGGGCTATAGATTGCGATGGTCTCCATCCATGCTGATGTCAAAAACTTACCGTCCACTACGCCATTTCCGTCGGCGTACTGCTCCACAGAAGGGGCGATGCAGCGATATAGTGAGAATTTCTCGCTCGCATACGACGAACACGCTCCGCAAAAATGCGGTTGAGCGTGTAGTATCGCGTGATGCGGCGACGTCGTACGTTTTCAATCACACTTGACAGTCAATTGGGAGTCATGATCCCGTCGTGCACCAAATCCAGGAGAGACTTTGTATAACCCGTCTTCACGCCCAAAACGTATGGGAAATGCACCAACGTTTCCACTTGTGATTGTACGTACTCAGGGTTGACAGTTGAAAAGCAACGGCGACTTGTATCAGCACACTGGTATTTCACGTAAAGAAGACACCACGGGGTTATCAAAGAGACCACCAAGCGGACACAGTTCATCCCACGCTGTCCTGTCCTCCGGAAAGCTCATCGTCGGGGAAAATCCTTTCTGATAAGGGCTGCATGGATTACCCTCTTCTTTGCCTCGCTGTTCATATCGATGTTTTGGTTCGTTCTCGGCTCACGAAGTACCAAACAGATTTCTCGCTTCTTAATTTGATGATGGCGAAAAATCGGATTTTAGAGGACTTTATCAGAGATGCTAGGGCCGTGAGGCCCGGCATCTCTGATAAACACCCAACGCACCTAACGAAGGCTGTTTGAATGTTGTTAGATGCTGGCTGGGTCAACATTCGTGTAAGGTGGCTGATTGGGTCAACATTCACGTGTTTCCGATACAATATGGCAGTTAATAAGGTTATGCGATGTTTAATCTAGATAATTGTATGTTGACAAGTTTGTTGTAATTACATTTATATCCCTTTATGTATTTTAACAGGATCCTGGACGGTTCTGGATTCGCTCTAAAACTCTGGATATAAATATCCAGAGAACTTACACGATACTCCACCTCAGGTGAACCACCTGTCTCGGAGGACAGCCATCGTTCTCCCCGACGTGGTATTGCAGACCGGAGCTGCCCCTGCGGCTAGTGATCCTGCTATTGCGCTTTAGTTTCGGCTAATTCATGTCCATGAAATTTGGGAACGGATTATTTTCAAGCAAACGAAGGCAAGCAAGTCCATTTCGTGGCGTCTTTTCAAGCAAATCGATGGTTCGCAAGCAAGTGGTGTGAACTTATTAATAGTGTAAGGCGTGGGTTTTCAAGCACATGTGTACATATTTCAACATACTTTCGCCTGGGTAGTATACGGGTCAAGTTGGGTGTTTGGGTTGGCTTTTTGGGAGATGACGTACATCGGGTTGGACGGTGCTCGTGCGCTCCTCGCTTGCACCGCCAATTTCGGTTCGCTCATGACGGTCAAGGCGTCAGTACAGTCTTAGTAGATAGCGCCTCCTTGTTAGGGCAGCTATTTCGACTCAAGCGCCGACCATTGCAGACCTCCGCTTTGGTGGCAAACGGTCTCTCTGAGGTCTCATCTGCAGGGATTGACAGTAATTTGATTTTCGGCCAGACTACTGCAGTAACTCCCAGTAACACTTTTTGAATTGCTGCAGTAACAGTAGTTTCAAAATCGCGACCTGATCTACTACAGTAACAATGATCCATTAATTGCCCAGTAATTCGCCAGTATTTCTACGGTCAACACTAACGACCACCTAAACGTCGACCACTTGAACTCCCTCGGCTCCATCGCTGTCACCCTCCATACGCTGGATTTATTTCCTGTTGTGCTTGAACAGTACCTGCATCTCCGCGCGCTCATTGTCGGTTCTTGTACGCAGGTTGGTCATCACGAACCCTCCACAGAGAAGACGCGTTCTTGAAACGCATTCGATGGACTTCTTCCCAACCAAACTCGTGCCAAAGCTGCGATGGGCGGAAACTTCGCGCTTCCTTGCTCTCGATACCAATGTAGAATGTCGACACGCGCGCATACAGCCTCAACCCGCCAACACACGGCGTTGTCGCAACGAACCAGGAGCAATGGGGTGCAGACGTCCTTCGCCATCCTTTGACGATTGTTGTAAAGCAATGGACCCAGTCCACCGTGTAGGCTATCCACTCCTGAAGTACCTTGTCCGCTTGATCGTCGAGAGTTGACGGGTTTGAATTGTGAGCAGAGGGTTTTACTGGAGCTCCAAATACCACCTTGCCCCCTTCTGCTCGTTGATGCTCTTAGGATTTCGTCAGCTGCTCGGCAGTAAAAGGGCAGTAATTTACCAGTAAAATACGCTCTCAATCTGATTACTGGTTACTGCAGTAACAGTAATTTACACCTCGTCCCAAATAACTGGTTACTGCAGTAATTTGACCAGTAGTTCGCCAGTAACCAGTAGCGCACCAGTAATTTCAGCAACCTACTGTCAATCCCTGCTCATCTGAGCTACTTAACTTCCATCATTCACTGCATTACTAAACGTTTCTAAAATGTCTTACTCTGATCCTTGAATAACAGCCTCGATAAGCAGTTAAATTTGCTTGGCTTACTTCATTTGCTTTCAAAACCACCTCTGATCCCATTTTCTTACGAACCATCCGGCATTTGCTCGGAAATAGTCATTTTCCATGAAATTTCGCGTAATGTCCGTGAACTTCTGGACGCGCGCATGGATCTTTCGCGAAAGACAAGGACCCGTACAGCATCGTGGAGCAGCACCGAGGCGTGGAGGTGCTGCACCTGGTACCGCTCGGTCTTACGCATATATTGCTGCCCTTCATGAGCACACGCCACTTCTTACTCACTGCGATGGTGCTCGGTAAGTTGGTCACAGGCGCCTCGTTGACCTAAAACATTAAACACGAAGGAAAAACCTTAATATCTGTTGCGGAAATACTGGATGCCTGTTACTGCCAAAAACACTGAATACTCGTTGCTGGTCACTGAATGCCTGTTATGCGGATTAGGTGTGAGCTCAGCAAACCCTATATTCAGGGCTGAAAATCTGTTATTATGAAGGAAACTGAAGCAAATATGAAATGATTTCGTGCCATCTTGAAAGACACTGAAAACATCGGGAGCCATCTTCTGGGTTAGCGAGTCCCTATGTTTCAGGCCCGGACGATGCCTTGGACAAGCACTTCGACTTGGTAATATAGAAGATCACCGTGCAGGTAGGACACACTCCATTCGAAAACGCCGTCGTCGCCACTTGTATTGGCTCTGTGTTGTCTGTGACAGCCTCTGGACTTTCCAGAGCCATGCTGAACTCATGCTGACCACTTGTGTGCATGGACCAACCAGTATTCCGTACTGGAGGCAGAAGTCAACTTGATAGGTTAAGCAAGTGAAGGTTGTTGAAGTGCACCTGAGTATTTGCTAAGAGTCCTGGTGCCAAGCAGCTCCTCTGTCCATAATCGGCTGAGCAAACATGTAGGTAGAAGTAGGTAGAGCTTTTGGGTAGCTCGACTAGCACGAGAAGAGATCGCTCACTCCAAATGCATTCACTTTCCAAAACACCTCAAGCATCGCAAGTGTCCTACAACAAGCTCCTTATTAGTGGTTATGAGCCCAAAACCTCTCGGTCCAAACAACGCTCTCCGGAACGACAACTACTTCATTTGGGAGTTTAACGCCCCGCATGACGCTCACTCTCAAGGATCTTCTCAACCACGTTGTGCTCAAGGCAGAAGAGGCCGCGATACAAGGCTCTACAGAATGGAAAGCCGCGGACCTCATGGCGCTTGCCGTGCTAGTCAAACTACTCGGGCCTACCTACCAGTCGATGGTTCGTGTGGCGACATCCGCCATCCAAGCGTGGGAAACACTCCGCGGGTTCTTCGTTCAACAGAACCTGCATAACCGTGTACAGCTGCGCAAGCAGCTCCACGAGTTTGGGGTTGCCGCTGGTGACGACCTGATGCAGCATCTGATGCAATTCGATGATTTATGCTTGCGTCTATCCGCCGTGGGTGACATGGTCGCAGATGA
Organism: Phytophthora hibernalis; assembly: GCA_012656075.1. Classification (NCBI taxonomy): domain Eukaryota; phylum Oomycota; class Peronosporomycetes; order Peronosporales; family Peronosporaceae; genus Phytophthora; species Phytophthora hibernalis. The sequence continues at coordinate 92,348 of JAAKBF010000050.1, read as the reverse complement.
CGAGGGACTGGTAATATTGCTGGGCAGTCTCCCGCAAGATTATGACGGGATGGTAAATATCGTTGAAGCGCACGGCAACATGACACTCCTCGAAGCGAAGGAAATGCTTACGAGACGATCCAGAAGAGGGAGAAGTAAGAAACGGCTTTTCAGGCCTCCGTCAATGGTGGGCATGGGCGTGGTGGCCGATCTGATCGCGGACGTGGACGTGGTGGCCGATGTCAACGATGGCGTGGGCACCAAAACGGTCAAGGTGGTGTTCAGCGCCGGACAGGCGGCAGTACTTTCAATGGGAAGTGCTATTTGTGCAAAGAGTACGGGCACAAGCGGGCTCAGTGCCCTAGAGCTGAAGAAGGTGACGACGGAGCGAGTTTGCGTTCGCCTTGTCGGCTGAAGTAACGTCGTCGTGGATTTTCGATTGGGGTGCCAGCTCCCATATGACGAACGACCGTAACGACTTGAGTGAGTTCTCGGAACTAGCCGGGACGCTGGATGTTCGTGTGGCAAGTGGACATCGCTTACCTGCCCGTGGAGTAGGCGTCAATCGCATATCTACTGGTGATGGAGCTACAGTGAAAATGACTGAGGTACTGTATGTACCTAGCCACGACCGAAAGCTGCTCTCAATTCCAGCGCTGGTATCGTAGAAGATGACTGTTCTCTTTGATAGTGACGGTTATGTCATCTAATACGAGGGAAAGGTCGTGTCCCATGTGCGCAAAAGTGGCGCCATGTATGCTTAAGATGTCCTAGTGTTGAAGGATGAACGAGTTGGGGAGATCGCAGCATCAGCTGAGAGCCACGTCGATGCTACCGTATGGCATGCACGACTTGGACATTTGTCGCTGCCTCGCATGCGTGCTGTCTCGCACGCAGTATGTGTTCTCACTACTTACGCTCCTGTTATTCGACTTCGACTGTTATTCGAGTGCGACGCCGGCCACGATACCCCCTTCGTCGACTGCGCCTTCAATAACAGCGCCTCCGACCACTGCCATATCAACTAATACTGTGCTGTCTGTGAAGTACCAGTGGTCCAGTGGCCTGACAAGCCTGCACCGGCACACATAAAGACATGAGCCGCTGTTGGTGTCGCCGCCACAAACAGAAACCGCTGTAGTAACGAGAGGTCGCCGCCTCTCATCGCACGACGGTGGTTTCCAACCACCACCAGCATAACGAGGATTTGTAGTCGTAACCTGCAGTAGTTACAAGAACACATCAGCTAGTAAGCAGCATGGGTCCCAAGACGGCTTTGCTACTATACGGTGGTGTAGTGGCTTTGAAAAAGATGGATGGGAATACGATGTCGCACTCATCTCATTCCTGTATTCTCCCGCTAAAGTACAGCCCGCGCGTCTTGGTCGTTACTGCCAGGCATTCAGTCAAGGCAAGGTAACCCGTGTTCCCTCCTTTCCTTCCATTCTCTCACGGGAGCTACGATAGCCCCCGTCAACCCGACGCTGACCTGTGAGCGCGCTGTCAGTTACTACTCCTGAGACAGGTATTCCTGAATCTTCGTAGCACAGATATCTAACTCGTTGAGTCCATCTGTTCTCATCCCACTGTCTTCGTCGGCAAGTCTCAACCCACGTCGAACGATAGCGAGTACGCGTTTGTTGCCCGTGTTCGAGTCAAAGTCCATTGATTTTGGGTTCTGCTTCAGGATGTTATTGGCGTACTTGACCACGCCAGTAATAACACTACTTCAATATAAAACTTGCATGTAATGAAATATTCTTAACAATGGAATGTTTACCTTTCAACTTTTGATTGCTGAAAACAAGTGACAGGTTTTCAGCCCTTAATATATGTTGCTTTTGGTGCCACCTAAACCCCGTAACAGGCATTGAAAACATGTTACCACAGTCTGAATGACTGTGGTAACATGTTTTCAGTGTTTTCTGAAGTAACAGGTCATTCAATGTTTCCGCAACAGATATTAAGTAGCAACCTATTCGTGTTTGGTTGCTACTTAATAACTGTTGCGAAAACACGAATGACTGCATCGGTTAGTCGAAACACTCGACTAGCGAAAAAGTAGCGGCATCCAGCACAAATTTGCCGAGTTTGCGCATGACGCCGCAGAAGAAGACGCGGTTGCCATTGTACCGGTAGACAGAAGTACCCGAGAAAACCACAAACAACAACTACAATATTAATGTACTGTCAAGTTCACAACTTTACGTTTCTACATCTACCGGTACTTACTTACCAGTGTGATTCACACTGGTACCATTGGCGATTGAAATACGGTACAACCAAGCAAGGATGTCAATTCTGCAGCAGCAAGTGTATTTTTCTTTGGCGATCGCCGCGATAACCATTTTGACCAATCAAACACATCATAATTGACTACCCCCTTTGGTTACCGCAATTCTGGAGCAGCAAGATAGAAGATTTTGCACCAAGAATTCGATATGGTGCGCTTCTCAGTACGTCATAAGGCGCTTCGGGGCCTACGCAAGGTGCTGGAGGCGAGGGAGACTGCAGCTGTTCGTACTACTATAAACTTCGGGACATTATGCGGGACCGCGCTAGTACCTACTCAACACAGATCCAGCAGCAAGGAAGGAGGACACAGAAGTCTTAGTCTGATGAAGATGCACTGGACGAATACTGGACGAATGAGTACGAGCGTGCTCAGAGGCCCCGATACCTGCTACGGCCTTTGCTATTTAGGCGACAGAAGAGTCGTTGGCTGAAGGTTCTCCATAACCGTGACCATGCGAAGGACACCGAGATCCTGAATCACTTTCGTCTCCGTCGCTCAGAGTTTTTCGACTGGTTGCTCTCCTCGAGAATGACTCAGCTTTCAAAACGGACGGGAAGCCATTTCGCGGAGGAGTGGAGCTTCATGTAATGGTACATCGGAGGATACGGCAACAGTAACTCACCCTGCAGGTGGGCAAACTGCTCGTCATATCTAGTGGTTCTGTCCACAACTATCTCGGTCGAGTCGTGACAGCGGTTTTGAAGCTGGAGGTCACAGTCATCTCATGGCCAGATCCATATGAACGTCAAGTTATTGCGCAGCGTATTAATGACAAGTATGGCTTCCCCAACTGCGTGGGTATTACCGATGGCACCCTGTTTTCAGTCGCCACCAAGCCTCGGCACGATGAAGAGGACTATTTCTGCCGTAAGGGATCCTACGCAGTCAATGCATTGGTGACATGCGATGATGCGACATATACTGGTAGGATGGCCAGGATCTGCTCATGATAACCGCATGTGGACTAACAGTCCTATGGCTTTACGACTAAACGAGTACTTTCGGTGTAATGGGTACCTACTCGGAGATTCTGCTTTTCAAGCGTCGAACATCATGGTACCTGCCCTCAAGAAGCCACCGAAGACTGGACTTCACCCTGACAAGAACTACTTCAACACGCAGTTGGCGAAGGCGCAGCACTCTATCGGTCTATTGAAGATGAGCTTCCAGTATCTACGAGAAGTTCGCGTTCAACTCAGCAAAAGAGGAAGCACATGCGCCGTTTGATTCAATATGTAACGTGTGCTTGTATTCTGCATAACTTACAGTCACAAAGCCGCGACTTCGCACGGAACAGCTCTGGATGTTACTTCGGGTGTGAAACTTGACATTTAGCTTAGCTTAGATAGATAGATAGATAGATAGATAGATAGATAGATAGATAGATAGATAGATAGATAGATAGATAGATAGATAGATAGATAACTAAAATTCCAAACTAAGTTTCAAAGTGAGCGATATGAAAATATCGACTTTCGGACGCTTTGTATCTGTTTGAAAAATCATAATAAATCGTTGTGAAGTTCCTAAACACAAACGACTGCAACCTCGTTTTCCTTCTTTCTTTGCAGTGAGGCATATTGGTGTGAGTCTGACCCCAATCTGCCGACGGCATACCAGTACAACAATTGGTTGTGTCACTGCAACTGCTCTATGCGTTAGCTCTCTTGAGGACATCGCCTGGAATTTGGTATCATACCCGCTGAGCTGCACAGGGGTGACCTAGGCACGAAGTGGGTTCCATCTTCGTTCAGGACACCAGTGTGAAAATATATGCTCACCAAATAAGTCTGCCAAAACACCAAATTGATCTGAAGATTCACTGTTGGATGCCTATCCGCTTCCACGCAGCAACAATGATCAAGTCCAATATCGGGCTTCTAGAACTTGCGACCGCACGAGAAGTTTCCTTCTGCCACGTAACCACCGCACCAGTTTGTATACATGTCTAGCTAGTTTAGTTCTCAATTTAATCTACAATACACAACCTTTTCTGGCTACTTCGGTTGCAAGGTCTTCATTGTTTTAGACGAACAAGTCTTCACTGAAGATGGCATCTCTTCCAACTATGAGCGGCCAACAGATCCGACTTCAAGAACTCCTGTCGCAATTCCCAGCAAAGATAGGCGAGGTGGAGGCCATCGAGCGCGCCGTGGAGGAAACTAGATCGGTACCGGTGACAGAATCCATGACAGACGAGCTAAACGCGCTAGAAGATCAGCTTAAGCGAGCCGTGAGGTCTTACGAGAGCCTCTTGGTCTGGGCACATGGTATTCGGTCAACGCTCGAGATAATCCAGTCCCTGGGTGCTGCTTCTGCCACAACGGCTGCTTCAGCTTCTACAACCAATACCTACAATCAGGCGCCACCGCCAGCCCAAGCCCACTATGATCCACCACTTCAGCAGCGTCCGCGCAGGCCAGTACGCTACCTCTTTTTCGCGGTCCAGCACCGCGATGAATCTCCAATCCTCACGACTTCACGACTTCATGGATAAATTCAAGGCTTCTTGTACAGCTAACTGGGTCCCGTTTGAGCATTGGGCGCCTCTCCTCGTTGACTCCATTCGTGTTTAAGAGATGCGCTTCGTCCGTTCGATAGTGCAGTCGGGATAGCCTTAGTCGGAGTTGCGCAGGCTATTTCTTGAGCATTACTACTCGCCCTACATCGATTCAGCGCGTTTAATGCGTTGATGGGCTGCCGGCTTCGCAAAGATGAGTCCGTGCAAGATTTTGGAGACCGCTTCATTAATTGGAAGGAGAAATAGCACTTGGACGCGTTAGACGAAGGGTACAAGCTACTCTTCACGCATAAGTTGAAGCCTCACAACGTCTATCTGTGGACGGTAGTTTTCCATTCTAGGTGGAAAATCCGTACTGTACAATCCTGGACCTGGTCTCTGTCGCAGCCGAACATGCGTCTGCTCTCGAACGGTACAGCCAAGAACGACAGCCGCAAAGCCAGGCGAAAAATAAGTCGAAATCCCGGTCTGGACAACCACGCAATTCCCAGTACTGCAGTTTTCACCAGACACACGGAGGATACTCGACCGAGGAATACCGAGCTCGTCTGGTAGCGTCTAAGGCTACCGCACCCATCGCTTTGGCGCCCGCGTCGAAGTTTTCTGCTCGTTCTCCCGCCACACCGCGCGGCGAAGTGCCCGCCGGCTCCAGGACCTGAGCAAGGTGGATTGCTTCAAGTGCCACCAGTTTATTCACTCCGCTAATCACTGCACCAACGAGGACGAATTCACGGAGTTGCTGTACATACCACTATCGAAAGATGATACGACGGTTCAAGTGGCCCAGGTCATTGACGACATTTCCCTCAACACTGTTTCCCCAGTCGAGGTTCCAGTAATTTGTGCTGGATACCATCCGTTTGCTCAAGTCGGCACTGGATCCTCTCATACCATCCTGTCCAAGCACGTCGCTGACGATCTCTCGCTGACTTATAGCAAGATTACACCATAGAATTAGTGCACGCTAGCATGAGTTGCGACGGATGCCAATTGCGAGATGCTGTTTAACTCGAGTGCAGTGCACGAACAGTTAATATACGGCCCCGGGTCATGGAGTTGAGTCCCGCAGTCGAGGCCTTGATAGGTCGGGACATTCTCTCCCGCCTGGGAATCGTCGTGTCAAATCTTCCATTTACGACGGCAACAGAAGAGGCCGCGGCGGAACCGCTAAACGAAGAAGAAGAAGCGGACTACATTCCGCCTAGGGTGTTCGGCTCCATGCCTGAGTACGACAAATATCGCGAAACGGTACTCCAGCTGCTCGAGGCAGAGCTTACGGCGAATCAAGGTATACCTCTCGGTACCTTTTGCAATATTCCCAACAGCGAAATCCACAGTACAACTGTGGAGGGAAGGCGGTGCTACCGTTTGCAGTACCCACTGCCAAATGTCGTGAAGCCGGCGGTTTCAAACCAGGTTCACGAGTGATTAGTAGCCGGCATTATTGATCTTGCACCACCTGGCTGTGACTGGAATAGCCCCTAGACCTACTACTACAAGAAGTTACAGGAAGATCGATATCCATACATGCATCGATGCGCGGGGTGTGAACATTATCCTGGTTATTGTCGACAAAAACCTCTACCGACGATCAACGGAACGCACGCGGACTTCAAAGACAAGCGTTTCGTGTCGGCATAGTTTCTGGTTGTGACTCGAGACCACCCGAAGCCTGCATTCACGTGGGACGGCGCCAAGTATTGCTTCAAAGGTTGCCCATTTGGCTTGACACCAGTATCGCATCACGTACAACGCATCATTCAAGGAGCTCTTCGAGACTATCACTACTGCTGCAGGGTCTTCATCGATGACATCACGGTGTTCAGTGACACCCTCGAGCAGCATGTCGAAGATCTACGCGCTGTGATGACCAAGCTCAACGGCATCAACCTGAAGCTGCGACTGGAGAAGTGCCATCTCATCTATCCTGCAATTTGCAATTTGGGGTTTCTCATTTCTGGTGTAGGAACCCTTCCTGACGAGGTCAAAGTCCAAGAACTCATCGCATTCCCAACCCCCTCGCAGGTAGCCTCTTTCTTGGGAATCGTCAACATTTTTTGAGAGCATGTTCCTGGATTTGCTCATATAGTCGCACCGCTCGACACCCTCCGCAGTGTTAAAGGATCGATTAATGATCTGTGGAGTCCAGTATGTAGCGCGGCATTCGAGCGTTTAAAAGCTATTTAGCATCACTACGAGGTGGAACTACCCCTGTTCCTTGCTGGTGACGCGTCAAATGGGGGTGTCGGCGTGGAATTGTTTCAGTGATCTAAAGGCCAAGATTTCCGGCTGTTAGTATGTTTCTCCTCCACTCTCAAGGGCGGGCAACGCAACTACTCGGCGACCCAACGCGAACTCCTGGCAATTATCTACAGTATGCGGAAGTGCTACGAGATATTGTGGGGACGTTCTCTACGTTGATCACCGACCACCAGGCTCTCACCTTTATGGTTAAACAGGAGAGGCCTCACGCGATGATCCTACGGTACTTCGATTAGACATTTCGTACGACTTTGAAGAAATTCACTGTCCCGGTATCCAGAATGTGCTTCCAGATGCACTCAGCCGTCTCTACCCAGCATCTCCAGCCCCAATCTCGCATCGGAACCCGATCACATTCCACCAACTTATCAGTATCTCGCCGAAGACTGCACTTCAGGAGCTTCGTGGGCTCCGTCTTGTCGAAGATGCCCAGGCGAAGCTCGACATTGTTGCGACCGAGCACGTCTGCGGAATTTTGGTACGGATATCATCGTGGAGAATATTATGACTAAACGCGGCTGCTACTGGTCTACCCTACGCCGAGACTGTGAGGGGGTGCATCCCTTGCCAGCGGGACAACATCTACCACCACGGTTTCAATCCTCTCACTTCAAGCCACGCTGAGTATCCGTTCGACCATGTTTGTATCGATTTGGGCCAAGGTCCGTGCACCAGTGCGATGGGCAACAACTATTTCCTGCTACTGGTCGATGTATGCACAAGATATGTGCTGTTACGCACGCTTCCCACCAAGTCAAGCGACGAAGTGGCCTGCGAACTATTCTACCTTGTTTTCCTGTTTTGGAGTACCGAAAATCCGCAAAGTGGCAACGAAACCGCGTTTGTCAACGGTGTCTTCCGATCGCTCAAAGACCAGTACAAGGTGGATCACCGACTAACTACTCTGTACAATCCTCGGGCTAATGGAACTGCCGAGGTGTATGTGAAGGTGACAAAGTCGGTGATCTACAAGACAATCAACGGTGATGATACAGCATGGGACTGAACTTTGGAACCTGCTCAATTAACGATGAAAACAACACTCACATTTCTCGCCGTCACGGTTCGCTGCCCTTCGCGGTAATGTTTGGACGACAGTGCAACGAATTTGCAGATTATTCGACTTCCAAATAGTTTCCTTGCTCTCGCTGGCCCTCGCATGACCACTCTATGATCTTTCCGGCAATTGCGAAACGCACTCTAGAAACCGTCCACCACGATGCTCAAAGCCCCGACAATCGCCATCAGATTTTGTCCAATACAATCACGGCAGGAATAAGCGTCATGGCAGTGAATCCAACACGAGGATCTAACGCTGAGCCCCGACACGAGGACTGGTGCGCGTGAACAAAGGAGGTGCCTACATTCTCAGAGACCAAACAGGTCAATTACTGGGCCGGAATTTCACGATATCCCAGTTCAAGCCTGTTCCGACTTCGGCAGCAACTGCTACTGCTGCTCCACGATCATTGATTGTGAAAGTAATTCTCAATCACCGCGGCGGGCAAAACAAACGCGAATATCTCGTTCGCTGATCTGGTTACCCAACGAAGGAGGATTCTTGGAAACCTCCATCCCAGTTCGACGACATTCAGGTCATTCGGCGCTATTGAAAAAGTCGCAGTGCATCAGCGACACCCGCTGACATATCTCAACCTCGACTTCCACCATCTCTCGCTGATATTTCGACTACCGAAAGTGCCCCACCAGAAACTATGCGGCGATCGGGTCGGGGGCGGCTGCTCAAGAACCGCGTTGTTTGGAACGCACAATAATGATAGCCTCCACTGAGTCTGGGGGCAATGTTAACTGCCTATCCGCTTCAACGCAGCAACAATGATCAAGTCCAATATCGGGCTTCTAGAACTTGCGACCGCACGAGAAGTTTCCCTCTGCCACGTGGCCACCGCACCAGTTTGCATGCATGTCTAGCTAGCTTAGTTCTCAATTTAATCTCCAATACATAACCTGTTCTGGCTACTTCAGTTTCAAGGTTACGAATAAGGATTTCGCCGCTGTCCTTTAGATCGCTGCATCAATTAGTTTTGAAAGCAAGCAAATTGGATTCGTAAGCTCCTCTTACCAACGATTCACGAAAGTAAATGCCACCGTCCAACTTGGACCTCTCATAGCCACACTCTCTTAGATATGTGTCCGGTGTCTTATACCAAATGCGTGGGGCCTGCTTGAGGCCGTACAGGCTACGCAGAAGTCGACAGACTCGCTCTGTTCCGTCGTAAAAACTCTGGCTGCTCTCCACATTAATGGGACCGTTGATTAAAGCAGTCACAAAGTCAACATGTCTTCAGAGAAGGCCATAATGCAGTGCCAGCAGCATAATCAGTCCCACCGTTCTGCGGCTGCGAAGCAGGTGCAGGAGATGCGCCGAGAACGTGGCCATTATTACTTTGTTCTCTGGATTTTATATCCAGTATACCAGGGATTGCAACGAGGTTTGAATCCTTGTATTTCACATACCTTTCTTAATACGACTAAGAAACTGATTATTAAATGCCTACTATATTTGATATCCGGATATATTATTCTATTTGTGACGGTTGTCCATCCGCAGAAGATTAGGCCAAAACACCAATATGATTTGATATCACTTATTATCGTATTTTACCTGCAGCAGATGATTTATCCAGACCGTTCGAGCAACATTTTGGAATTTTTACTTGGACCAACACGCTAAAAGCAACCGCGGACGGCATGAGTCTCCTAGAAAATCGTGCTGTTCCAGGACAGCATATACAAGAACTATAGCCAACACCGCCGCGCCTTCTTCTCCCTGATCCTGCAGCAGGTCAAGCAATGTCTTCGCGATTACTGGGTGGGAACTCTCAATGAGGCTGCGACTGTGTAAAAACAGCTGGAACTGCAAAGGGTAGTCCAATATTTCTTACTCTGTACGTTGACGGCATTGTGATTGCCGCTACTATAAAGAATATCAAGTTGATACTGTCTGAGCTCGCGAAGAAGTTCAAGATCAAAGATCTTGGTGACGTCAATCACTTGCTTTCGATAGAAATCAAGTATGCGCCAGGCGAGTCGCTCTCAATCTCTCAGCGAGGATACATTGGGCGGATTCTTGAGAGATTCAAGATGACCGGCTGCCAAGCCATGCCAACGCCACAGGCAAAGGGTAACTTTCCGCTCCCGGGTGATCCGGATAGAGAGACTGTGTGCGTGAGCATTTATCCTGATGTGAACTATCAGTGCATAGTTGGATCTCTATAATATCTGGCGAGCTGCTCTCGACCAGATATTGCTAGTGCTGTACAAACGCTGGGCAAGTTTCTCACGTGTTACACAAAAGATCACTTTGTATTGGCCGAACGTGTTCTGCGGTACCTACAGGGTGTGCGTGAGTACGGCCTCGTGTGGAACAAGCCAGAGTCACCGGGATTGCAATTGGTTACCTACGCAGATGCAGACCTCGGAAACGAGAAAGATGATCGTCGATCGATCACTGGTTATGTGCTGCAACTAAATGGTCACACGTTTTGCTACAAGAGCAAGAAACAGCCGATCATGACGGACGACACGTGCAGTGCAGAGTTCGTGGCTGCTAGTGAGTGTTCTAACATGATTATGTGGACTCTCAATCTGTGTGAGGAGCTGAAGCTCCGTCGGACTACGCAAACTATTCTCTACGAAGATAACCAAGTTGTGATCATGGTGATCGGTGTAATCAGCAGCGGCTACAAGGTTCGAAGTGTGGATATGAAGTTCCACAAGATTCGAGACTTCGTGGAGCGCAATGTATTCCAGGTGGAGTATTGTCCAAGCGAGGGCAATTTAGCGGACATATTCACCAAGCCGCTCGGACCGCAGCAGTTCTCTAAACTTCGCCAGCGCTTGAGCATGTTGCTGGTGCTGGACAACATCTAGTTGCGCACCACAGGCAACTTGATGGCTTCGTGGGGAGTTCAAGCAGCACGAAGTGGGAGTGTGAAGTTTGGTGCAGCGGTGTTGCTTTATGTATTTCCTCCCTTCGCAGTTGAAGTAAGCTTGACCTCGTCGCTGAGGTTCACTTGAGTTAAGTATTGCATAGTCTAGCCTACTGATAACGGAGGCTGTGCTCGGGCACAGTTCTCCCGCAATCCTGAATCTACTGAGTGGGCGAGCAGTGTGTTAGCCTATTCTTCTGTGCAGTACGCAACAAATTCACCGGTGAAATACATTATCACCCGCCGCATGGAAAATAGCCGTCGAGGAATAAAAAGCATCCAAAAATGCATGAAATAAGATTTAGCCGATGGAAGCACCGCGACCAGGGGCGGAGCCAGAACTAAATTTGGCATTTTCAAAATGGGGGCACAGGGCCAAAAGTTGGCAACCCTGCACAAAAATGACCAAAATTTGGACATTTTCTCAAACAAAATGCCCCCTCCCTATTTTGACCCTAGCTCCGCCCCTGACGCCACAGATTTGCTAAGGGGCTGGTCGCGCTGGATGGTGCTGGTTATGGTTCTGGTGTGAAATTAGGTGTAGGGTTGAGATGTTTTATGATTGGTTCGTTTCAATTATGGCTAGGGTAAAATATGTGAAACACCGAGAGCTCGAGAACTCGAGATATGATTGAGTTCCCAGGTTCTGGTGGAGGATAAATCCACGGGATTGGCCATGAGTGTTGGTGCGGATGTGGTTGGCCGCGATGCCAGCCGCAAGTCTCTTGCGTCTAATGCCTAACCTGCCCGGGGTCGAGCACGCCGCAGCCGGAGCTTCTACCTCCCCACCACCAGCGGCACCAGCATCAGTAGTGCTACCACCCATCCTTGTATGGCTGCTTCCATACGCGCAACCTCGTCAAGGGACCGTTCAGCATGGCATATCTTGGTGCTGGATGCGTCGCGCCGCTATCGAAGTTGGTGATCCTGGGGCTGGACGTCGTTTACGTGGAGTAGCTGCTTGTGAGGAGGGGGAGGCTGACGCTGGAGAGCGCGGACGTCGTCGCTACCGTCGTCGTCGGTGGTGCATGTGTGGTTGTGGGGCTGGTGGGGCCACTTTTTCAGTGACCCTATCTGAACCAGACAGGCTCTGGTTTCGGACTTACCGGCAGTATTTGTTTGCCTAATCCTAGAACACCAGACCCAGAACCAGCACCAACCAGCGCGACCAGCCCCTAAAGCAAGCCTAGTCCAATTCAGTATTATACTGGATTGTCTGCCAAGGGGTTCAACAGTAAAAATTTCAATACGACAACCAGCAATAAAAAATATGGCCGCAAATACTGCAATGCTGTATTAGAGCTCGGACTCGCTGACATCCGCAGCCAATGTGGTCACATCCCATATATTTCTGTTTGCACGAAGAAACAGTAGGAGCTCAAAGTTCGCAGGTAGCAAGCACGTACGCTGCGGAAAAAGCACAAGCTTACAATGCGAGAAGAGTCTTTCGCATACATTCGACGTCGGGGGCAGTTTCTTTAGCAGTGAGCTGTAGGTTGCAGCATCGTCGCCTTCACCATGTTGGCGCGGTGCCTGGCCCAGCGTGGAGAATCTGCGTCGCATAATCTTCTTTCCGTTACTTCCGCATACTTTCAGTCTTCGAAACCTCGAATCTCTTGACGTCAGCCTTCTCTGCACTTGAAAGGGTTGCGCCGTTGATGACCTTCACGATGACGGACTCGAACAGGGGTGAATTCACAATTTTGGCGGTCGTTTTTAGCTGTTCACGCGTGCACGGATATTCGGAAATGACAGAGTCGAACAAGAGACGGACGTCGGCCAAAGCGATCCCATCGCACTGAAGCTTCTTGGTCACGCTCTGGAACCTTTTCATGTGCTCAAGCAGTACGAGTAGCTTGTGATGCGACGGACCAGTTGGGATGAGCTCCTCCACGGCGTGCACGGTTTTGATTTGGGGGCGAATGCGGTCGTTGCGTTGCAGCATTTCGAAGCTGGAACTCCATCTCGTCATATTCCGTTTGATAGGATGGAGATTAGTCGACTTGGCAAGCTCCGCAAAGTTATTAACTTGACATAGCTTTGACATCAGCGTGTTAACTTTAGCCAGTAACGGCACCGAATCAACCAGGTACCTGTTGACTGCCAAGTTGAAGCGGTGGCTAGCGAAGCCTACCAGAGGAACACCGATCTTTGTAGCAATCGACTGGTTGGTTCTGCAGTTGTCGCCGACGATGAACACCACCACGTCGAGTGTCTTGTTGTACACGTCTAGCACACCATCAAATAGCTAGATATGCGCATCCGCATCTTGAGATCCTTCCTCGAGCGGCGAAATGGCAAGCAGTTGTAACCGAAGAACGCCGTTCGTTACAAACACACCGTACACCATGATGTAGTGCATAGAACCGTTCGACCACCCGTCAAACATTATCCCAAAACAGATGCCCAGGATCTCCTCAAGATTTTTGCCTACCTTCTTGGCAACAAAGTGCATGCTATTAAGGAGAACACGTGAGGACACCGAGTTCCACTTTGCCATGGAGCGTGTGAGCTCGATGTCGACTTCGGATAGCGGCATGTTCCGCTCTACGACCTTTCGCATCCACTGGAAACGATGCGATGTCTCCTCAGATACAAATCAAACTCCTGAAGGCGTTGGTCGCTGTTGGAGAGGGCTGCTGCATACTGGTCCTTGAAGCCGTCATGCTAGTGGGCCAGGTGGGAGATGAGGTTAGAGTAGCCTGAGCTGGCGAGTTGCTTGTGCTCACTACCACACTGCTTGCAGCGATAGTGACCTTGTCACAGCGCCTCGTAGAAGTAAGCGCAAATTTCCTTGTAGAGTGTCGGCATGCGAAAAGTGCTTTTGAAAGTGAGAAAGCAAAGGGAAGAGGCAAGTTAGACTGCTAAGCGCTTGGTGCCATACTAGCCATTGTTTTGGCGAGCAAGTTGTGCTTGCGTCGAGCTGCTGACGTCCATCAGTTGATTTATAACTTGAAATCGATATGGGGTTACTTTTGTAAATTGTACTGCGAAAATTGGTGCAATTTGGTATTATATTTTTGGCAAACATTCCGTATTTTTATTGTGAAAAACTGATTTCAGTGATACTGAAATTTTTAATTCAGACCCCTGCTCGTATATTAAAGACACGCGTTATTATGGCAACCTGGAAATTCAAGAGACGAGGCAATTGCGACCGACGAATTACCGATTATGACCGATTGTGACCGACTAAAAGGAGAGCCAGTCACTGTCATCATTTGATGGTGTTCGACTAAACGTGTGTAATATGTATGATCCGGTTAATGTGACTTGACGATTGGCCTCGGTGAAGACAGCAGGACCGGGCGATATTCTGGTAGTCCTCGGAAAACACAGCAAGACCAGGATCGACAACAAGACATCAAAGCTGTGTGTATTGCTTCCTTATAGACATAGCCGTAACGCAGGTATTGCAGAGCCTTCTTGGTCATCTCGCCGACATCTTCAGAGCCGCAAAACATCTCGAATGCTAGCAGAACGTAAATACCGCAATCGTAACTGTCGACTTGGACACCCATCCCCGACACGAATGGCTCCACTCGGTATCGTCCATCCCTTGGTGACAGGTACATCATGATACGTTGCGCCATAGATCGCACAGCTTGACTGCATCGGATCAAATATCTTGATAGTACTCGGTTTTGAGCTGACCATGATCGCACACTAGTGATTGCCATTGCAATTGATTGGGATCAAAATATGTTCCTTGTCGACGTCTTTGAATAAGCTCTTGAAAATTTCACCAGGTATGCTGATTGATCCCCTCGACACGGGCCCCCAAACCGTAGCGTCAACCACCATGACGTCGTCCCGTAGAGCGAACAGTTTCGCCATCACCTCCATCATTGCATCTTCACTAACGTGGAACTTGCATCCCAAGTCGAGCATGTTCATCTAATAATAGCAAACTATCAATAAACACGTCAGATTAGAGGTACGGTGTTTGCCTTTCTTGATATCATCTTAACCTTTGAGAAAGGATAGGAATGTTCTCCAGCTTCACCTCAAAGTCAGTGTGCTTGTGAACACAATATCGCGGCGGGACATCAACCGAAAAATCCACCGTTGATACCCAAGCACGAACCTTGTCAATGGTGTTCAGTGCATCCGCCGCTTTGTGCCATAACTTCATCGACGCTAATGTAGTCGTAGCAATAATACCAAGCCCTAGAAACTCAACAGCGACATTCGTTTCTGATAAACCTGAGTGCTTGTGGACACCTTCTTTGACGCTCTCACGAGAAGGTCTTTGGTCAGAATGCGTGAGATTTCCGACGGGCCTAATAACGCCTTGCCAGTGGGAAGCTTGTCAATCCGGCGGGCTACAGGGGTTTCATTTTGGTCTGAAATACAAACAAATTGAATTTCCTGAGATCGTCTGCGGATGTAGCGTAGGTTGCTTCGTGTGTGAGGAGGTCCGCAATTGACGAAATGTTCAAATGCTTGTCGTGTAGCTCCGAATCATCGCTCGCCATTCGAATTGCTACATTTCGTTTTGACTACGGGCGCCCGCGAGCTTTGACCGGGGTTACGATCTCAAATCCAGCATCCTCTGTATCTAGAGGCTCAGTGATCAGCATTTGAGTCCCAACCATTAGAGATTGCTCCACTGACTGCACCGACTGCACCGATTGCTCCACCAACTCCACCGATTGCACCGATTGATCCACCGATTACACCGATTGCTCCACCGATTGCACCGATATCTCCACCGATTGCTCCACTGAACGATCGACGGTAGCCGACGTCCTCAAGTTCAACGGAGACGGCTGCGATGTATCAGTACAATAAGTCAACTGCTGAGTTGTATTGTCCGGCTTACTGGTCTTGCCGTCATTGTTGTCGGCATGGTTGGCCCTGTCCAACGTCGATGGGTTCCCATCGTCAATTTGTATGGCAGAAAGCTGGTTAAATCGCTTTGTTGTGAGGAGGGTGGTCACTTTCACCAATGCCTTCATCGCAACGCGAAACTCGGACATCCCCAAACTGCTTATGGAGTCACAGATACTCGTGGCAAGATGGTTAGCCTCACGAAATTTTCGATTGGAATCCCAGGGAGTTCTTGGCCCGGTCAAAACGGTGCTCACAGCAAAAGAATTCTGCGAAATCTCCACGGGCGATTGAGATTCGTTAATAGTTGCTAAGAGGCAACGCGGATTGAGAAGCTGGGTAGGTATAATCGTCTCCATTCCCAGGCTTTTTCGGATGTAGAACACGTGTCGACACGGTAGAAGCCGCGTACTCATGAACAGACACGAGCACTCCCACGTTGACTTGCTCACCGTGTACTTCGCACACGGCTCATCCAAACAATTTTCATCGACGGAAGCGTTCTTGTCAAAATACAACCCTGGAAATGCCTCGTAGAAAGTGTAGTTCGCCGACCCAGTTGCATAAGCATATTGTTCGTGGATTAGCTTGCACACATGCTCGCTAACCAAGTTAGCAACAACGCCCATCTCTCTGTCATAACCTTCATGATGAACCAGTGAAACCTTGGACGCTCGATCATACAGCAACTGCTCCGCTTGGTTCTGATAAAATATGATCGTCGCCAAGCACTCATCCAGTCCCATTGATGACGTAACAACCTCCTTCATGTGCTTCCACGACGACTCCAGACGGTTGTTGGTGTTATTCCCGAGCGTCACAGCATTCTGCCGCTTGTAGGAGCACCACATATCTCGACAGTTATCCCAATTCTTGGTAAAATACGCCTGAAATGGATGGATAGTGTCGTCTGTGTCACTCGCATGACCGACTGCACCGACTGCACCCGATGTCACGACTGCCACCGCCTCCACATTTGATTCGCGAACTACTCCACCCAAACCAATCGAAGTTAAATGTTTCAAGTACCGACGGTGCTTCTCATATTCACGTTCACTTCGCGCATACACCAACAAATTCACCACAGATCGCAACTGTGACTTCTGCCAAGAAGCAAATACGTAGTCAGCACACGCAATCTTTTCGCGCAGATATTTCACAACATGAAATTGGCACAAAAGCACCCGCATGTGCGGAAGAGCTGCCTTCAAAACTCCGATCTCAGTGAAGTCTTTTTCGACGATGACACACTGCAGCTTTGTCCACGCTGGATTGTTCTTCTTGAACTCCTCGATGGCCGTGAAAAGTGTATCACTGCGTTCATTCTCCAGTATGGCATGCTGCACGTACTGACCCTTGCCAAAGACGTCGTGTGCCATGAACGAAAAAATCTTATACTTCGAAATATTTGTGCCATGCGTCGCATCTATCATCAACACTTCAGGAAATCGGCGATAGATATCCAGCATGTGTTTGGTCTGCACGGTGATACAAGTGGCATATTTCTGACCATTACGAAATAGTATCGTTAGTTTTGGTCAAACATATAGTCGCATTCATACACCAGCGATACGAACCTTGCCATTAGAAGATCGTTGCACGTAGATGTGTCCGATGTTTCCGTGCTCGGCACAAAACTGACGCGTCCAACGCTTCAGTCGCTGGGCGCTTGATGTGGAGCTCCTCTCACGCTTTTTCAGGGTACGGATTAGATTCTGGACGTCTTGTGGCGTTGGGTTGCTGTCTGTGTTTTCCACGAGGAATTTCAGGATACTCTTTGCTTTTGCCCCAGCCTTCCGAATCGAGTCAATCATATCCATGGCACTTCTGTCTACTGCCATTCGGTTAGCTGCATACTGTTTATAAATCCGCAAGCCAAGTGGGTGATTGTGCTTGAGAAATGTCTTGCTCACACAGACCGCAAACTGGGGCGGCGAATTGGTCACTTCGCGGACACATGCGTTGATCTAAACATACACACATTTGCACGTTAGCAAGATCCACCAACTACATGATCGCCACAGAATGATGTTACCAACTGACGATTACCACAGACTACCACAGACTGATGTGCCCGACTGTAGACATGATCAGAATGATGTGACCGCCTGATGATTGCCACAGACTATCACATATGGATGTGCCCGACTCACCTGTACGTTGCCGTTGATCGGCCGAGCTTCCTGTCGTGGCCGTTTGCCTTGCCCGCGATATTTGTACGTGCCACCGTGCGTACAAATTAAGGTCGTCGCGTACGTCTCCCACTCGGCTGGGATCAGCGCCGATGACGACCTCTGAGCTGATTTGATTGCCTTGTTTCGGTCTGCGACGCTTTTGGAAGATCGTTTGCGAAATATCTGTAGCGACAAGGGTGAGATAATACACACCAACATAAGAAACATCACCTTCGAACTTACCTGGAATGTCTGTTTCTGATAGATGTCCAGATATGCGTGAAAATCTTCCCACGACACAAATTGTGTTTGCTCGAGGTCAGGGCACCGCACTTCGTGGCATTCGTCGGCACCAGGACCATCACTCGACCTACTTCCGGCCCTGGAAGCTTCGCTTGAGTCTCCCATGCACCAACTGGAGCCACCTAACTCGCTAGAGACCCTTTCTCCCTCCGATTCGGCTTCCCAGCTGGCGTCTGATTCTTGGTCTTCGTCGTCGCCAGCATCACCCTCGTCGTCGTAGCCGGCGGTCAAGGACGACCGCTTTCGCGGTCGCAGCGGACGCTCCATGCTCGGCAGCTTTGGCAGCTTTCTCAAAATCCCCCTTTTGGGTGGCTCACACGGACATGTATACTGCCGTATACGCTGGCATCCGTTCAGGTTCAGGTTAGGGCCCGGAACATTCCTTGCGTGTTCTGAAACTATTGTACCACTGTCCAGGTTGTCACAATACTCACTCTCTATATTAAAACTCCTCGAATTTGAACGGGGCCGTGGTTCTCATTTTTAAAGCAATTATTAATAAATACTTACAGACTATTAATAGCGACACAGTCAAGTCGGTGAACAACCACGTTTCGAGAGATGATCCAACTACGGGTCTCCACGATTCCCCATTCGGCTTGGAGGTCAGCCATCGTTCTCCTCGACGTAGCTCTGCAGACCGAAGCTGTCCCTGCGGCTAGAGATCCCGCTATTGCGCTTTGGCTTCGGATGGTTCAGGTCCATAAAGTCTCGCGTGATGTCCGTGAATTTCTGGACGCGCGCATGGAGCTCTTCACGAAAGACGAGGGCCCGTACAGCATCGTGCAGCAGCACCGAGGCGTGGAGGTGCTTCACCTGGTACTGCTCGGTCTTACGCATCTTGCTGCCCTTCATGAGCACACGCCACTTCCTGCTCACTGCGATGGTGCTCGGTAAGTCGGTCA
The DNA here is from genome assembly GCA_012656075.1 of Phytophthora hibernalis. Lineage (NCBI taxonomy): Eukaryota > Oomycota > Peronosporomycetes > Peronosporales > Peronosporaceae > Phytophthora > Phytophthora hibernalis. Next base: position 73,122 of record JAAKBF010000050.1, on the reverse strand, counting down.
CAGGCGCCTCGTTGACCTACAACATTAAACACGAATGGCTGCATTGGTTAGTCGAAACACTCGACTAGCGAAAAGTAGTCATCGGCCACCAAAAACGACAGGTCACTTCAATACGTACGACATCCAACACAAATTTGCCGAGTTTGCGCATAACGTCGTAGAAGAAGACGCGGTTGCCATTGTAGACGGATATGCCAAGAAATTCTGTACGGGTATCGAAAAGAAGTGAGCAATGGCGAGTCGTCGTGGCAGCTTTCTGCGTACCGATGAAGGCTGTTACTTCCTTGACAGGTACATCCGTCTGGCCTCCATAGCCTAGGGGCTCTTCTAGTTGCTGAACGAGTTTAGGGAGTTGATGCCACTGGATCATTCCGGTCGCCTCCGGGTCGAGCATCGACCATGTCGTCACAAAGCTCTCGTACTACATTCAGTCATAAGCAAAAACAACGGACGTGAGATGTGCCCTGCTTCAAAGCAACATCCTATTTTGCAAATAGGTACGTACATGATGGGGTAGCAGCACTCCGTTGGCTTGGTCTTTCTCGTTAGCGAACCCTTCGAGGATGACAGCGATGAAAATGTTGAGCAGGATATACGTGATAAGCATCGTGAAGCTGCAAAAGTAGAGGAAGGCGACAGGAGAGCCACAACCGTCTAAAGGTTTGCACCCTTCAAAATTGGCGAATCCACACATTTCTGGATCGTAGTCAGGGTCTCCTTCACAATTGTCAGTGGAAGCAAGCTCATGCATAAGGTCGTTCCACCTCTCCCCCGTTGCGCAGCGAACCTGTCCGTGAAGAACAAGATCAAGTTGTAAGCAACTACTATCAAGCTCACAACTTCACTTACCAGTGTGACCATGGCGACTGAAATACTCTGAAAGTTGGCTTCAGGCGTGACAAGATCGCCCAACTTGACTTTGGCAAAGAGCTGAACTCCAACAGCGGCGTAAATGAAGAATACGAGTAGCAGGAAACAACCGATATTAATGAGGGAGGGCAGCGTGAAGATCAGAGTGTTGACCAGCTGACGCAGAGATGGTGCTGTTTGGATGAGTCTGATTAGCCTTAAAACCCGCACGCCGCGGATCATCGCGGCACTCGATCCCACGGCGTCGCCATCTACCCATGTATAGATCATGCCAAAGCACGATCCAGTTGCCACAACAAAGTCAAATATGTTCCACGATTCCTTCCAATAGTAGTTTCCAAGCCCCACAACCTTGATAGCTGCCTCAAGTACAAAGAGCACCGTGAAGAACAAGTTGGCGTATTCAATAATACGTGAGTACAGATCTTCTTCGCCAAAGTATGTGAGGCCCATAATGAACGTGTTGAGCACGATGGCTCCCATGGTCACCGTTTCTATAAGCGAGCTGCGTGCTAAGCGAAAGCAATACAGACGAATTGCACTTCGAGGTGAACGTATTTTGCGCATTGGCCGCAGCTTGAGTACAGCCTGGTTGATGAGCAGCCATTCTCGCTGCGAACATGAAAGCAACCGCGTGCCATCCAATGTCTCCTTCATTCGGTTGAAGTTCTCGATGACGACGCCAATGAAAAGCTGGATGAAGAAGAAAGACCCGAGAAATATGAACGCAATAAAGAAAAGCGTCCAGCTTTCATTATGGTTCGTAACGGGCTGCATATCGATATCTGTGGCATCTACACCCGCCAACATGAGTGTTACCCAACCCTCTGTGGTACTGATCTCGTAAAACGTGAGAAGAGCAAACAGCACATTGTCAAAACATTGCGGAATTGTACGTTCCCATGAAGCGTTTAGGTAGCCACAAACCATTCGTGAAGAGATTCCATTTTCACCATTGTCACTGGATCCCACAGTTGAAGCATTGGCGTAAAGGGTAGCAGCCGTCTCGTCGAACCATTGTTTTTCATCATCAGAGAGATTTACCCAGGCTCGTGGGCTCGTAACCAAGGCTTGTTTCGCTCTACTGAGAGCATCAAAAACGTCACCGGTGCAGGCGAAAAACCGGCCTTTCAGGTTGTTGACTGCGATGATACTAAAAATTAAAAGTAAGAGTAAGCATACCATGCCTACGTTCAGCATCTGTGGAATAGCGGAAACCAGAGAGCTAACAACGAGCTTCAATCCTGGATTTCGATGAATCATGCGAAGTGGACGCAACGCACGAAACGTACGTAAACTTGAAATGAATTTTAGCTGCTGTGAGCTGTTTTCACCTGTGAGTTGAAGACCAGGAATGGCTACTGCCGTAATTATGAAATCCATTATGTTCCATCCATTGCGTAGGTATGCGTTTGGGTGCAAACAAAGTCCTTGGGCGATTATTTTGATCACCACTTCGAGTACAAAGATTCCTGCTAGCACTGAGTCTATATAACCAACGACTTGCACAAACAAACTGTCGGGGGCAGAAAGAGGGTTGTCGAGTGCAACGCACACGGTACTGGCAATCACAAAACCGAGGATAGCGCTATCAAAGCGCGGATGATTAACAATATGCCAAGCAAGTCGTCGAAGAGGGTTGTATGGTCCAAACAAGTAGAGTGATCGACCCTGTGGAATTTTAGCTTTCGACATGGTTTCCACTGGCAAAATATTCATCTCTGACATGCCGCGGCTGGAAGTTCGGCCAAACACCTTCGTCATGGAAGATTGAGAGTCTCTATTGGATTGCAGTAAATGTGAATGTTTGTTTGAATCAGACGAAGATTCAACATTTGGAATAATTCGCCTGCGAGTACCAGTTCGAGTAATTTCTCCTGCCGTCAATGAGGTAGACGTCATCATTGGCATAATACGCGATTTTGTGCGCAACGCCTCTTTCGCCTCGGTATTGTTGGCCTCTTGGTTGGCTTCGTCAGCATCTTCGAAGTGGCTCAATAGGATGGCCAAAAACAAATTGAGCACGATAAAGTTCCCAAAGACCACAAGCGAAATGAAATAAAACAATGCAGGCAGTCCTATGGTGCGCCACCCATCGAACAGCACGTTATTCCAGTTTTCCCCGTGAGCACCTGGAACACTGTGACACCTGACCACAGCAACGAGTCGAAATTTGCACGAGGAACGTACTCATCGTCATTAATGTCAGCTGCCGCTGAGGTCGTAGGGATTCCATTGGAATCGAAACGAAATTGATTCCCGAAAATTTGCATGCCTAGTAGAGCATACACGTACATAAAGAGTAACAGGAACACACTAAAGTTCCCGATTTCGCTCACTGCATTAGCGATCAAACGAAGGAGCTTTTGTAAAGAAGGCCACGATCTGAATACAATAAATAGCGTCAGGGGAATCATGATCTTTGGACTTCGTTTAAGTGAGGAGTAAAGAACGCACCTAGCCAACTTGAATAGTCGAAAATGCGCATGGATCGCAGACCCGCGAACGATTGAGACTTAGCATGCGTCGACCCCGACAAGAACTGAGGCGGGGATACAATAGCTTCCACGAGCCCCAACACCACAACCAAAGCGTCAAAGAGATTATATCGATCTTCAGCCCACTGTTGAAAACCTAATCCAAAAAGTTTGAGAACGGCTTCGAGCAGAAAGATTTGAGTAAGTACAAAGTTGAGCACATCAACGATAGATGCCAGGCCTTCATCTGCCGGATACTGATCCAGCGAGAGCAGCACGGTGTTAAGTAGGATGAGTGTTGTGACAGCAGTACTAAAATCCAATGGCTAAGTAGACCTTTGACAAATTTTCGCGCTGTACGCACTGATGACCCTTTTCCTCTAGTGACTGGTGATAGTGGCATGGACGCAGCGATTTCTCGTCGCAGCTTTCGCTCTTCAGCCTCCACCAACGACGCCTCCGAAAAGTTTTCCCAAATGACGGCAAGTGCCAAATTCAGCATAAAGTACGAACTTACCAACACGAACGATACCATATAAATCGCCACGGAAGTACCAAACCCAGCATCCTGAAGCATATACATGACATCAGACCAGCCTTCGCGCGGGATACAGATAAAAAGCACCATAGCAGCTTGCCCTAGATGATCAAATCCGAGTAATCCGAAGTCCAGGTTTGCATTGTATGTCGTTCCCAGTTGCAACCACTCGCGTATTCGGTCGTTCGGATGTGTGAAGCGAAAATTGCCGTGTTCATCATAATCAGACCCGCAGGTTTGGCCAAGAGGGCACAACCGTAAGTCCGTTTGGTCAAGATTACATAATTCAGGAGAGTCTTCCCTCGTAACTGGCCAGAAACAATTGCGCGGCGTTCTCCATGGTGAAGAATCGTGACTCCAGGATTCATTTTCTACTTCGAGTGGTAATGAATGGACATCTAAACACCTAAAAGTTCAGGTGTAAGTAGCACTTGCTCCTGATAATGTGTAACTTCTTCGAGAGAAAGTGTAGTGTCCAATGCAAGGGGTATGGTGATAAGCGGCAGCGTGAATGCATAGCTCCACTCCAAAGTTGAACGCCGATCACACCGTAGAAAAAGAAGAGAAATGACAGGAAAGCTACCACCGTAAGAAGTTCAGGAATGGATTTGAGCAGAGCTGTCACGAGTTTTTAATACCAGGGACAGCGTTGAAAAATCGCAGCGGACGAAGTACGAGCAACGCTCGCACTCCGGCTACGGCTGGTACACTTGGTAGCGCTGCAACAAGCCCCACTACGACCACGGTAAAGTCGATCCAATTCCACGGGTCCATCAGGTACGCGCCACGATCGCCAATAAGCCCCATCGCCACCACTTTAAGCAAACATTCAAACGTGAATAATGCCGTAAAAATACTGTTTGAGTAGTCCGCCATCGTGTTGCGTAGTGAACCTTCACTAGCAGGATTCCCCTCGTTGTCAACGTGACGGACGTCCACAATCGCGAGCATGATCGAGTTGGTGGCAATAAGGAATAAAACGATTCTGTCGAACAACTTTGACGTGACAACCCACACCACGTACTGTCGGAGCTTGCTGGATTCGTTGAATAAACCTAGTGAGCACGGCGCGAACTACTCAACCACACATAACCATAGTTGTAAGCCGTTTGTGGTTGTAGATAGAGAAAAAGCAGTACGTACGAGGAACCGTTTGCCATGCGCAAAGAAATTATAACGCTCCGAGATGTCACTGGAGCCATCATCATTGGCGTAGCAGCCTGGCGAAGCGTTGACGATGCTTTGCATGAAGTCGGTCACTCCGAGCGAAGTTGGCACGGCTGAAAATCGACTGCTAAATATTCCGGCGACACTTGATACCCGCGCTGATCCCTTCAGTCCTGCCGCGTCGGACATCGAACCCCGGGGACTGGTTGTTGCTGCCATCTTAGCGTTGATATTGATGTTCCGTCCAAGACTCGCGCCACGGGACAATCTTCGTGAAGTGGAAGTGCTTGACCTCGGGTCACTCGCGAGATCGCGCACTCGACTTCGCTCCACACTTACACGAAACGCGTTGAGTACCATGCTGGTAGCCGTACCGGTGCTTGGCACAGTTTGGCGAGACATTCCAGCCACCATCCTTGCGTCCGAGTGCTGGTAGGCGAATTTGGTGCCACCGAGACAAACGCCTCCGACCGTCTAGCGTTTTTCTCGATAGGAGTTTCAGGTGTCCACAAATTCAAGTACCGATGCATCCAGCTAATTGATAGCTCGCGACAAATAAATTATGGTTAGCTACATGTAGTGTAGCTGGTCTCTATCTAAATCTATGTTGTTATGCTACACATCGGGCATTTATGACGTTGCTCCGACGGGTGAGAAGCTACCGTGCTGCTCTTGAATGAGCCAGACATCGTCAACGACTTGGCCGTAAAGCCCACGGGCTGCAGGATTCTCAGGGTCGGCTTCTACTTGCTGCCAGTGCAGATGCGTAGCATTCATGACTTGCATGCGCGAGTAGCCGAAGATGGAGTTGCGGAAGGCGTCCCAGACCTCGGCTGGTCTTTCAAAAGCCTTGCGCATGATCGACGTGAGGTACTGCCCTGACGCACCAGTCAAAATGTGCGTAGTGGCGCGCATGTTACGCGTACGCTTCCACGTCTGGGACTTGTATACATCGAAGGCTCGCTCGTAGTTGTGCTGGTGGCCGCAGAGGTACAGGTCGACTCCGTGCATGAAGAACTTGTCCTCAAGCTTGTCCCGCAGCATGGCGGCCTTGTCGCCACAGTTGGTGTTGTCGGAAGTGCAGTACATGGGGCGGTGTCCGATCACGACGATCCACGGAGTTTTCTCACGGTTAGCGTTAGCTTTCGAAAGGTCTTGCTCCAGCCAGGCTTCTTGGCGCGCGATCACGTCTCCGTCCACATCGAATGTGCTCTTGAAGTAAATCTCCGTCGAGATAATGGCGAAGTGCACGAGCCCTACATCGAAGGAGTAAAACCAGTTGTTGGGCACCTCCTTGGGCTCTGTATCCTTGGAGCGACCGCCAACGTGCACAGTCTGTACACCTTCGTTTTCGTTGCTTGGCATGAGTCGGAAGCGCTGCGAGTAGTGGCTATAGACATTGTGCGTCTCGTGGTTTCCCGGACACACCATGAACGGCACACTAGCAGCAATGGGCTCGATCTCCTGCATAAAAATGTCTCCGACGTGACCGTCCATCATGTTCAGATCGTAGGCGTAGTCTCCAACGGAAACTACACCATCCACAACTCCTTCAGCGACTTCAGACTGCATCATGGGCAATGTGGCCGCATTCTGATAGCCAATGTCGCCCGTGACCAAGAAGCGCATAGGTTTGGGCTTCTCACCAGCTAGCAACGGTGCCGGTGCAGTTTTGGTGACGTACGGAATGGACCACGAGGCGTAGTGCGCGTTGCCCACGACGTAAGTGTATCTTGTATCGGGTTTCAATCCGTCCAGTCTCACCACGTGCAGCCAGCGCTTCGATTGTTTGGCGCCATCATCCTCAAACAGCGTCGTATTAGCCCACGCCGTCACCGGCGTCGCATCGGGGCCTTCCACTTCAATGCGAGCATGATATCCTTCCGCCATCTGCAGCTGAGCGTCTCCCTCTCCACAGAACTCCTTGGTCATCCACTGCACCGCCAGACTGCCTGGTTTCAACCCGTAGGCCGTGTGCACGTGCTTTGGCCGACAGCGCTCGGCTTCATCTCCACGAAACGGGACATTGGCGCCCAGTCGGTGCACCGCCGACCAGCCGTGGAAGACAGAGCCCACCATGAACTCGTACGCAGCGTCCTGTTCTCCTTCCGGGAGGGTGATGAACGCCGTGTGCGTCGTGAATGTGGCTCCGTCGGTAGTGTACGTGATGGCTTCTTTGCTGGCAAAAGGCTCCTCCCTCTCTCCAGTGCTTAACATCGTGTCGTTGTCCCCCAGGCGACGGTATCGCACCTCCACGTCAGCAGCCACGTCGTGGCACGAGCGCCATGGGTTGGCGAGCACGGGGCTGCGGTCGTGCGCCTTCTGCAGCTTCACCTTCTGGATGTACGTGCGTCGTGTGGCCCACTCCACCACGGCGCGGTTGTGCACGACGGACGAGCGGATGTCGTACGGCACGCAGTTCTCCACCTCGCGCTTCTCCAAGTCGTCCGAGTCCTCAGGTTCCTGCTCGCGAGCGACGACGGCAGCACGAGGAGGAGGAGGAGCCACGATGGAGGATACGGCGGCTATGGTCAGCACCGCCAGCAGCAACAGCAGCAACCGGCTCGGGGTCATGTTGGCAAACGCTGGCAAGTTGGAGACTGGCCAATGCGGCGGTTGCTGGCTGCACCGCGATGGGAAGATGCGGGTGTCTGAGCGTTTGTATGGGGACGTATCTACTGCTGAATGGCATGTCGTGTGCGATATTATAGGTCCTGAGTTTAACGACATTTGCGAAACGGATTTGTGCCAAGAGATTGAGAAATCATCCTGCATCTAAAATCCGTATCGAAATACAGCCCTGCGAAAAATTGAGTCGCGAGGTGCGCTGGCAGTGTCGGCTTGGTGATTCACCACGCCGACACTTCCAGCGCATCTCGCGTCACCAATGGTGATCTCACATGCAAAGCTTCGTAGCCCGTTTCAGCGGAGTACCTGGAGTCATTTGGCCTTCTCTGCCTCAGCTGCGGCGAAACTTCAGAATGTCGAGCGGTTTCGGACCGAAAAGTTGAACGCTGTTGCTGTTAAGCAGAGCAATCCACCTCCTCTGCCAGGCTCTAGCAACTTAGATTGTTTGGAAGCTTACAGTGCATGTACAGACAAATGTTGTGCAGCGATCACGGCAAACCGCCCAAGATTTAGCGACACCCGGTTAAGTAGCGCCAATGTTAGCGCAAACATTGGCGCTACTTAAATGAGCAACCTAACACACAAATTAAATACCGGTATCTCAACCAATCCGTCGTCGCTTCTATTCTACCCAATCAGCGCACTCGTCTGACCGACGTCAAAGCGACCCAGAAACGTACGTGACTCCAGTCAATCGCTCGAGCTCAATTGAATCCTCACCATGGCGGACGCGACCGACGCCCTCGCTGTGAAGCAGCCCACGTGGTACCCTCCGCGCCCCATCGAGGGCTCACGGAGTACTGGGATACGCACTACCCGCTGCGCCTGTACAACAGCATGACGCGCTCCAAGAACGCCTTTGTGCCCATGCAGGGCAAGCGCGTACTCTGGTACATGTGCGGCCCCACGGTGTACGACCAGACGCACCTAGGCCACGGACGCACTTACACGTGCTTCGACTATGTACGCCGCATCCTGGAGGACTTCTTCGGCTTGGAGGTGGAGCTCGTCATGAACATCACGGACATCGACGACAAGATCATCCTGCGTGCCGCTGAGACCGGCTGGCTCGAGGCCCACGTCGGCCAGGAGCTGCCAAAGGACAAGGACGAGAAAACCAAGCTCGTAATGCAGTGGGCGGCTCAACAACCTGCTGAGGACAACATGCGTCGCACGCACGAACTGTCCAAGTTCTGGGAAAAGTCGTTCCTGGACGACATGGCATCGCTCAACATCAAGACTCCCACTGTCATCACGCGCGTGAGTGAGTACGTGCCGGAGGTGGTGGAGTTCGTGGAGGGCATCATCAAGAACGGCTTCGGTTATGAGAGCAACGGCTCCGTGTACTTTGACACGGCAGCCTTCGGAAGCTCTAAGGGTAAGGCGTACGGCAAGCTACTGCCGGAAAATGTTGGACAGTCGGATCTGATGGCTGAAGGAGAAGGTGCTCTCTCTGCTGGTCAATCTGATAAGCGCAACTCTAGCGACTTTGTTCTGTGGAAGAAGTCCAAGAGCGGAGAGCCGTTCTGGCCCTCCCCGTGGGGTGAGGGCCGTCCTGGATGGCACATTGAGTGCTCGGCCATGGCGAGTGACGCGCTGAAGCATCTGGCAGGTGGCAAGATTGACGTCCACTCTGGCGGCATCGACCTGCGATTCCCGCACCACGACAACGAGATTGCGCAGTCCGAGGCGTACTTTGACTTCTCGCAGTGGGTCAACTACTTTGTGCACACGGGCCACTTGAACATTGAGGGGCTGAAGATGTCTAAGAGCCTGAAGAACTTTGTGAAGATTCAGGAGGCGCTCTTGGACAACTCGCCGCGTCAGCTGCGATTCCTGTTCCTGCTCCACAAGTACAATGTCCCCATGGACTACAACGACAACTCAATGGACGAGGCCGTCGGCGTTGACCGTTTCTTCACGGAGTTCTTTGCCAACGTGAAGGCTCGTCTTCGTGAACTTGGCGTGGAGAAGACACAGAAGTGGACCCCCGTGGAGAAGGCGCTGCACGGTGCCCTGCTGGACTGCAAGGAAAAAGTATTCCGTGCGCTGAGCGACGACATCAACACGCCGCTGGCACTGCTGCACATGCAGCAGCTGGCTAAGGAAGTTAACCGCTACATGGCGGGTGACATCGAGAAGCAGGCCTCAATGCTGATTCGTTCTTGCGCGGAGTATATCACGCGCATCCTGTCAGTGTTCGGTCTGATCACATCGGCCACGGATATCGGTTTTCCGCTGAGCTCGAACGCCGCTGGCGGTGCCGATCAAGAGACTGTGCTGACCCCTGTGCTCGACATTTTTGCGCAGTTCCGCGACGAGATCCGCGAGGCCGCTCGCCCTGCAGCAGCCGATGGAGGCGACGTCAATGCTCTGGCTAACGCCATATTGGGTCTATGCGATGTGGTGCGTGACGACAAGCTGCCGTACGCTGGTGTCCGTCTGGAGGACCGCTCTGCTGGTGCCGCTGTATGGAAGCTGGCGAACAAGGACGAGCTTATTGAGGAGATCGAGAAGAAGAAGCAGGAGAAGATCAAGAAGGAGGAGCAGAAGCGACTGCATCTGGAGGAGGAGGCTCGCAAGAAAGCGGAGCTGGCTGAGAAGGCCAAGATCAATCCCAGTGACATGTTCCTGGGCATGAAAGACAAGTACTCCAAGTTCGACGACAACGTACGTCCTCACGTGGTGGTATTATTTTGTTTGTAGATTGTGCTAACTTTGCTCCTAACGTATGGGATTACAGGGACTGCCAACGCACGACGCTGCAGGCGAACCGTTGAGCAAGGGTCAGTCGAAGAAGCTCGCTAAGGAGCAGACCAAGCAGAAGGCGCTCTACGAGAAGCACAACAACTAGAGTTGTAGCAGTTAGGATGACAACATGTGAATCTCGTTCTAGTGGATTGGATGATTGAGTTGTGTTTCTACATGCAGCGTTTGTGTAAGTTGAAGCATGCTGCTTGCCTCCAACGGGAAGTGGTATTTAGCAATTGGTGATCGGAGAACTTCTGCTTGCCGCTGAACCGGGCAGCTGCATTCTCGTGTCTTGGCTAACAGCGTTTGACAGATTACCGTCAGTGTTGCTGCAATACGCTTCAAGCTTCTTGGCAAACCACTTCAACTTGATCTATAGACATGTTGCATTGAAAGCCTACCTAGGCTAATTTTGCGGGAACACTGTGTACAAAACGCGTGGGCTGAGACTTCCGCTGGGTTGCCCGACTACTAGATAAGGTTGTATGCAACGCGTGCAATGTACATATAGTTGTACATGTACTGTAGTACTTCTTCCCAAGACGCCGCGGGGTCTGTGATTGTCGACCCGATCGGGGCCGTTCGCCATGGGTGGCGAGCCGATCGGTGGTTTATTTCACAGTAGTGACGTCCTCCACGGAGTCCTCGAACTCCAGCGGAATGAGCTTGATGTCGCAGCCGTCCCGGTGTGGGCTCAGCTCAATGACCGTGTCCTCGTAAGACTGCAGGTACGGCACCTTGGCGGCCTCGCAGCCGGCAAAGTAGCCCATGAGGCAGCGCAGGATAGACTCGCTGCAGATCACCAACACGTCGCGCTTCTTGCGCTCGAACTCCACAATCAGCGAGCGCAGACGCGAGATCACGTCAACGTAGCTTTCGCCACCCACACCAGGGTACCGGTAGCGCAGTTTGTCCTGCAACCGCGCCGCGTAGTGCTTCGGGTAGAAGCGCTCAATCTCCTCGTACATGAGGCCCTCAAAGTCGCCGCCGCCCAGTTCGTTCAGCAGCGTCGTGGTCACGTAGCGCTTCAAGTTGCTCGTGGGAATGTAGCTTGCCGTTTCTCTAGCGCGTTTCATGGGACTCGTCCATACCTCCATGGGACGCTCGAGCTGCAGCTTCTCCACGAAGTGCGCGATTGCACGCGCCACCCGATGACCCTCGGGCGCCAGCTCCGTGTCCAACCCCAAGATGCCCTTGCAGCTCGTGATACTCGGTCCGGGGCGCACCAGCCAGATCCGGCGCGGGCCGAGGTGAATATTCTGAAGAAGCGACACAATGTGGCTCTGCAAGAATCCCTGACAGTATCGCGCCTGGATCTTCTCACCGGCGTTATACACCTTCACGTAGCACGCGTTACCGCCATCCTCCGTGTCCTCGACGGTCTCATACACCTTCTGGTACTCTTGCACACGCAACCGGAAGTCCGCAAGCGCCACTTCGGGATCCTTGTCCTTGTAGTCAGCATTCGACAGTTTTCTGCAAGAAGCAGCAAGACAAACAAAGCAACGCAGCGAGTGAGCTTTACCATCCCTCATGAAGCTTGATCTTGTGCGATTTGCAACACACCGACGGTAGTTGGCCTCGAGCAGCTCCTCGTTGTCGCAAATGCTCTCGACGAACATGACGCGCACATTGTGATGTGAGCTCACCTTCTCCAGAATGTGTTGTCTGCAGCATCCCCAGTTAGTGCGTTATCCTCCCCATCCGCCGCATCTCTCCGTACCTGCGTAGCTTAGTCGTGTTGGTGGCGTCGAAGACCGCTACATGTCCCTGCGTCTCGAGCCACTCGAGCAGACCGTCCAGAGCCTCCATGGCCATCTCCTCGCGCATCCGCGTGGCGTCCGAGTTGTCGGCGCTGAAGAACTTGGCGTCCTCGCCGGCCTTGCCCAGCTGGCGGCGCAGATTGCCCACGTTGAACATGCGCGTGGGGAAGCCCAGCCACTCGATGTAGCGCAGCGTCTTGTGCACCACGAAGCTCTTGCCGCGCGCGGGTAGTCCCACCATGACCAGCACGAGCTTCTTCTGCGACGAGATGAGGCCGTCCGTGCTGCCGGAGCCATCGGTGCTCTCCTCGCTGCTGCTGTCGCCGTCCACGGACGACGGCGCGTCACCCGTCGGCTTCTTCCACATCCACTGACTCGTGCGGTCGTCGCCCAGACTGTTGAGTCGCTTGAGTCGCTGGTTGGCGAAGCGCCGGTGCATCGTCTTGAACACCAGCAGTCGCTTGCGGCCGTCGCGCACGGCGTCCTGCAGCACTTCACGGTAGAGAACCACCTGTAGCGCCAGTGCTAGAGCTAGCGCCGCGGACCACCCGGGGCTAGGCAGCGTCAGCTTCATCTTGGCCTCGAGTCGACGATTTGCGTTGTGAGCGCGTCTTTGCTAAAAGTTAGATGTGGTTGGAAACGTAGCAAATTAGGATGTGTCCGATCGAGATCGTCCCGAAGAGAGATGGGATACAGTGGTGGGGACTGGTTATGTGGCGATTTGGACCGGACAGAACGAAATGAGCTGCTGACGACGAATCTTCAGTTTGACCTGCTTGAAGCCACTTGGCATAATCGCTGCTGCGAGTGTCTCCATTTCTGCCATGCGCGAGCAAAGGCAACCACTTCAACGGCGCGACGCGGCTGCGAGGATTCAGGTGAGATGCATGCATTTTTTATTTAACGCCGACTAAAATTGATGTTAAACTGGCGTGTCTACATTGCAGCGCGCCTTCCGCGGCTGGCGGACGCGTCGCCGCGTCGTGCACCAAGTGCGCGACGACATGGAGATGCTGGTTGCCGATATCCGGCGCCAAGTGGGCGGTGAGTGGGCGATGATGTTGGGGACGAGTGCGTCGCCGTATTCGCTGGACTGGGGTCGCGATGGCAAGCTGCGGCTGCCTCGCATGGAGGACTCGCTGTTCGGCGAGTCCATGACGTTCCCCATGGTCGAGCTACAGGACCAAGACGAGGTTGGAAGCGAAGATGAGCAAGTAACAAGTTATTTGGACGAGCTGGAGAATGGTCCGACAGCTGATGAGAGCGCTGTCGATCAAGTCGTTGGCGCACAGGCCACGCAGGAGACTAGAGAGCAGGACGTCGGGATCAGTGACGCGCGTGTGTCGGCTGTAGAAATACGCGAGACTGTGCTCCAAGCAGAAACGTCAGCGACCGACTCGGTCGACCAAGCGGAAAACATGGACGGACCGCTGCTCGAAGATGGGGAGTATGACATTCAGGAGATCCTCGCGACGCACTCGCGAGCCGAAATCCTGTTGGAGCTCGAGTGGGCACGTCAGGCATTGCGCGATCGGCGAAAGGTACGAGTTGTGTTTTGGCCCAAAGCCTTTGGGGTTGTGGTGACGTATCAGCAATCGCGCAAAGTGTCGTCAATGGTCTTCAGGGTACTTGGCCTGACATCTTGTCTATCGTGTTGTTTCCTGCAGTACCTGCGATCGAAGGGTCGTGTTGAACAGGGCCAAGGTCACCTTGGCCCTGTTCAACACGAGCAAGCAAGCGGACTTTGAAGGTCCGCTTGCTTGCGTGTGATCCTCAGTCAAGTTCGCTTCAGGTATTTCGATGTGAATCCGTCTTCGTCTCCGTTATATTATCCCTTCACGACAACGTTTTCACATTAATGCTCGGCTCAACTTGACATCCTGTAATCTAATAGAGCAAACGCGTCAAGCATCGGGCTCCAGCAGTTCTCGACGCGTTGGCACGCTTAGAAGCGCATATCGTGTACGCGATCATTCTTGGTCAGCGTAAATTTGGCATTCAGGTACGCCCGCAGGTACGGCTCGTTGGCCAGCTTTTGCATCAGCATAGCGTCCACCGTCTTCTGGTCCCTTTTGCGCTGCTCCGCGATGACAGGTGCTTCCTGCGTAACACAAGAACCATCGTCAGGAGGAACTTTATTGCGATCCCAAGCGCATTTGGCAAAACCCACAGCCGCGTCCATCGGCTCTCAGAGGAATCACACCACACAGACAATTCAACGTACTGGCGTTTGTTGCGCCACAAAAAGCGGTCCTCCTTGCTGGTCTTCTTGGCCAGCTTGTCCTTGGTAAAGTATCCATCGTCGATCTCCGGCAGATTCACGTCCGATAAGTCCATCCGCGTGGACGTGGCAATGACAAAGGCCTGGTTCACGCGACGCAGCGGCACACCGTTCACCTTAAACGGGCCCGTGACCAGCAGCGTGCCCGACGGCAGCTGCTTGAGGAACACCACGCGCTTGCCACGGAAGCGACCGGACAGCAGGATGAGCACCGTTCCGGGGGTGATGGATTTGCGGAGCTTGGCGGTTTTGACGCTGTTGCGCTTGGTCTTAGCGGACGGCAGCGGCTTGGGGATGTAGTCGGCCGGGTACCACTTCTTGGTGGAGTGCATGGGCTGCGCGGGGACCCTCTGGGCCTCAGTCTTGCTGTTGGCGGCACTGTGGGCGAACACGCGTCCATTTGTCTTGGCCAGACTGTTGGCGGAGATGGCGTTGATGCCGCGCGCCAGCTCAACGTTGGCGCGCTTCTTGGGCTCCTGGACGCCCATTGAAAAGAGTTTTAAGCTGCGAATAATGCGGCAGATACAGGTAAAAATGACATGGTGAGATGGATAAAAGCACGTAGATCCATGTGGAAGCGGGAGTTTAGTGTTTGGGGCGGCGTTGGCGTGGTGGTGGGTCCATGAATAGGACGCAGTCGTCGTACCTGCTTGCTGGGGCGACACGAATGGAGACCGAGGAACGGGAGATGGTTGTTTAATTATGAAAGTCTTTCAGATGGACCGACGGCCGTTTCCCCCTGTTAGAGCATTCCCACCCGTTGCGACCAAACCAAAGTCAAATACCGGTATAACCGGTTCAGATAAAAATACGCAGGTGGTTTTGTCGACGTTTTGTATTCGCTGCATAAAATGGACATTCTGGGGTTATCCTTCAGCTAAATAAAGCTGAAGGATAGTCGACTTCACTTGAAGTTTGTATTGGACTTTTGTCGAGATTTTGTCTGGACTAAACGACCTCCACAAATTGATGAGATATAATTTCTTCGAAGTTTGACTTTGGAAATGCTCTTACGAAGTATTAATACCGGTATTATACAGGCGTCACCAATCTGCAGACGGGGGTAGGGCTCGTACTTAACTCAACATATTTGGTCATATCTCTGCTACTAGCTCACTAATACTAATAAAGTACCTAACTAATAAAGTACCTAACTAGTTACCAACGATTCACCATACCTGTAGGACCTTGCTCACGAATTTTTGTAGCGGAAGCGCAAACGGCGACGATTTACTTGCCATCGTCTGCTGACGATTATATCGAATATACCGGTTTTATACTTTTGTTTCATTGGCTAAAAGTGAGTGACGCTTGTAACAAGGGGGGAATACGGTACATCACAATTTTCCAACCGGCCCACTTTGAGTTATTTATGGGACGGGATGATTTTTTTGAGAAAACGCGTTGCAGAAGCGTTTGACAGACACAGACAAGCAACCGTGGAGATGGCTCCAGCTGCTCTCCAACTTTTCTTCATTTACACAGTGTTGATGGTGCACTTTCGCGCCACTAGCAGCGGCGCATTATTTCAAGCCCATCAAGGGGTAAGTCTCCACGGGTTTTACTTGTACAGGTATGATCTTCTAACTACAATGCTTTTGGACTTCGAAACTTGACTTAGCTTTTTTCTCGCTCCATTTATTGATGGCATGATGCCAAGGGAAGGTAACATGATGAAGTCAAGTGCATTGATGTTGCTTAACACCTACTACATGGTTGTGTGCAGTGGGTGAAAGCTGGATTTTGGCGATTGTCCTGTGTGGTTTTGTTCGGACGTCATACAGACAACGACGGTGAAATCCGCCCCTATCTTAATAACATCCTCCATAAAAATGGGATTCGACAAGAAAATCCGCCCAGCCATTTGATTGGAGGAAAATACCAACCTTTGCACAGAAACAAAACAGAAACGTACGACACACGGACAGAACCACACTACTGGCTTTTTGTATTACGCTTCAACAATTGGACTCTTCGGAATAGCTTTTTCGAAGCTTTTGGCTATCAATTCGCTCGATAGCTCCCCACGCCTTGATTGTGCGCTCTATCGTGGCACGCCTCTTTGCACCGCCGATAGCCGCTTGTAGCCTGTTTTGCTGGGTCGCTTATCATTCGCCTCGCTGGCTCCAGCTACTTCCGCGCTGCGCTCACAACTCTGATCGTTGCACACACACGCATCGTAGCATACACAGTCTCCACCGCACAGACACTCCTCCCAGCACACGCAATCATCCCAGCACACACACGCCTCCGCCATGTTGCACTTGGCACACACTTCACCCGGGAACGCGCTTGACTCGCTATCCGTCGTCACCCCCGCTGATGCACGCGATACATTGGTCTCTGTCAGCCACAACCCCGTAATTTTTCTTGAGAGGACCCATCACCCCAACGTCGAGGGGCTGACAGAATGCGGTACTATTGGCCGGAAGTTGGCACACGAGCGCCGAAGTCGTTTCCTGGACGATATCGATGCCTTCATCAGACACATGAGCATCCAAATTATCGAGCAGGAGAACGGACGGTGCGTCTATCTCATATTTGAGCAACTCGCGCACGTAGTATGACCAAACTGTTGCATCCATCCGTGCTCCTGCACCGTGTACACATGACCATGTGGGTACGTCGGCAATTCGTCCTTCTCCAACGGTCCTCCCGGCATAGCACGTAAAATAAAAAGAATCGGAAGCTTTTTGCCTAAATAATTAATTAATGTTAGCGACAGATCATCAAAAATAAATAAAAACCCACCATCCGCTCGGGCAGTAATTACTGCCGTCATTCGACCAGAATTTTCTGCGTGCGCTTGACCTTAGCAGATCCTCTTCGCCCTTTTAAAGCCCAGATCTTGAGAGGCGGTATATCGTAATATATAGCCGTTTCGTCAACGTTGTAGATTGCGCTTGGAGGAAACGAACCGTATTCACTCCAAAATTCTACCGCAAACTTCCAGGGGATTCGTTCTTGTCTTCCTCAATTTTTTGCGTACTGGGGCTTTTGAACTGAAAATCCACAAACGTCAATAAGATAAATAAAAGATCATTGCTCCGTTATTGTTTACCGTGCTGCCAACCGCTGACATAGTCTCATTAACGCGTTCAAACCCTTTTCCGGGTTGTCTTTGGATTCCAGATAGCGTTTAAGCCAGCGAGGTTGCTGGTCCTTCATGTACTCAATCATTAGACCTGTACACAAGTACTTACGTGTATAACAAACACAACCAGATAGCAAACTTAGTACAAACAGAATTAGCACACGGTTTAGTGCGATTTTACCTCTTCTTCACGTCTCACATCCTTCATAAACGTCACCAAGTCGTATGCGAAGGGCACAATGCTTTTTGATCCTTGTCCGCCGAGTGTCTTGCTAGTCTGGTCTCCGTCAAATTCCTCGATGTTTTCCTTGTTGTCCAGCCAATCGCGCAGCGTGCGGCGTGGAATCCCCAGCTGCTCCGACGCAGGTCTACAGCCTACGGCCTCGGCCAATGCAATGGACTCGCGCCTAGTACGAATCGAGTACGAGCGTTGTGGTGGCATCTCGAAAGTGATACAATTTCAACCGAGGGCGCAGTTTGCTGTTGCGTAGCAGCAGCCAGTCGTTACAAGTAGGATTTCTATTGGTTAAAATACTTTGACTTGAGTTGTAAACATGTTGTGCTGTGGGCGGGTTTTTATAGTGTGGAAGATTTCACCGTCGTTGTCTGTACCGCATAACACTTCTCATAGAGCTCAATGGCGCTCGATAACCACCCTGGCCTTCCTCCAGGCGTACACTTGGCGTCGCTTGGAGTGATATTTGCCGCCAGGGAAGAACTTGGAGACCGTCGAGACCATTGTCGACGTCTCTAAATGCTTCAGGACTCGCAATTTGAACTCATACGTTACCGCTACACGTTTGTATTGCTTTGGCTGAGATCCACCATTGTCCCTCAGACGTGTTCGACCAGTTCGTGCCATCACGCTCAGCAAAAACACACAATGAGTGCTGAAATGCTGGAAGGATCTTCGGAATGAATGGCTGCTACCGGTGCTGCTATCTTAAATTTGTGCTTGGTATTGTATTTTTCGGTTGTGTGCTTTATGAGAAGTGGCACGAGGTGGTCCACTTTTAATGCAACTTGATTGGCTAAGACAAGGTGAGCTCTATGAGAAGTGTTATGCGGTATTACTAGAATCGACGCAGGTAATCTTTAAGCGGGCATGTTTACTGATTTCTTCACCGTCAATCCTCATTCGCTTCGTCGTTATGCTTGTAGATGTTCAAGAATTCTAGACCATTCAAGGTGGGCTGACGCTCATTATGCAGTGCAGAAATGTAATCCAACTTATACAAACCTTGAATTGCGCGTGAAATTGTAACGCTGCTATGGGTAGAATGGGGCTGCCCAGTGTTTGCGAGCTCCTTTGTTTGATCCGCATATGGGGGTGAGCGGTGTGGTAACAAATCCCAGTGCCCCCAAACCCGGAGAGAAGGTACCGAGTGGTCCCAATATGATCAAGTGTAATAAAAGGTAATCTCCTAGTCGTATTTATGACTAGCATCAATTGATTTTGATTCGTGCTGCGTACGCTTTTATAGGGAAACCCTGCAGTTTACAGATTCCCGTCCGATTAAATCAGCAGCTGAATTCGCTGACCATTGTCGGTATTTCATTTTCATCGATGACGTAGTAATTTTGCTGGTGCAGCAGCTCAAGAGGACAGCTACCTACGAGGTAAATGCCTGATTGAATGTTGTCATCAGGGTTACCTTTCGCTCTGTTCGGACAATTGGCAGCATTATGCCCCTCTGCCTTGCCGCAGCGCCCACATGTGTACTTCTTTCGTTTCTTCTTCTCTTCGGCTCGAATTTCTGAACTAAAATGATCCTGCATTTCTGCGGCAAGGATGGCTCTGGCGCCTGTAATGTTCAACGTTTCCTATGAAAGCGGTGGGGTTGTATATCACGGTCGGGTAAAAGGGCGGGCAAAAACGGAAGACTGATCGCGACATGCTGAAAGGCTTGGACGTATGCAGGGACTGTATATGCGTGATGGTAGAACTGAAATTCCCCGCTGTAGACGTACGAACTCAACTCTGGTTGTACACAGACGCGATGATGTGACGACAGGGAAGCTGTAAATGTTGTCGATCCGCGCACCGTGTACATTTTCCATCACTCAAATTTACGGAGAAGGTACGCTCCTGCTTACTCTCACCCCCACCTTACAGGGGAGCATCCGTACTTACTTGATCATCATCTGGACCATTCAAACTTGTCACTAGGTCATCAACGAAGTACATTGACTCAGTGCTTTTCCTTACTGTGCAACCCGAAGCGCCCCAGACTTGTTTGTAAAACATCTTCTTTGCTCGAGGTGTTACAGTGTGACGTGCAGTAATCCAGTTGGCGGCGTTCTGCTTTTTCACCTAACGATTCCACTGCCATGTTACAGAACACTTCGAGGGCACCGAACACCTGAGCATCACGGACACCACTGAGCAAGAGAGCAGTGTTCTGTCCTTCCACTGCGCTCGTTGTTCTTCCAGCAAACAACGCACACGGGGCGCCGTAAGCATTTGATGCATTCCATTCCGTCTCGACAGCCGTAGTCTCTTCTGGGGTAAGTGGACAATTGCCAAATTTTGTCCAGGATGTAGGGTGTATTTCGCGCAAATACTCTGCGACCGACTGACTCTGCAGACGACCATGCAGTGTCCGAGTACGTACAACCGGGAAATGATTCTGGATGTCGGCTAGTGCTTCTTCATATTCAACTAATGTCGTCGTGCTTTGTAGACGAAATACATGCCTCTTGATGTGATCAATGTTGGGGTCAACGGAGCGGAAATGGCCACATACATTCCAAAAAATGTGCATCGCACAGAACTTGAGGTTGATAGGTATTCCACGAGCCTTCAAACGCACTTGAGCGTCGCGTTGCTTCCCTCTGTCTGTAAACACAGGTCGATCATCTAGTTTGATTCCTACCGCAACGCAGTTCGCAAAAAATACTTGAAGTTGTCTGCAGTTTCTTTATGCATGAAAGCAATTGCTACAGGGACATTTGACCAGTTGCCATCTTTTCCAACGATCAACACACACACTCCGTTGTACAGTTCATTTTCATGTGTGTGCCATCACATTCTAACACTGGCACTTAAACCCAGGTAGTTCCACCAGTAACTGGGAAGAGCATTCTCTTTGAGCGTCACAGCTAGGTGAATGTAATAGATTCAGGGAGCTAACAAACCAGGCGTTGGCGGGACAAAACGCGAGTTTAGTGTTAGTGCGCTTCGTGGGTCATTTGTTAAGGACACCTCCCAGTCGCACATATTCGACGTGCACCCCCAAATATTCTTGTGGCCCGAATGGTTCTTCTGCTTTATGGACTTGTTCTCATTGAAGGCATATGCCTTCAAAAACGATGATCCGGCTGATGCTGATACAAACACGTCACGCTCATTGATAGTCTGCCGTCCGAACTTTGCCAGAAGGCTCACCTTACCGGCCTCCATGCGTTGATATGTGTTTTTTAAAACCCACTCTTCGCATTTCCACGACAGGGGGTAGCTATTTCGATCGCTGTGCAATTCAATGTAATTGGCCAATCATCCCGTCCCATAAATAACTCAATGTGGGCCGGTTGTGGCCGGCGGTGATAATCACTGACAAAATTTCTATGGAAGTGGCTCGAAGTATACTTTGGAGGAACTTCAGCAAATGGGGCATTTGTAAAACATCCAATGAAGAGCAGTGTGATGAAGGTGTTTTAAGAATAAGAATTTATTCGTCTCAACTTACACAACGCCCCGTGAATGTTACTTTTATTGACTTTGGGATCAAGTTCATGCACCCGATATTATTCGTTTAATCACAACGTATCGGGGGCATCAAGATAATGCTTGTGTCACTAACCCAGGAATTGTCCATGTAGTAATTCATTCTTCGCATTTGTATTTGAGTGTTTACGAATAGGAATAGCCAACGAACGCTCAATCCCTCTGGGAGACGTCCCTAAATATACGTTATCGACAGCAAACATTGTTTAGGCAAAGCTCACCCAACGAGCTAAGCAACATGGACAAGGAAGAGAAAATTCGCGTAGTTGTTCGAGCACGACCCTACACAGAGCGTTCAGGAAATGCTAACAGAAACAGCAGTAAAGATAAGTCTCAAGATAACCAAGAGTGTGTAGTGGCCAGCCCTGAGAACTCGGGGGAACTCTTCATATACAGCGATGCAGCTCATACACGTGCAGCCACATTTCGTTGCGAGACGTTTCTGCCATCAACATCGTCACAAGAGGATGTTTTCGAGAAGGTGCGCGCAAAAGAGCTTGTCGAGGCTGCGCTGGACGGCTTCCCAGTCACAATTTTCGCTTACGGGCAGACTGGAGCAGGCAAGTCGTTTACCATTTTTGGACGGGAAGACGGTGCCACAGAACGCAAGATGGCCTTGCAAGAGCATGATGGTCTTCTTCCGCGCACAGCACAAGAGCTGATGAACTCAATTTCTGCTCGAAAAGGTGAAGTTGAATACACACTGCGTGTTACGTGTGTCGAGATCTACAACGAGCAGGTGCGCGATGTGTTTGATCCGCGCAAAGAAACTCTAGCTGTACGTTCTTCAAAGACGCATGGCTTCTTCCTAGAGAATGCTACTGTGGTGGAATGTGTGACCGCACGAGAAATCGTGCGGGTAGTGAAAGCTGCAGCCACACATCGCGCCAAATCCAGCCACCTGCTCAATGATAGCTCAAACAGAAGTCACTGTCTTGTTACGATATATATCGATGCCGCTCCGCTCAAGCCAGACTCTCCAGACTCACCTGTCGGAGGTAAACGCTATGGAAAAATCACTATTGTCGATCTAGCCGGGAGTGAACGTGTATCGGACTCGGTGCAGTGGGAACACAACTTCGCGAGACCAGCCATATCAATCGAAGTCTTCATTGCCTCAGCCAGGTGATCCAAGCGATGAGCGCCCCCAAGTGCAGCAAAACGGAAAGAGCAAGTTTGTTCCTTATCGCGACTCAAAGCTCACGATGCTTCTGCTTGATAGTCTGGGTGGGAACTGTAAAACTCTTATGATTGCGTGCGTGAACTCGTCGCCGCAGTTTGCAGTCGAGTCGACCCGTACACTCGAATTTGCGATGGGTGTCGCCAAGATCAAGAACCGGCCGACCGCATTGCTCACTCCTCACGTAAGGTACATGCTGCAACATTGAGAGCGAGTGTGATGCTAATTATTATGCGTGCTGGTTGTCCTACTTTAAAAACAGGAAAAACTCATCAAGGACTTGAGAGAACAGATCCGACTGCTAAAACAGGAAAATATGATGCTACGAGCCCGGACGCCAGGATGTAGGCATCCACGCTTACTTAAAGCCTTTCAAAGGACACAATTTACTAACTTCGTGTATGCTTTGCTGTAGATTTTTTAGAGCACTCGGACCACGAGCTTGACTCTTCAACTGTACCCAGTAACAGAACGGATAGATATCCTGGCAGCCAGAAGCAGCAGCATCATTATAACGATGACAGACTCTTGAATCAACCCGCGGATACCCTCGAAGTACATCGACGAAATCCGAGTATACGCCAGAAAATCGTTGAACATGGTCTCCAAACATTGTAAGTCGCGCTAAACAATTAGCGCGAAGTATGCCCAACTCATCAAATTCTATCCCAAACCATAGAAAACAAAAGCCGCAACTTCGTCGCCGATCCAAGACACCTAAGAGGGGAATGTAAGTGTAATACTTTGAAGTATTCCTTTGAGAACAGATTCAATCACCCGCTTCTCACATATTTTTGCTGAAAACAAGTCTAAAGCGAATTCCGACGTCGATCAGCACCAGACACACGCTGCCTCCTGTCAACAAGCGAACACCACCACAGCGATCTTTGCAGTACATCGTACAGCATTCCGAAGCTGCGTATTCCAACCATGTAACAAATCATTTCGAGCTCCCGCGGATCCGACTCACTGCCTCCATCGTATGGCGACTTGTTTGGGATTGAGACGGTTCCATGCTCGCAGACTCAACCTACCTCGAGTGCGCCAGCCAGATCAATCCCAGCACCGCCAATGCAGAATAACCCACAAAAACCCGAGACAGCAACGAGAGCATTATCTCCAGAAGAGCAACTGCAACAATTGCTGAAGCAAATGCTACCGCAGTCCCAACCACCGCCACCACAACAACAGCATGTAGCTGAAAAGCGCCACAAGACGCAGATGATACCTTCCAAACCCGCAAAACCTCCAGCGTCCCACAACAACTATCTCCCACCGAACAAAAACAACAACTCCGCCGAATGGGACGATCAACGAGCGCAGGATCTGTTCATGCAGCTCTGTCGACTCTAATCTTGCTAAATCAAAGCACTTCAACATATACTTTCGCTAGTCGACCTTGTTTATATTTGATTGGTCAAAACCTATCGTCCAATGAGCGGCGGTCTCACCAAGCGGCGTCCGCGTCCTGCCATTCATCATCAAACCGGCATCAGCAATTATGATCAACGTGGACGAGAGCCTCTTCGACGGCGTGAGCGCGCAGCAGCTTTTCCACAACAAGGACAGCAACGGTCTGACCTTCGATGACGTCATCTCCCTGGTAGGCACTGCAATTTCCAGCATTATAGACGTGAATTTGAGCTAATTGCCGTGATTTCCCAACTATTTGTTGTCAGCCTGGCCACAGTAAGTTGCAATTGCCACGCTTGAATGTCGCTATTGGTGCACGCGACTAACGCAATATTGTCGTTATTGCTTTCTCTTTTGCAGTTAACTTTGGTGTCCAGGATGTGGCGGTGGCCACGCAACTGACCAAGAAGATCAAGCTATCGGCGCCGATTGTGAGCTCGCCCATGGACACAGTGACGGAGGCCGACATGGCCATTGCCATTGCGCTGCAGGGTCTGGGCTTCCTGCACTGCAACAACTCAATCGAGCAGCAGGTGGAGATGGTGCGTGCCGTCAAGCACTACGAGAACGGTTTCATCCCCAAGCCAAAAGTGCTGGGACCGTCGAACACAGTGGTCGACCTGGATCAGCTCAAGGTGTCCGTGTGCCTATCACGGAGAACGGACTACCCACGGGCAAGCTGGTGGGTCTCGTCACCAGCCGCGACGTGGACTTCCTCGAGGACCGCTCGGTGACTCTGTCAAGTATCATGGTGCCCCTCGAGCAGCTGATCGTTGGCACCTACCCGATCTCTCTTGAGCAAGCCAACAAGGTGCTGAAGGAGGCTAAGAAGGGCACGCTTCCTATTGTGGATGCGTCGGGCAACCTCGTGTCGCTTATGACCCGCCTTGACCTGGTCAAGCACCGCGACTATCCGAACGCTGTCCGTGACCTGAAGACGCACAAGCTGCTCGTGGGTGCCGCTGTATCAGTTGGTGAGGATTCCAAGCCGCGAATTGACGCGCTTGTGTCTGCTGGTGCTGATGTCATTGCTCTGGACGACCGCCAGGGCGACAGCGTCGCTCAGATCGAACTTGTCAAGGTACGCGAGCTACTTTTGATCTCTCTTATTTTCTTCAGCTTTGTTGTTGATTATACGGCATCGTTGTGTTTCTTTCTCCAGCACGTTAAGCAGACGCACCCGTCTGTGGAAATTGTCGGCGGCAATGTGGTGACGATGAAGCAGCTGAAGAACTTGCTGGATGCTGGTGTGGACGCCGTGCGTGTTGGTATGGGTGTGGGCTCCGTGTCCACCTCGCAGGTTGTGAAGGCTGTTGGTCGTGCGCAGCTATCGGCCATCTACAACACCGCTCTCATGGCCAAAGACTACGGTGTACCTGTCATTGCTGATGGTGGCATTGGTAGCCCCGGTTCCGCTATCAAGGCGCTCTCGCTGGGTGCTTCGGTTGTCATGATGGGATCAAGCCTTGCTGGTGCTGCCGAGGCTCCGGGCGACTACTTCTTCCAGGAGGGTATGCGTCTGAAGGCTTACTACGGCAGCGGCAGCCACGAGTACTACCGCCGCGCCCCTGCTGCCGCCGCCGCCAGCCACGTCGCTGTTGGTGTGTCTGGTGCGGTCGTGGACCAGGGCAGCGTACACAAGTACCTCCCGTACATTCTGCAGAGTATCCGCCATGGGTTTCAGGACTTGGGCATGCTCTCCGTCCCGCAGCTGCACGCCGCCTTGTACAGTGGAGAGCTGCGTTTCGAGCGCCGTACCATCAGCGCGCAGAAGGAAGGCGGTGTACACGACCTGTTCACCTACTCCAAGCAGCTCTACGCCTAAGCCCGTGCTGCAGTCGACTCACAAAGTTTATAGTTCATGCATTGCATCCATTAAACAAATGTAAATGCATGCAGCAAGCAAACCCAAATGGATAGCGTTGGTCACGTACATGTACCCGTATCAATTTGAAGTGACCTTGCCTATTAATACAAATTTTGTAAAGTTGAAGGTGGGCTTGCCTATCCGTAAATAACGTAAATAGTTTTTAATTTAGGGTTCGGTAAATATTACTTTTTTGAAGTACTGCCCTTTTATGCGATTGCGATTGCGTCAACTCTAAAATCGTGATCTCATTGGCAGAAATGCACCTCTTTTTCACCTCTTCTTATTGAAACAAGTCAGCAATTAGCGATGACGCCGCCGGAGACGCCGCACTTCTGGTGTCACGGGTGCACCGCCGCCGTGGAGACGCGCGTAGACGATCCCAGTGAGGAGGTCTGCTGCGTGCAGTGCGGCGGAAACTTCGTGGAGGAGATCGAGGAGGTCCAGCAGCCTCCGTTTTCTGCGCTTTTCTCTGCTTCACCTAACGTTTTTTATATTTTTTCCTGCGAGTAGGACGATCCGCCGCAAGATTTTCGGGTGGAGCAAGTGGAAGACACACAGACGCAGACGCAGCCACCTGCTGTCTCTGCTGGGGATGCCACGAGGGCTGAGATCCGCAATGAGTTTGGAGGCACTCGACCGTTGCCTCGGTACGATTTGCACTATTTTATATTTTATTTTTTGGATGAAAAATTGGTTGTAATAATGATTTTGCCGGATTTTGTATGCGTACAGGCCTGTAGTGCGAGCAGCGCGGTTTGGAGGTGCAGATGAAGGACGGGAGGGCTCACCGCCGCTGCCTGAGTGAGTCTTGGTGGAAATGTTTTAGTGGGTTTGAAGGTGTTTGTGTTCATTTGTGGTGAATGTTTGACAGTTTTTTCCAGTTGTTATCGGGTGCTACGGGACGAAGCACGCGCTTCATGAGCAGTTCTGGAAACCCTGTTGAATTTTATATCAGTGAGGCTGGGGAAGAGGGAGATCCGACGGGCATTTTGGATGCTCTGGGAGGCATGTTCCCGGGGATGACGGGCAATGCTGGTGACTATGCCTTTGGAAACATGGCGAACGTGATCAACCAGCTCATGCAAAACGACCCTAACCGGGTAAGCTATTTGGGCTGTTATCTACTTCATACAACTTCGTAGTAGTTTTTAGGGTTAGAAGCTGACGTGGTGTCTATCTTGATGATGTCCTGCATATTTTTCAGCATGGAGCACCGCCAGCGGCTAAGGAGGTTGTGGAAAAGCTACCAAAGGTGAAGATCACTCAGGGCGAAGTGGACGGTAGTGCTGAATGCCCCGTTTGCAAGGATTTTTGCCGTGGATGACGAGGTCCACCGCCTCCCTTGCGAACATTCGTTCCACCCAGAATGCATCTTGCCTTGGCTCAAGCAGCACAACTCGTGTCCGCTTTGCCGATTTGAATTGCCCACAGATGACCCCGACTATGAAAGACAACGCGCGGTGTCCTCGACCACATGAAGATGACCAGTTGAGCAATTATCAAGCTGTCTGAGCCCGAGTTCACTCCCAAGCAAGCGTACCCACCTTTCCAAAGCAAGCAGTACACGTAGTCCTTTCCACTGATATAGAGTAGTAGGCCAATTGAATGAATGAGATGTCGCGCTTCGGCGCGGTAAAACGGGTTTTACCTAGGGGCAAACGTCACTTGACGTTGTGCGTCCAATACTGAGGGTCGGTGCTTGATCGCTTGAAAAAAACAAGATGCCAGTATTGAGGCCTGGTTCAAGCGTGTTGAAGCCTGGGGTTCGTGAAAGGCAGCGTGAGTTGGAGACGGTGATCACCAAATATGAAGTGAGTACCCAGTTCGAGTTCGTGTAAGTGTCCAAGATGCTGAAGTTAGCGTGTTCTACTACACTGTAGCTCCTGCTGGCGATTGGCCGAACGAAAACCCAGACTTTGCCTCACTGGATCTGCCACTACTCGTTTTCCGCCTTGCAGGTTAGTGTGTTCACGCTTGTTGCTGCCGGTATGTTTGCCTTATTCGAATCCGTGCTGCTTTGGAAGATTGTCGACTTTGCTTGGTTCGGCTTCAGCGAGCTGCTTGGCAGATCGATCAACACGAAAAAGAACCTGTCACGACAGATCTTGACGGAGACAAAGAAGTATGTAGCGCCGACTCCGCGAAAGCCATGCAGACAGCATTACAAGATATGCTTGAGAAGACGCGACGACTGTACCAGGTACTACGTAATACACACATCGTGTAATTTGGTTTCTGAAGAATTTACATTGAATTCGTGTTCGTAGCTTCCTGAGTTTGCCAAGAATAAATTAGCTGTGCAAGGAGAAGTTCAAGTACTACTTGAAACTGGAGAATTGCTTACGTTTTGTGGGGTACGTACTGTACATGCACTTGCATAGTCAAGGAAGTGTACGACGATTTTACGTTTGTGATGTTTTATCGGTCTGTAGAACCGCGCAGACGCGATGGCTGCGTATGCAGAAGCCATTCGACTGTGTTATAATATCGAAGACGAAACCACAGAGGCGATTCTGGTACTTATGTTGTACTCACGCAGATAGAGTCTGTTGTGCTTACATTTCGCATTTTGCCCTCGTGCTCAGACATCGAAGTTGCGAAAGCTTCAACGCCATGCCGATGCGATGGAGCGCGTGGAATCTCTTGTGAACGAACGTGCTTTAGACGGAGATAACAACGCAGAAAGTGAACGAAGTAAACTAAAGACGGCATTTGAAAAGCTCGCGGGTAATAATCTGCTCTTGACAAAAGACCAGTTGCAACAATTCGCGAAGGAGCTCAACATGCATGACGCCCTGAGCAACAGCGAAGTTGATGAAGTGTGGAGACAAATGCAGCTAAGTGGCAAGAGTGCGCGGTCTCGCGATGGAATAGCAGTTCCATCCACTGCCAGCATTTCATTTGAGACGCTATGGAGGTGGTGGGTGTCCGATGCTGGAGAAGAATGCTCACAGTAGCTGTGCGATACGTACGAGACGACTAAGCACACAGTAAATCAACGGGGCTTTTACTTTGATGTATGATGTTCGAGTTTATTGCGCAGAGCTTTGTTTTTTCTTCGAGATTGAGATACAGGCGATATCTACCTAAAACTAGCCGAGCGTCGCGAGCGCACGCTGCGCAAAGAAGACAACATCGGCGTCACCATCTTGCAGCAGCGCCGTCAGGCACGGAGTTACAGTGCTCGCGCACGCTTCCGCGTCTAGTTTAGGGCCGAGTACCTCCAGTGCTTTTGCCACGTTGAAGCGGATGTTCGGGACCGGGTCCTGTACAGAAGAAACGCACCGTCAGCACACCGTCAAACTGACATCTAATCTCAGTTCTTACCTGAGCCAGCTCCACAACAAGGGGGACCAAGAGTGTTTGAATTGTGTCTGGGGTCATGGCTTCGCAAAGCACCTTCACTGCGTGTAAAGACGTCAAGCGGTGCAGGTAGTTGGCGTTTGAGTGCATGGTCAAGATCCGCGGTACCACGCTCGTTCTAGCCCAATCCACACCGAAGTGCTCCGTCAAGTTCTTGAGGTTAATCGTGGCCGCCTCACGGATCGAAAATACGTTGTCTACCAGCCATGACATACAGAGCTCTGCCAGCTGCTCTTCGAAGTAGTCGCGTCCCAACTGAGCGGCTAGCAACGGAATATACTCTATGATCGCAAGACGAATACGCCATTGGCGATCTTCCGCAAGATGCACGATAGCAGGCAGGAGCGATTGCGACAGCAACTCAATCCCGATCACCTTTTCAAAGACGTTGGTTAGTTGTAAATTACGATCACCGAGCCAAAACAAATTTGACAGATACTTACAGTATTGCCCTCCTCCAGGTTCGAGATGACATTTAAGCGCACTTCCGAGTTTTGATCATTCAGCAACTGCAACAAAATTGAAGTAAGCGAACGCCGAATACACCCCACCCCGTAAGAAAAGCAAAAACCACTTACAAGCAAGAACAGAGGAAGAAGGTGTTCGATCGTGAGATCTCGGCCCAAGAACGGCGCAACCTTCATCACCACCGCAGCTAGAGCAGAGCGCACATGGTCCGACATATCACGAGCAAGACGCTGAAAACAAGGCACAAGCTTCTCTACAATCCGCTGGGGCTGCAGAAGCCGCGCGACACCGAGGATCTTCGACGTAGCCGCAGTACGCACTTCAGCTTCGTTATCCTCCAGCAGAGAAACGACAGAGTCGCAGAGCGTCGAGTTTATGGTCTCTGCATTTAAGGCCTCGCAGATCTCCGGAAAGCGGTTGGCCACCGACCATCGCACACGCCACGATCCGTCACGGGCGGTCTCAAAGATGGTCGGCAGTACCTGCGTTGGAAGAACCTCAGCAGGAATCAAACGTGCCAGCGCAACAGCGTTGTCAATAGTATGTATCCGGACAGAGTCCTGGCGGTCCTGACCCAATGCCAGATAAAGCGGCAGCATCTCCGAGCTGGCGCTAGGCCCATCCATAACTGAAGCGAAGCCTCCAAGTGCAGCGGACGCAGCCTTACGCACCATCGGCGTATCGTCACGGCAAAGCTGGCCGAACATTCCGCGCATCTCCGCCTGAATCTCCCCGAAAGTCGGGCGTAGCCTACCTGAAAGAGGCTGCACGAAGCAATCCGCGACGTAAACCAGTCACGCGTGACGAGACGTCGTAGCACCGGCACGAAGTGCTCCGCCACGTGGTCGGGCTCCATGGCCTCCACCACTTTGCAGATCGAGCGCACCGCCATGTCCCGAACAGAGGCCTCGTCCACCGTCGCCAGCGACTCAAGCGGCTTCAGCAGCAAGTAAGCATGAGCCGGGCCACCCACCACGTCCACGAAATCTCCGAGCTCCTCGGCCATCACCAGCAGCACTTCATCCTCGTCATCCAGTGAGTCTATCATGATAAAGGGAGGTTCAGCATAAACCCTTGACAAAGGATGAAAAGAGCCAAAAGCCACCGTTCATGAAGGGAAGCAGCTCGTTCTGCGTGCGCTCGGGGCCCAGCGCCTCCGCTAAAGAGGGTGCAATAAACCGATACAGTACGTTAATACCGACGGCTTTTCACCGTATCAGCATGAAAAATAGCAGCAGCTACCGATGATGCGGATCTGGCGGATCGAGTTGAGGCGCAGCTGCACGTCTTCATGCTTGAGCTCGTCCACGAGGATCGCGATCGGGTACAGACTGTTGTCCTCTGCACATTATCAGATTATACAGGTGAGCCACACCCCTCCTCCAAATAAGAATAATAAGGATCTATTCTTACCAACTGCTGCCGCCGCCATTTGTACGCCGTAAATCCGATCTGTTACGTTAGCACCACGACAGACAGGGCCGAATCCTGGGCGTCAGACGGCTGCTCACCACGCCGGAGATACTGGGGGAAGACGTCGCACCTGGCTCGAGGCTGCTGGGAGCAGGAAGGGACTGGGGAGACTCGGCCGACGCTCGCTTCTGCCCGACTTTTGGGTGTGCCGAAGGGAGCGAGCGATCCTTGGCGCTGACAGGTTTTTGACCAATCCGAAACCGAAATCGGTGATTGCTCCGCCACCATTGGCTAGGATCATAGAAAACTGACCGCAAAGTTTTTGAGTGACGCCAAGTAGGAATGTTGAGGAAGGTGACGAAAGTAAAACCTTTAAATAACTGCATGTTGTTTAGTGTTGCTGTGGCTGTGCACTATATAGTCCATGACCGCATATACGTTGTCTTTGCCGTACATTGTTGTGTAATCGATTAGAATTCGAGTTGGTCGTGGTTCTTGAAGCTGCCCTTGAGGTCGGAGGGTGAGTGTTTGGACGGCAGGCGAGACTGTTCCAACTGCAGGTTCTCGATGTGGCCCGATGTGATGCCCTGCGAGACCATGCGGATGCTGCAGTAGATGACGCTGGCCCACTCCATGCGCTCCTCCTCCGTACGCGTCTGTAGCACGAGTTTGTCCGAGGGCGAGCGCGCCACCACGATGCACATGTCGCGACCGGGGATCTGCACCAAGTTCAGGTAGCATCCGTACAGCGAGAAGGACTTGCGGTGCTTAAGCTCGGCCGGAGCCTTCTTTCCTCCGGTGTACGACTGCACCTGCTTGTAGTAGTGGATCTCACCATTGGTGACGATGACCACGCGCTTCTTCCAGTTCTCAAAGCCCGAACGGGACTTCTTGATCAGAACTCCACGCTTGTACGGCGGCAACAAGAACTCCAGCTGCAGCGGGAACGAGGACGCGCGCAGGATCTTGCGCGCCTCTGCGTACGTCTCTCGAAGAATACTGCGGCCCTCAACAGAGGTAAGCTGGCTGCCCACTGCGACACCCCGGTTTCTCGGACTGGACGCCACGATGAGAGCCTCTGTGCGCTTTTGCATTTCAATGTCGATATCCTCGGGTCGTTTGAAGATGACGCTAATCCTTCCCAGCGGAATCTCCTCGGCGCGCTTGACCACCGACGACAAGCCGGCCACCGTGTCCTTCTTGCCGGCCATTCGGCCAAGTGCTGTCTCAGCCTCCTGCAGGGCTTCGATCCACAAGTGCATCGAGTTCTCGTTGTGTGCATTCAGGTGCATCTCAAACTTGCCGTCTTTGGACGTCAGCACGAAGTAGTACTTCCGTCCGTCGGGGCACTGCGCCATGCCTGGACTGACGATCGTGTCCTTCAGCGGTACTGAGCCCTTCAACTCGCTCTGGTTCTCCGTGTAGTACCTCAGTTCACCCTTTTCAATCCGGAAAAAGCGGTTCTTCCAGTTCTTGTTCACGTGGCCGCGCTTGAGCAAGCAGCCTTCCATGTGAATGTACGACGTCGGGTCGTCGTAGCGCTTCCACTCGTGGTTGCACTCCGTGTCGCGCACGTAGAATTTTACAGTCTTTCTCAGCGGGTCCCACGGCTGGGTGGGTACGGCTCCAGCCGCATGGAGCCTGGCGATCCACTTGGTCATCATGCGCTGCGACGGAGCCGAGATCATGAGGTTGCGTTGGGGCGTGGAGATCATAAACACAAAGTTCTTGTCCATGGCGTTGGCCTGCACCGACACGTCGGCTTTGGAGCCGTAACCAATATCGATAGACCCCTTGAGCTTTTTCAGCGTCTCGTCCGCGTAGTACGACAGAACTCCGTCGTTGCGCAGCACGAAGAAGCGCCAGTTCCACGTCTTGAACTGCTGGCCGCACTTCTCCAGCCAGCCCTGCATGACCACGCCCATCTCGTCGTCCTGGGGGCGTAAGGCCACATCTGGGTTGTGGGCTGTGTTGCGAGGCGTCTGTCTCTCCAATCTGCTGTCTGCTTCGTCTTCTTCAACCACTTGGGCCATGACGCCTTGGCCTGTCTCCGAGTTGGTTGATTGGCCCAACACATTCAGCCACGAGAAGCGGAACCCGTCCATGACGGTTGTGGTCTTCGAGCGAGTCTCCCTCGTCGCCACCGTCGGAGTGTCCACCACGTCGTCGTCAGCTCCAATAGACACGTCCGAGTCCTCCGAATCCGAGTCCAGCAGCGGAGGAGGTGACTGAAGCGCCGTCACCATTGTGTTCATCGTGTCGTTCTCGTTCTGCACGTCCACGTAGCGATCCGTAGACGTGGAGGAGAAGCGACGCTCCGGTGGACGCTGAGTTGGTGCACTGCGACGCGTAGGGGCGGGCGTGGAGTTGCGCGCCTCCCACGCGGTGTGGCGACGGCTGCTGTTCTCCGCTCGCTGCTGCCGCCTGCGCGGCGGTTGCTGCTGTGGACGCCTCAAGGCGAGCGGCTCGTCCTCCTCCTCCGCGCCTTTGACGCTGTGTCCCACGGGCTGCGACGCCGAGAAGTCGAGACCCAGCCACTTTTTCAGACCCATTGGCAGCCACTACAGAGTGTCGAGGAAGTGCTGCGTGTATGCCGGGATAAGGAATGAGTGAGTTAACTGCCCGCGGGTCAGCAATTGGATTCTGTGTAGGGGCGTTGCAGGCGTCAGTCGTATGTTTCGAGTCGTGCGTGGTACCAGAAAATTCATTTTTACGGTTCGTACCTAAGAGGATTTTCTTAGAAAATGGAAGAGCAGTTGATTGTAAATTCGTTCATAACGGATTGGTTATGACAATGTATTTTGTTCTAAAGGTTGTCGAAATTTGCCTTGAACGCTTGAAAAATTGCTTGCGGTGATGGCGGACCAACTTCATGCTCACCCTGTTTCTTGTCTGGGTGACAGCGATGGGACCAACTTTGGGAATCCACAACCTCGGCCGCGTTGTCTGCATCGCCACATCAAAAGGAAGTCTAAGCGGTCGCAAGGAGCGGTCAAAGATGCCGGTGGCACGCTTGTGGACTCCTTCCACATCCCGTTGAGGTGTTCATTGCGGAAATCCCGACACTCTGCACGGCTTGATCATTAAAATGGTATATTTGCCCGGCTGAAGGCAAGTCATGTACTGAAAAGTTCTGAAAATTGGGGAGGGGGTTCCTTACTGGAAGAGCTCGGCTGGGAACAGCTTAGGCTCGAGCTGCTCGTCCACGAGGAACTTGAGCGGGAAGTACACGATGTGGCCCTGCACGTTACCCAGCTCGTGCTTCTTCTGGGCGATGTGTGCACTCTCCTTCATGTTCACGTTCATGGCGCCGCTGAACACCGACTTGCGTCCCCTCGTGCTCGTCTGGGGCGACATGGCTCTGTCGCTCAGCGAGGACAATCGCCCCTGATCGCCGTTGTTGCTGCCAATATCCGTGGTGCCGCTGTTCAGCGCTGCGGCCACCGCCTCCTCCGCACCACGACCGGACGTGTCGAGTCCCTGCGCGGACTGGATATGCGAGTCAATCTGAGCGAAGCTCGTCACGCTGTCGGACGGCAGGCACCCGAACACCGAGTCGTAGATCTGGTGGTTGCTCATCGCCTGCTCCTGCATGGAAAACCACGCATCCTTGCTCACCGGGTCCTGGTACTTGTTGTACAGCGGCGTACCAGGCTCGACTCCGAAGTGCTCCTCGAACAGCTTCATGCGGAACGAGTGCGCGAATTTTCCCACGTTGTACGTTCCGTCGGCGATGGCAATTTCCTCCTCCATCTCATGGTCCTCCACCAACACAGCGATTTCGGAGTCGCGGTCGCCGCACATACTGCGCTCGTTAATATTTGCAGAGCCGATAATGCAGGCCCGGTCGTCCACGATCATCACCTTGCTGTGGATGTAGACTTCCTCAGTCTGAGCTGGTTGACTCTCACGGTTGCTGTGGTTCCGCAGTCCGTAGAACGCAATGTACTTGAAGGGGTCGTCATCTTCCAACTCTTGATACAAACGCTGATAGATGGAGTGCTCGCCACGACAAATCGTGCGGTATTGCCAGTGCATCACACCGCGCAGACTGCTAGCGTCTTTGTCATCCGGCTTACCGGGAATGCCGGTAGCAGCGGCATCACCACAATTACGCGGAACTTCTCGTTGTTGTCAGACGCGCGGCGAATCCGTTCAACCAACGCATTGGCAATGCGGTTCGAGCAGCCGTGGTCTCCTCGAGACCAGACACAAAGAACTGATTCTCAATGTACACGAAGTGCTGAGCCGACCCAATAAGTCGAATATACGCGTTCTGGATACTGCGTTCCGTGGCCACACCACCGGACCACAACGATAAACTGCGCAAAATTTGTGTGTTCACGCGATAGCCTCGCGCGGCCACTTCTTGTTTGTGCTTCTCAAACTCGTCGTCGTTGTCTTCATCGTGGTCGGGCAGATCCAGCATAACATCGGCGTTGTCTTCCTGTAGGATTGGCACAGTACCTGACTCGTTCTGTCCGCTCAGCATGCGCGCCATTCGGCGATCGCTGTTGAACCCACGGTTGTCGGTGTTTGCACGAGCTCTCGACAACCCGCGCATTGCACGTACAGCGTGAACAGCTTTCTGAAGCCGCTTAGTCAATTGCTGCGGACCCTTCTTGTCAATAACCGTGACGGGGTAATCTTTCATAGGCACGAGGTGGTGCAGTTTTCGTGATTTCTTGCGGGTTGACACCGAGTAATTCCAGCGTTGAACGAAATGGCGAGCCACATCGCGAGCAGGCTGTCCCTCAAGCCGGCAGTGACAATCGTGCCACGGCATACGGGGAACCACATTGCGATCAATCATATCCTCATCAGGCTTGTCAACTTCAATAAAGTCCTTTTCACGCGGGTTGGAGTAATCCTTGCCCACAAAGTCCGTTGGTTTGCCATGCTGGTCAAACAGTTCGTGAGTGTGGGTGTCCCAGCGTCCGAAGCACAGATCAAGACCGCCAACAAAGCTCACTCGTTGGTCGACACTCACAATCTTTTCGTGGTGCGACCACAGGCCAAGTTGCTTCATCAAAAAGTCAGGGTCTCGCAGCACGTGGACGTTCTTGTGCAGTTTACTGAGCACTTGTTTCGAGAACATGCTGTTCAGTGTCAGCGCCACTGAAATTTCCTTGTACATGAGCACATACACTTGCACACCCTCTTCGGCCTTCTTCTGCAGCGCAAGATCGAGTCTTGACTCGGGATACTTCTCTGCGGGACGCAGCAGATGAATAGTTGGACAGACCCACCAACCGGCAATAAAAATCTCCTTTGTGGCCGACTGAATAGCGTGGTAAATAGCTTCATATGCGCCGATGCCATCGACATACCACTGCGCAAACGACGTCATGTGCACAGGGTTGCGCGGGATGGAAAAGGATCCATCGCGGTGCGACTGCGACCAGTTCGAGGCCTCCGCAACTCTGCGGATATCGTTCGCCCACTTCGTAAGCGCCTGCTTCGACTTGGCCTCCATCTGCAGAACATACGTCGAGTTCGAGACCAGCAGCGTCGTACTGGATCCAGTGGTAGCGAGGCCGCGCTCGATATTGAATTTGCTGTCAAACAAGAAGGCCTTGCGCGCAATCGTGTCTTCAATGGAGTCGAAGATGGCAATACTGGACGTCTTGAGTGAGACCCAGCGCAAACGCTTGGCGCGAAAGTTCACGCGCTTCACCACGCACATACAGTTGAAGCACTCGTTGTCCCACGAGGCAGAGGCGCGGTTGATACGGACGTTCTCGCGGTTGCCCTTCAACCAGAAGCGCGTCTTCAGCCAGCCTTCGCGTACAGACGTCCGGCCCATCTCGTCGTCGAACGTCGAGTTGCTGACCTGAAACAGCGCCGCCACATACGGCGAGCGTAGCAGCCTCGGGACCTTCACCACCGTCTCTAGAAGCTGCTGTACGAGTGCAACCATCTCGGGCCCCACCGACTTGTCCGCAGACGTCAGGAACAACTTGCGTAGCTGCGGCCAGCGCGAATCTGCAGCTGCAGGTGTGGGACCAGGCACTCCAGACGCTCCAACGCCATGTTCAGCACGCTCTTCCTCTGCCAACTGAGCAGCAGCCGCCGACGGCGCGTGGCGCAGATGCGGGCGACTCTTGATATAGAACCAGAGACTCTGGATGGACGACTTGGGGATCTCCACCTTCCACTTGTAGCTCTTGTACTTCAACTCCACGTCGTACTCGACGTAGCGCGTGGGCCACGACTCCTGAAAGCGTCCGCCCAACACGTGCACCTCCGGCGGCTCCTCGAACACATAAATGTCCTCGTCCGGGTTGTGGTGCAGGAAGCCGAAGTAGTCACCCGAGTCAGCGCGTGGACGGCCCCCGGCGGTGGAGGCGACGCCGGTGCGCGTCGTGTCGAACACGGACGACGTCGCGTGCGCGGGCGGTTCGTGCTGCGGCTGCTGCTGTTGTTGGGCGGCGTTCACCACGTCCGCGACGCTGGACACCGCCGGTGTCTCCTGCTCCGTGCTGCCCATAACGTCCGAGTCTCAGGCCGTCGAAATAGAAGTGAAGGTCAGCGGTTGTGGTGCTGGCTTCCAAGCCAAACTATCGTGTGAGAAAGGCCAGATTATGGGTGACAAAATGACCTTTTCAACGCCGCGAATCAGCTGGATTGTTTTGTGGGACTTGGTGTCTGCAAGTTGCAGGTGGTGGTTGTTGTGGCTCGGAGGAAACTCGGTCTTGAACTTGAATTTCGATTCCAGTTACGATAGTTTTGATCGACTGTAGCAACCTGCGGAATTACTGCGAAGTATTAATGCGCCAAGTTATCCGAGACGCTAGAAAGAGTCGCGTGAGCCGTTAACCAAGACAGCCGTCCTTGCAAGTGTCGAACACCAAGTTGGAGTATCTCATCCGCCGCAATTAACTTCATTCGTACAAACAGACACGTAGTCCGAACACCTAGCTGACAGCTTTCTCACGGCATTCTCAACAGCTACTAGCTGTTGAGAATACGCAGCCATTGCAGCAAGTCTTTCGATCTACTTCACTGAAACATGCAGCATACGGGACTCCCTTCCGTAACTAAAATAATTGACGTGGTCCACGCATCCCACACTTGTCCCCCTATCAATCCACAAGTGAAGCGGCACTTGACTCGCCACCATGGACGAGCGCCCGATGCTGCGCGGCATCTTCGCCTTCGAGGACGAGGAGACGCCCGAGTGGCGGCGCGTCGTCATGTCCGAGACGTCCGGCGGCGTGCCCAAGTTCGCCACCAAGGCGGAGTGCGAGGACTTCATCCGCAAGCACTGCTGGCGCGGCTCGAACCCGGACTTCCCAAGCTGCAGCACGTCTTCAGTATGCTCGTGGACTGGCAGCAGATCACGGAGATCCTCGTGCCCAAGATCCACGAGTACGACACCAAGTTCCCGCTCGAGTCCACGCCGCCCGTGAGCGAGCACAACCGCTTCGCACAGGGTGAGGGCCTCCCTATCGCTGATGGCGTCGACTACCGCGTCAACATGCCGTTCCACCAGCGCACGAACCGCGAGTCCACGTTCAACACACTGCGCTACCTGTTCTTCCACATGCGCTGCGGCATCTTCGTGATGATCCGTCGACGCCGCGTCGTCATCTTCGCGCCGTTCGCCAACAAGGACTACGAGAACAACTGGGGCCAGAACGTGACCTTTGACAGCTCGGACGGCAGCATGTTCGCCTACTACCGAGAGAAGCAGCGCTACTACCGGCGCGAGAACATCATCCCGGACGTGAACAAGTGGTGGGCCAATGGCAACATCATTTGCAACGAGCACTGCAGGTACCGCAACAAGGAGGACGAGACGCAGTACTGGGGAGACCAGTTTCTTACGCAGCTACGAGACATGCTCGAGGACGCGTGCAAACACCGGAATATCGCAGACTGCGAGTTTTTCATCAACAAGCGGGATTATCCGCACCTGAAGGTGCGTTCTGGAGCGAAGGAGTGAAGTGATTGCTATTCTAACATTGATGTGTGCTTAACTACTGACAGAAAAATCTGAGCGAACCGTATGGATTCTTGTTTGATAAGGATGACCGTAACCCAGACGACGATATCCCGCTTACCGACCACGTTTACTCGACGTACGCGCCGATCATGAGTTTCTACGTGTCGAAGCGTTTTGCAGACATACCGTTCCCGTGTTCGGAGGACTGGGAGGCAGCTACTGGTCTTGTGTTCCCACAATCGTTCAAGCATACTCACTGCGACCAATGCCCGTGTCGTAACCCGGTGCATTGTGAAAACGACTTTGAATGCTTTTGTGATGTGGGGGCCAACAACCGAAAGCGGCATGGTATCGAGGGAGCACGTGACTTGTTCACGGCCAACAACTTTCAGAAGTTTTACAAGCCGTGGGAGACAAGGTGAACACAGCATTCTTCCGAGGTAGTGCCACTGGCGGTGGCACCACAATTGAAACCAACCAGCGTTTGCACTTGGCTCACCTGTCCAACACGTGGAAGAAGGACCCTACAATGAACGGTGAGGCTGAAAAGGATTCTGCATCAGGAGATGGTGAACAGGAATTAGTGCCGCTACTCAATGCTGAAGTGACAACTTGGAACCTGCGCGATAAGAAGATTGCCGGCAAACCCATGACGTTCCTGCACAATGAAGATTTCATTTTCGAGGGAGGGCGCCAGCATTTCATCCCTATCTACGAGCAGTCCAAATTTAAGTACATTTTGTACGTGGAAGGCCACTGTGCAGCAAACCGTTATGCATTCCTGATGCGCTTGGGTAGTGTGATCCTCAAGGTCGAGTCGCGCTGTGTTGCTGATGAGATGTGGTATTACCCAGTGCTTAAACCTTTCGAGGACCATGTACCAATCAAAGCGGACCTTTCCGACTTGGCAGAGAAAATTCAGTGGTGCCGCGAACACGACGACAAATGTCAACAGATTGCAGCTCGCGCCAACGAACTTTACGAGAAGTTTGTATCGAAAGACGCCATCCACGACTACATGGAAGTAATTTGCAACCGAGTTGCAGAGCGTTTCCAGACAACGCCAACATGGTACAGTCGCCCAGAGGATGTGGAGTCTATGAAGAAGCCCAATCTTGGTCACTCACGTGGAATGTGTCGGCGGTGCAAGTGCGCGTTTCTGTAAACGTTGTCTCGAGATGAAAGATGATGATGAGGAAGAGCGCATGAAGCGTGATCGCGAGCGTGAATCCTCTCGTGATAATGACCGTGCTGATCGCGGTCGTGGCAGCTACTCCTACAACGACTATGGTCGCGACCGAGACCGCGATCGGAGCCGCGATCGGAGCCGCGATCGTGACCGTGACCGCTATAACCGCAGTGACAGAGGAGGTGACTATGACCGCCGCGACCGGGGATACGGTGCTTCTTCGGATAGAGACAGACACCGCCGAGACGACAAAGATCGTGGAGAAAGGAGTCCAAAGCGGCAGCGCGTACAGCAATGCCGTAAATGCCGTCGTGCGAAGTCTGCGTGTCAGTGCAGCTTCCGAAACTAAGCGTCAAGGTTCGAGGTAGAAGGATAGTCGGCAGAGCGCAGGCTTGATTTTTCAAGTCGCTACAGACCTAAGCTTGCAGCTAGTTACGATACACTTCTGCCATAAGCGAGCTACGAATACATGCTGTGAGGACGGCTAAGCTTGTCCAAAGCACTCTGGCACAGCCCAATAATGTTTCGAGCATGATGGTAGTACGCTCGAACCCGACCAGTATCCTTAAGCGAGTTGGTGTTGTTGGAACACGTCAGCCTTAGGATTCGGCGTCGCCACAGTGAATTTGTGGGCTATTATTTTTGTCGTGGAACTGCCGCCATGCCACTCCATTTTGATCGCTCGCCATTCTGCCCTCAATCTCAAAGACGCTATCGACCTGCGATGAACCACGAGTTTGCAGATTGTAGTACACCTTCAATCGCAAAGGACCCTAAAAGGAAAAGAGTGTTCCAGCGGCGACTTCAAAATCAACTCTCCGAGTCGAGAATGCTGGAAGTGCTTGACCGATCTTTGCAGTACGAGCGACCAAGTAGCAGTGGAAGTGGAAGCCACCTCATTTGTTTAAGCAATCAAGAGCAAGAGGAACACGACTTCAAAGACGATCAGGAAAAGGAAGAGGAGGAACAAGAACTAGTTTGTGTTTCCAAGATGGTAAAATTGGCTGCAGTTGAGCCCGCGCTGTCAAAGAGCTCGGATTTCCAGACAGGCGGTGTGTTGAAGACTGTGCGCTACATCCACAGTCAGCGAGCAAACCAGCATGCAAAACAAGAGAACCAGGCAGAGCACTAACCGAGTACCAAAACACACACGCAGAGCCATAGCTCAAAGTTAACAGCAAAATTGGGTCGACACACTTGGCAGCGTCTATCTTTCATACATACATAACAAGTCTGCCACCTCTATCCTCCATCCTCACAAATCCTAATTACTCTACCTCGGTGCCTTGCACAAAACCCTCAAATTTGTTGGGATAGAAGTTGGTTCCCTCAAACGTTTCATCTCGACACAACTTCCCGAGCTCCTCCGCTACCTGTACACACAAAAGCGTGAGCTCCATAGAGTGACCACCATGTTGTTCCACGCACCTTCAAATACTCCCAGGCTAACGGGAACGATGTGTGCATCTCGACCGAGACGTCAGTAGATGTAATGTAACCGGAGCTAGACTTTTCCGCCATCTTTTCCAGACGCTCAGCTACCTTATCCTCGCGATGCGAGTCTGTTTGCAGTACGATAAGACCACCAGCAAACTTGCGCACACTGTATCCCAGCTTGAGGTTCTTCTGCAGCAGTGCTGCATGATACAAATCGTCAGGAGACACGAGCTCCACGCCGCGCGCTCGATTGAACATGCAGTAGATATCGGATAGAGTCATAATTCCTCCATTCCGGGGCATGTGGTCTGTGAGGTACTCCGCAAGTTGTCGCGCGAGCTGCTCGTAGTACGCCGCGCCAGAATTCTCGCGCGTCACCGGACTGGTGATGCCCATATCCAGCATCAGCGCGCTGAGCTTGTTGATATCTTCTTCCCTAGACGTCCCAGCCCCATCCTGTTGATCTTCTCCTGCGTCCACCGCTTTCTGTGTATCAACATAGCGTTCAATCAAGCTGACCATATCTCTTGCTTTAATCATGAGGTTGGCCAAGTCGGAGAAGGCCGTGGCCGCCAATTCCGTCGTCTCCTTCTGCGCCTCCTGCTGGCGCCGCATGATGCCTGCAATGCCCGCGTCAGCAGCATTAAACTGCCTCTTGACAAGTCGTCGGTCGGCCAGGTGGCTGGGCTGCGTGTCTCTCCACGCCTTGCGCTTGAGTGACGCCTCCAAGGGATTGAAGAAGTCGTCGCGGCCGCCGTCTTTGAATGACAACTTGAAGAAGGACGTGGCCACGGGCTGCGTGCGCGTCGATATGTCCACCCGCACTTTAGCGGAGCGCTGCAGGAAGCCCGCCTCCTTGGAGATGCGCGCGATCCATTCAAGTGGCACGAAGAAGGCCACGGGCGGGGAGCTAGTCTCGTCCATGTAGAAGAGGCGGTGCGTGGTGACGGAGCAGCGTCCATGGAGGTGCGGCGTCTTGACCGCGCGGTCGTACAGTCCGATGTGCTCCTCGCTGTAGATCTCCACCTCATTGCCGAAGAGCGCGGGGCGGCCGGCAGCTGTGAGCGGCAGCGCTGTGAACATGAGACAATGTTAGTGACGCGTCATTGGCAGGCGGTAGAGCAGAGCACAGCGCGCACTTTGCAGCAGATCCAGCGCCGAGATGTTAGCGAACGTCGGCTGGGTATGGGACCCAGCGCTGCGAGGATGTGGGGCTGAGGTGGGCGCGCTGGAGCACACGGAGCGCGGGGACGACGACGCTTCGCTGGCCATGGTGAGGGGGACGGCGTTCTTGGGATCGTTGGGATGTGTTTTGAGAGGTTTCGAGGTGGCGTAATCACAGGCTGCTGACGCGTGCGGTAAACTTGCAAGCCATATCGAGTTTGAGAGGGGTGTTGTGAAAAGCTATTTGTGTAGCAAGAACGAGTGCTGCTACTACTGGAGATTCTCCGATGGTCTCCACTGGAGAACATCGACATGACAGGTTTGGTGTTCGACGCTCGTGAAATTCCTGTGGAATGGATCCTCCGCGAGTACCAGCAAGTCTGCGGGTCCAGTTGTTCCGTCGATGCCCAAGACGATGAAGACGATGAAGAGATGCAACACGTTGTCGAAGAGAGTTGGTGGAGTACAGTAGCAACTTCAGCTCAGAAAATATTGTTTCCAACGAGTTTGCCAAACGCAGAGGCTGCGGATTGCACGGCGCAGCCTCTAGCCTTGGGTTGCGACGGCCTTCTGGTGGCATTGGCGTCCATCCTCGTTGTCCTATGTGTACTGAAAGCTGGCGTGCACATTTTTCAACGTTGTCTGTTCAACCAGAACAATTCCTAACTAAATTGAAATAGACATCCGAAGTTACCTTCAATTACATGCCTGTACCTTCAATTTTGTATGCTCTAAGTTGAAGTTGATTAGCCCTGCAGTTTTTTCAGCCTTATCCGTTTCGGACCGCGAGGTGCAATCGACCAGCGCTGACGCTTATCCTCTCTGTTGACATACCATGTAGCTCCGCCGTTTGTACCTGCGGTATTTTCCACCAGCGTTGCGGCTTGAATATGTACACTCTAATGGCCAAATGGGCCACAAGACCAATGACTTGCTGCAC
Organism: Phytophthora hibernalis; assembly: GCA_012656075.1. Classification (NCBI taxonomy): domain Eukaryota; phylum Oomycota; class Peronosporomycetes; order Peronosporales; family Peronosporaceae; genus Phytophthora; species Phytophthora hibernalis. The sequence goes on along the minus strand of JAAKBF010000050.1, from coordinate 29,441 downwards.
CTCAGCGCTGAGTCCAACGTTGCGCTGGTGGCACAGCAGCTTATCGACCAAGAGCGATTACTCACGAAGACCACGGCATCCAAACTCAAAGAACTACTTCATTGTCTGGTGGAAAAACACCTCGTGTCCGCAAGTCACCAGCAGAGCAGCACCTTCAGAGTGCACTCTGTGCTACGTCCCCACCAACTTCCGATGACTAACATGGCGTGCTAAGCTGATAGCAACCAGCAGCTACGATAAGACTATCCGATTGCTGCGACCGTTTGATCCACTCAGCGCGCTGATCTCATCATCGGTCTACAGCAAACATTGCGAGAAAGAGGTTGCAACGTTGGCGGGTCACGAGGGCGTAGTGTTCAGCTTAGCCTTCAACAAGCCGTATGCAACGCGATTGCTCTCAGGGTCATTCGATAAAACGTGTCGGCTTTGGGATGTATAAACAAAATCCGCTATCGGAGTCTACCGAGGTCATGCAGGAGAGGTGGTAGGCGCTGTGTTTGCTCCTGGCGCTGGTAACAACAGTGAGTGCTTCGGAAGCTGTTCGGCTGATGGATCCGCTATTGTGTGGGATGTACAGACGGAGAGCCCTCGGCTAACGCTTTCTGGGCATTCTGTGTGGGGGTGTCATGCATGAGTTTCGGCTCGGAGGAGACTAAACTAGGTCCTGTGATTCTACTGTGCGGCTTTGGGATACACGTTACGGTGGCTGTTTTCGCTGCTTCGAGCAACATGACGCCGATATATCGAGCGTGTCATTCGACTACCAGGCAAACACACTCTTATTATCCTCTGCTGATGGTACGTGCAAGTTGTGGGATGCACGCACCGGAAAATGTATGTACGACTGGGAAGATCATCATGGGTACGAAGTAAATCATGCTGAGTTCAATGCTTCAGATGCACTTGTGGTAACGTGCGGCTCGGACGGCAAGACATTTATCTACGACACCCTTACGGGTATTAAGCGGTGTATGTTGACTGGCCATCATAAAGCTGTGAACAAGGTTTGTTTCAGCATGCAAGGACAACAAGTTCTTACAGCCAGTACCGATGGTACGGCTCGCGTCTGGAACTCTTTGTCTGCAAGATCTGCGTGGTCATGAATCTGAGGTTTTTGATTGTTCTTTCAGTTATGACGGCAAGGTTGCTCTTACGGCATCTATCGACAATTCTGTCCGCGTATGGGAGCGCGAGGTGGGTTAGATCTAACGAAAACATTGAAAACAACGGTATTGAAAAACTGATTGCAAGGTGCCAACCACGGCAAATAACCGATGAAAAAGTAGTTGAGCAGAAGTAGTAACGTTAGCTATAGTAAGGCAGCGCGCATAAGTGGTAGGTGCAACGAGCGAGTCAATCAAGCCCCGACGCCACCGAGCCCAAGCAAACTGTCTGTGAGACTTAGCAACAGCCCTTCTTAACGGGTGCCGGTTTTGCGTTGAGGTTGACGTTGTCCTTCTTGTGCGGCCCGCCCTCTTCCATGAGTCTGTTCTTCACTTCGCGAGCGATTTCGATGAAGCCGCCCTCCACGTTGATGTTGTTCTTGGCACTTGTCTCGAAGAACTTGACGCCGTACTCGTCCGCTAATGCCTGGCCCTCCTCCGTGCTTACGACCTTGTCGTCCGTCATATCGCACTTGTTTCCAATGAGGATCTTGTTGACGTGCACGTCGGCGTGCTGCTGGATCTGGCCCACCCAGTTGCGGATGCTCTGGAACGACGCGCGGTCCGTGACGTCATACACCAATAAAATACCCTGCGCGCCGCGGAAGTACGACGTCGTGATGGTGCGGAAGCGCTCCTGGCCGGCTGTGTCCCAGATCTGCAGCTTCACCTTCTTGTTGTCCAACTCTATGTTCTTGATCTTGAAGTCGATGCCGATGGTCGTGATAAACGTCGGAGAGAACGAGTCGTTGGCGTAGCGCAGCAGCAAGCACGTCTTTCCCACACCTACAGCAAATGAAAAAAATTAAAATGCCGTCATCACCGTCAGTCTCAAAAGCTCTGCACTGCTGTCTGCACTTACCGCTGTCGCCGATCATCAGGAGCTTGATCTGCATGTCGAAGGGGTTCTCATGGCGGGCCATGGTGGAGAGGGTTACAAATCTGTCACCAAGCAGAAAAATATAAAAATCACAACCGTCAGAGGGAACCAATACCCAGACGCATGGCCAGCAGCAGTCGCCGTGTTCCTCTTCCCTCTGTCCCTCAATTGCGTACGTCTAACAGCTAAAACGGACGCAAAAGAAGGTGGAACCGATGCCGACAGAAGAGAACAAAGATCTCTTTCTTCTGTCCACGAACCAAGAGGAAGGGCGAGCGGCTGCAGGAGCAAAAGGATGACGCGCTATGTACCTGCACTTGGGGGCGGGCGGCTGCTTCCTGGAGACGACAAGAAGCGCGAGATGGCTGAGCGAAGGCTGGAACGTTCTCTCGCGTCGGTTGTTGAGTTATTTTCCGTCTCCCCCAGCGCAGCCTACGTAACGCATATAAAAGGGTTCTATTCGCAGCGAAAGTGATGTGTTACACGCTAATGTTGTGTGCGATTACACCACACAACTGGTTGAAGCGTCGTCGAATCCGTCAGTTTCCAATATCCGCCGGAGACCAACCACTGCACGGCTTGTATCATGGCCATCAGCCGTACGAGTTGCTTTGATTTCTCTGTATTGGTTGATAATGTTCATATGGAATGCATTTATTTATTATATTGATGAATTGACGGTCTTTTGCTTGTCGTTGTGGTGTCGTTGCATTGCAGCGAAGGACGCGGTCGACAAGCCGCAAATCGACGAGTTCGCGCAGGGCAAACCTCTGGGCGAAGGCAACTTCTCGAGGATCGTGGAGGCCAAACACAAGGCCACGGGCGAGCAGTTCGCACTGAAGGTGATCGAGAAGCAGCGCATCAAACGACTGCGACTGCGCCACCAGAACATTTTCAATGAGATCAACATGGAGAAGGACGTGCTCAACACGCTGCGCCACCCGAACATCATTCGGTTGTACCAGACCTTCAAGATGACAGCAACTTGTACTTTTTACTCGAGATGCTGGACGGTGGAGAGCTACTCAGTCACCTTCTGCACGAAGGTCGACAGCTCGGACTGGACGAGGACCTTGCGCGCTTCTACCTGGCCGACGTCGTCAATGCCGTTGAGTACATGCACGCGAACAAGGTGGTCCACCGTGACTTGAAACCGGAGAACATGGTGGTTTGCAAAGACACGGGCGGTCATCTGAAACTCATCGACTTTGGCACGGCCAAGAACTTTGCGGACACGGCACTCAACGGACCAAATTTTGTTGGCACGCCAGAGTATATGCCCCCGAAACAATCGACAACAAGGAACCTACCTACGCAAGCGACATGTGGGCGTTTGGTTGCATCGTTTACCAGCTTCTGACTGGAGAGACTCCGTTCAGTGGTGGCAGTGCCTACCTCACCTTCCTGCGTACTCAGGATGGAAACTACTACGTACCGGACTATCTTTCCGATGAAGCCAAAGACTTGATCAGCACACTCTTGCAGAAAGACCCAGAGTTGCGTCTTGGTGGTACGCAAGCTGATGCCATGGGTGCAGTCAAAGGTAATACTTCTCGTATTCTATGGTGTATTCAGTGTGTGTTTGTTGCAAAATTCTAACGTTTTTGTATTTTTGCACTGATTAGCGCACCCGTTCTTCAAAGGGATTGACTTTGATAGCCACATGCAAGTGAAGCAGCCTACTACAGCACGATTCTGTGGATCGGACCTTTTACCGCTTGTCAAAAGCCTCGATAGCGTGGAGAAGAATCGCAACATCCACCAGCCTCTGGATTTCAGTAATGAACCGCTGCAGGGACAAATCAACTCGCTTTCAGGACGTGACAGAAGCATTTTGATGCATATCCTCAGGCGCAAACAAATGTTGCATCTACCAGGTAAGCGAGCGTCAATATTGGCTGGGAAAATATATTCTGACTGACTAGCAAACAAATACTGATCGTTGTAACTAAGGCGTGTACCCTCGCTTCTTCAGCTCGGTTGGTCGCGGTCGTTGCTTGTACGCTTGTAATGGAGGCTACACAGGATTTACACACGAACTCCAAAACCAATGGAGTGACAACTTCTCTTTCATGCAGGTTAGTACATGTACAACATATGCCTGGATCGGATTAGGATAAATGCGTATTCACGTGTACATTTGTTAGCTGTCGGGGCCCAATCTTGGTCAAGCAGCAGCTTCAGCCGAGGCGGACAACCGTGGAGGGTCCATGTGGAAAACAGAATCAGCAGCTTTCCTCGAAGCTATCGAGATCCTGAATTCTCAATTTCCAGCTTTCGTCGCGATATGCGGTGACTTTGTCAACGCGAAGCCGAGCCAGGAGTTCTACGAAGCACAAATCACAGCTTTCCAGAAGCTTCTCAACCAGATCAGCCCTCAAATCCGGCTGGTGCGAGAACCTGCCCTCCTTTTTGGCATCTTTGATTAACCTTTCCTGTTACAGGTGTTTGCTGCAGGATCTGGCGAGTTTGAAACTCGGGAAGAGTTGAAGAAATATCAAGAAAGCTTTGGCGATGCCCGATTCAGCTTTTGGTACATGGTGAATTGTCGAAAAGTGATGCGATTCGCAGAACTTATCAATATGTTATTACTTTGCAGGTTTGGTGGAATCAAGTGTATTGTGGCCAACACAACGCTACTTTGTCGACTGAAGGAATTTCCCGAGGAAGTGGCAGCGCAAACAGGTTAGTGAATTTATTGATTTGTCCACGACGTGATACCTGAACTCTTAAGTCTTTGTATAGCATGGATGAAAAAGGAGCTGGAGAACGGAAAGCTGTGTGCTCGAGGCACCGTGGTGATATCTGGCCACTCGCTATATCCAGACGCTACGAAAGCGAACAATAACGAAGATGCAACTTCATGTGTAGAACTCCCCGATCAGGTTGGTATTCGCTTACAAATGCTTGAACAGAACTGGTGCTTACTCTTATGTTTACTTGTGCTTCTTCACAGCTTCGTGCAGAATATTGGGCTTTGATTCGAGATGGTCAAGCTTGCCTCGTGGTGAGCGGAGGCTCAACTGTCGACAACGTGTGCAGCGTCATAACAAAAGCTGCAGAAGAAGAGGCAGATGAGTACAAGTGCGAGGTCGTGTCTTGCAAAGCGCCACGGGGAGGATCTTCAAGTTTCATTCATCACACCGAGGTGTCCCAAGCTGGTGTCGTCACCAAGACACTTCATATTGAGATCTCCGATCCTACTTCGAGTAGTACCAGTGCAATCGACACGGCTACTAAGCATGCTCCATTAACTCCAGAGGAAGAAGGCCAAGAAACCGTGTTAGCAGCTGAGATGGTTACACTGAGTGTTCACTCGATACCAACAGAAGAATGAGCGAGGTCTTACCATTTTATACGATAAGCCCCTCGACAGAGTTAACACCCATGAAAACAAAAATGCCGATATTCTGGTTAATATCGCTGTTCTTCCACATGCATTTGGACCCGACATGGACGGCACTTGGATTGCCTGGATTCATAAACTTTGCTGCTCTTGGCTGCGCGACGCACTTACTTGATCCCGCGCTGGCTAAAAGCTCCATCGTGCTGCAATCTTTCACTTACAGCAGACTGTCCTTCTCGCCTTCACCATTCTCGTCTTGGTCGTACTGACTCATGCGAATCGACACACGACGGATCTGCGCAGCTCGGTTCGCGCGATCGTACCGTTCACGACTGCGCTGGTCATTTCGTTTCTTCTGGACAACGACGCCCATCATCATGGCCACAAGCACCGCAACCAGAGCAAAGATACCCAACGCCTCCTCGTACGTCGGCGGGTTGAGCGCCAAGTTCGCAGGAGTAGCGTTCGCACTCTCCGTCTCCAGCGCCAACATCTGTCCTTCATCCCCACTCGACGACACTTGCAGTCGCACATTGGCACTTGCCAGCGATGCGCCAAACCGGTTCTCCACCTTGTCATCCACCTCTTTCAACAGCTGGAACACCTCGTCATCTCTCTTCAACTGTGCCATACCCGCCACCTCCAGGTCCACAGCACAGTCCAGTGCTTCATCTGAATCCTCCTTCTTGGTCACTTCCAGTGCACCAGTCTGCACTTGACTCGGGAGCAGCTTCTCACCCTTTAGCGTCTGCAGCAGTTCCTTACACGCCCCTCTCTGCACCGTTAACACACTGTCAGACGCTGCATCTTCCTCCTCCGACTGCATTGAGACCGACAGATGCTTGTCCCCGTCCAGAGCCACCGCCGCTCGAGCGAGCGCCACGTTCTCAATCCCTTGACACTCAGCAGCTGCGTCGGTTGCTGGTGCACGCTTTGTGCCACGTCGAAGGCGTCTTGAAAGTCGGTGGCAGCAGTCGAAACCGCGCCCTTCACCGTCAAATACAGAGCGCAGCCGTCTCCGCTGGCAGCCTTGGACAGCTGCATATTGCCACGGAACGCCGCGCTCTCGGGCAGCAGACGCTTCGCCAGCGCGTCACTGGCGCTCGGCAGCTCCGTGACGACGCGGCAGGACGCGTCAGTGGTGTACACGAGGTCTGCCGTCACGTGCAGCGGCCCATTATCGCCTCGGAACATGGTTAACAAGAGGTCGAGGGAGAATTGAAGTGCGACAGAATCAGATTCGTTGTTGAATAAAAACGAGTCGCCGCTGATTGGTCGGATGCGCGATCTTTTCAATCACGTCTGCGATTGGCTGAAAAGCGCGAACTTCAACTCTAAATATAGCCTATGACGAATGAGTGAGCAATAATGCAGAACACCATCTCGTTGGCCGAGACGGAGACGTATGTGGGGCAGAGCGTGCGCTTCATCGCGGCCGTGCAGCAGATCGCGGCCGGCAAGAGGGTCTTGGTGGGGCGGCAGCGCGTGCAGGTCTGCCATGTACTGCTTGTGGGCGACGCCAGTCGACAGTTCTTCAAAGTAACGTGCTGGGGAGACACGCTGCCTTCGTTGATACAGTGCACGGCCACATCCGGATCGGAAGGAGCGGACCCCATGCAGTTGTCGACTGCGGATGCGGTACTACGAGTTGGGGACATTGTACTCTTCTCCTTGTGCCGTATTAAGGCCTATCGGGGCAACGTGGAGGCGCAGTTCGTGCAGCGTAGCGACGTATCCACAGCGTCGTCGAAAGTGCAGCTACTGTATCGGACAGACCGGTATTTTAGTACGCAAGACGTGCAGCTGAAGGATCTGTACCCTATGATTGAGTGGTACAAGCAGCATTGTCGAGAGTTTATTGTGGACACGATGTCGAATACTGCAAGCAATAGAGCGACGATCAAGGACTTGAGGGAGAATATGATCGCGTCAGTTATTTGCAAGCTGCGATCTCCAAAGGATGAAGGTACAACTGGTGGTACAGTTGGGGTTGCTTCCGAACTGGATGGGGTGCTGCTGACTGAGCTGATAATGTACGACACCGCTCGAGATGCGATGACCGTGAACCTTTGGGACCAACACGCCGAGAAACGGTTTATCGCCCAGCTGCTTGAGCACCGAGGTGCTGTTGAGATTGATGGCATTGTGGTGAGTCTCCAAGCACTTTCGAACCGATTGCTGGCTAATACAACGCCGCACACGACGTTCCGCCTACTTGACGCAGAAGACTCTGAATCAATTCAACTGGAGAAAAGATGTGTTGCTTTTGGGAAGCCGATGCTACATAGTGATACAGCGACGGAGCGTGGCCGCTCAGCAACGTTTGCTACATTGGAGGAGTTAGAGGGGTCCAAGTTTGAGGGCCAAGCAACGTTGGAAAATGTTCGCGTCGAGCAAATGTGCTTGGGCCGACACTTTGGGAATGACTCTCAGTTATTGGCAAAGTTTGCACCGCTGCTTGCAGAACGATACTGCACTGGTTGTGATCAGGCACTGCCAGAGTTGCCTTCCCAAAACCCAAGTGCACAACATCGCTACCGACCATGCACGAACAAGTGCAAGGTTCGCCGTGGTAGCACAGTGAATGCGCTGGGTGGCTGGCGCTATCGCCGATTCCTAATGATTTTGCGCGACTATCGAAACGAACGACTACAAGTTGAGGTGGATAGTCAAGCAACTGTGAAATGGTTGGAAACATCGAGGCAGAGGTGTTGATGGGGTCTTTCTCGAATGAGCAGCAGCGACGATCATCATCGAACTCCCAGTTCCATGCAGCGTCTGCGTTGGCTTCTCTTCTCAATGCCTTTGTTGAAGATGCCAGCCAAAAGTTCGAAGCTCAGTTGATATGCACAACGGTGAGAAATCGTGACAGTACGAGCCAACCCGTCGACAGCTATCAGGATTCAAGTCATGATGAAGAGCAAGCAGCTCGACGAGTATTTCGACTGATATCACTCGTTCCAGGCGATGCATTTTCGGTTTGACTGTGGTTGACTTTGGACTAAAACTTTGGGTGGTACACGATATCGTAGCACGCAGTTCATGTATTTTCTGTTATTTGTTCAATTATGAAAAAAATGAACTATGGAGCCACGAGTGAAGAGCAGCATTTGAGTCAAGTCAACTTAGTTGAGAATACCGGACACAGCACCAATTTTAGTGCTGGCGGTTCCAGCAGCGCTCTTCAAGTAGCACACGGGCTGACCGGGGTTGTTGTTGATGTACGTGTAGGCCTTGCAGCCGGTCGTGCTGGCACAGACGTCGCAGCACAGCGACGGGAGGCTCACGTACACAGTCTGAAGATCGTTACCAGCGTAGTCGGTGTCTGTCAACTGACTTGAGCACTGCGAGGGAGGTTGAATACACTGGTAGAAGCTGTCGCTCCACGGTTGGCAGTAGTACCCGCTCGGGCAGCAGGTCGTTCCGGTGTTGGATCCGCAAGATCCGTACGCAGCCGTCGTCGTGCAAGTAGATGACGTGGACGTCGGAGTGGGTGCTTCAGTTGAAGATAACGTGGGTGTTGGTGTCGGTGCTGGCGATGTGGTCGGACTGGGCGTCGGAGTAGGAGTCGGCGTCGTGGTGTTCGTGCTCACGATACCCGAGACAGCTCCGACCGAGTTTGACCTCGTGCCGGTGCCGCTCTTAAGGTAGCACGCAGGCTGCCCTGGGTTGCTGTTCACGAATGTGTAGGCCACACACCCGGGGTCTCCGTACAGCGCGTGCAGCACTCTCCCGGTTGGACGCCATACACCGTTTGAAGATCGTCACCGTTGAAGTCGATGCCGGGGTACTGCTCGGTGCACGTGGCAGGGACGTCAATGCACTGGTAATAACCGGAGTCCCAAGGCTGGCAGTACTGGTTGGTTGGGCAGCAACTCACACCGGCGGCATCGGAGCCACAACTGCCGAATGAGGTAGTGGAGCAGTCCTGCGCAGCAACGGCCGTGAGGCCAGCGAACGCGATGGTAATGCGAGCGAGCATTGTCTTGGAATTGATGTGCTGTCTCGAAGGTAAATCGAAAAGTGAAAAGGTGAATGGTACTCGACTGCGGAGGCTGCAGCCTGCAGGTTGTGCGGTCTCATTGTTCGAGTGCGTCAATATCACCCAAGGCTACTCTGTCAACTTCAAGGTCGTGCGGCTACCATTCCGCTGCTCGTGGCCGCTTTGTGGTTAGTAATGCGTGTCAACATGAACGAAAAAGTTGGACACACTCAAAATCCAGTCACGCTGCCATCTCTGTCATCCGTGAGTGAGAAGCAGCAGCGATCGCAACAATGAATACACTGGTTGTCAGAATACTACATGTAGTACTTGATTTCATGCCCGGTGCGCATGAAATCGGTGCACCATTGTTGAAAACTCACAGGCTGCTTCGTCTCCGTTATCAGACTGAAAATTTGGTGCAGTTTGGTGGATAATCGAAATCTGACCCACCGGCATGGGTAGAGTGACGCCTGGAATCAACGAGGCACTTCGTTTTGCTGGCAGCAAATTGCTGCTCGCACGCTCGAAATTCGAGTCGAATGTATCACAGAACTGCCTACAGTATCGATCAGTGAGCACTTTTTGGGATACAGTAAACCAAATTTTGGCTTTCGCAAAAGTTCATGTATTGAGGTAAGTGCACACACAAAGTATCCGAACGCAAAACAGATCGTCTAGTTAAGGCGACCCGACACGGCGCCAACCAAGGGCTGGGATTCGTTGCTGCCGCTCTTCAGGTAGCAGGCTGGTTCGCCCGGATTGCTGTTGATGTACGTGTACGCCGTGCACCCTTCAGTAACCACGCACTCGTCGCAGCACAACGACGGCTGAGTCACGTGCACCGTCTTGATGTCATTGCCGGTGTAGTCGACGTCTGTCTCCTGGTGCGAGCACTGCGACGGAGGCGTGATGCATTGATAGTAGTCAACGCTCCAGGGCTGGCAATAATAGCCGTCTGGGCAACACGTCAGGCCTTCACTGCTGCCGCACTGCTCGTTGGCGCCTACGAGGCAGTTATTCGCCGGCGAAGGAGGTGGCGTCGGCTCCGTCTCATTAGACACCGGTGTTGCCGTTGTGACAGGAGGTGCTGTCGTGTTTGTCGCCGTCTCGTTGGATGTTGGAGCAGCCGTAGTGACAGCGGGTGCCGTCGTATTTGCCACTGGAGTGGCGTTGGTTGCTAGAATACCAGACACAGCACCGGTCGACGCACGAGGCTCCCCGTCGCGCTCTTGAGGTAACATGCGGGAGTTCCCGGGTTGCTGTTCACGAAAGTGTAGGCGACGCACCCAGCAGTCTCAGCACACTGCGCGCAGCAGTCACTCGGCTGGATGCCGTACATCGTCTTGATGTCGTTGCCATAGAGGTCGATGTTCGTGAGCTGTTGCGGGCACTGACTGGGAGGCTGCACGCACTGGTAGAACGTCGAGTCCCAGGGTTGGCAATAGTAGCTGTCCGGGCAGCAAGTGGTGCTGCTGTCGGAGCCGCACGAAGCGAACGCGGCGGTATCGCACACAGCAGAGACGGTGGATGCGGAGACTGCCAAGAGGAGAATGGCGGCGATGACCTTCATGGTTTGGACAGTGGGGAGGGAGGGACAAGGGAGAAGGTTGTCGGTCTGCGAGACAAATTGAGGAATGGCCTCCAAATTCACCATCGCAATGAAGATGTGACGATAACGTCGTGGTGAACTTCAGGGTGAAGGTGCGGTGTCCTGTATCTCGGGTAGTCCAGTTGGAACACAGTGTGGCCGATTCGCTGCAGTGAGTGAAGGCAGCGCTCTGAGCCTTAATTCATATGCGTGAGTATTACCGGGCTGGTTGGGCACGGTGCTGGAGGGACCTTGAACCACGCCTGCTGTCGAGATGTCACGTACATGTATTGGCACTGCAGACGTCGCGAACAGCACGAAGGAGCTGGCCTACAAGCGAAGACATGTAGGCATCTGTTGCTCGACAATTATTCTCTTGGCTGCAGCCTCGAGTGCGAAAGTATCTATCCGAACGCAAAATATCGCGGTTTGGTTTGGCAAGAACTCGAGCCACGTGCCCGCCTCAGTTGCGAGCTGAGACGTGACTGGGTATGCGTCTATCGAAATTGAAATCCAGGATCGACAGTTTTGTTACGGACGCAATGAATTTGGATTAACGTGATACCTGTGGCTGTCAGAAGAAAAGTAAAGCTACGACGTTATGGATGATTGGCTGTTAATCGAGGGTGGTCTCAGCAATTGTTGCTGGTTGTCTCAACTTAGTTGAGCATGCCAGACACAGCACCAACCTTGGTGCTGGCGGTTCCCGCGGCACTCTTCAGGTAGCACACCGGTTGACCGGGGTTGTTGTTGATGTACGTGTACGCCTTGCAGCCGGTCGTGCTGACACAGGCGTCGCAACAGAGCGACGGCAGGCTCACGTAGACAGTCTTGATATCGTTTCCGTAGTAGTCCTGGTCTGTAAGCTGTTTCGTGCACTTGGTCGGCGGTTGGATACACTGGTAGAAGGTGTCGTTCCACGGCTGGCAGTAGTACCCACGCGGGCAACAAGTCGTTCCGGTGCTGGAGCCACAAGGCCCATAGGCCGCCGTAGCGCACGTAGACGACGTTGGTGTTGGTGTCGGTGTTGGCGTTGACGTTGGGGTCGGCGTGGGCGTGGGCGTTGGGGTCGGTGTAGGCGTCGTGCTGGTTGTCACAATACCAGAGACCGCTCCCACCGATGGCGTCTGGGTGCCGGTGCCGCTCTTGAGGTAGCACGCAGGTTGTCCTGGGTTGCTGTTCACGAACGTGTAGGCCTTGCAGCCAGGCGTCTCGCTACAGCGCGTGCAGCACTCCCCGGCTGGATGCCGTAGATGGTTGCGATGTCGTTTCCGTATAAATCGATGTTCGGGAACTGCTGCGCGCACTTGGCCGGGAGGTCGAGGCACTGGTAGTAGTTGGTGTTCCACGGCTGGCAGTACTGGGACGTCGGACAGCAGCTCACACCGGCAGCATCAGAGCCGCAGCTGCCGAACGAAGCTGTTGAGCAGGCTCCGGATGCGACGGCTGCGAGACCAGCTAAGATGGCGGTAATGCGAGCCAGCATTGTCTTGGGCGTGGGGAGATCAGTGGTCTACAGCGTTGATGGCAAAACAGGAAGTGAGCAGTGTTGAGACTTCACTCTGCAAAGTGCCAACTTCAACTTGTATCTGTAACGGAATGATTGCACCGCCTGCATCCAATGAGATTTTTGGTGTTCGCGTTTTTGATGCGGATCGTCAACAAGAAGCTGAGTCGAGCCACACTATAATACGCACGTTTGGAACCCATCGCTTCAAAATCCAATGGAGACGCAAATTGCGTCGCAACCGCTGTTGTAGGACCCGTCTCGTTGAAAAATTGGGAAGGACAAACGCAACAGGGGCGGCTGCTTCAGTAATGCTGTTTTTTTCGCCTTGTTTACCCCATTGTGAGATGCTAGTAGAGTAGTAGACACCATTGTGACGAAAAGGATGATAAAGGCAGGCTTGGCCAGACACTTCTCGCTCAAGCCTCTCTACAGTACGCTTGAGCATGGAGCCCATGATGCTCTGGAGCAATAAATAATTGTTTAAAAACCATTATTATATTTAAATACCGGTAGACATAATTATTATTGCGCAGTGTCAAATAACAATATTAATAATTTGTCTCGACCGAATTGGTCGGACCAATACATGAAGATTTTGAATCAAACCAAAACCTAGGCAAATGTTTTCTGCTGCTACACTAATTCCATATACAAGCACAATCGTTTTAAAACTTTTTGTGACCCCGCCAAACAAAATTATAGCGCTACTATGCATTTAATTATTAATACTAATTAATTTTAAACTGGGAGGCTGGCTGAACAGCCTAACCAATTTTATCACACAAATCGGTGACATATGGACTCAGGCGACATTCGCCAATTAAACCCTGGGGGACGGTCACACAAAATATAATGTGTATCTTGTGGATGGTGGTGTTCCGAATGTTGTTGGGCGAAGAAGCTCCATCTACCTTGTTTGAAAGTGCGCTATCTTCGTTAAACGAGTCACGCAGTCGCTTTGGCCCGAGTAGGTAAGATGTAGATTTGGAAGGGCGCCAAGGTTACGATTCTCAGGACATGTTGCGCAAGCTATACTTGCGCATTCACCATTACCTGCTCGGGTTGTACCCGGTGTGAGCGGGACGTTGTATCCATACATGGTGCTGCTAGGCTTCTCGGATGTGTTTGCAAACGCGTTTTCTCTGGCAAAGACAACAAGATGCAAATGCACCGGTAGGGGTAGCCTACCGCTTAAAAATTCAATGAGGCGCCAGCTTAATTTAAAAAAGAATCTTAGTCAACTGTCCTCCCAGCCTAATGCTACGCCTCTAGTTCGCAGCACTAATATATCGAGTTCTTTAAAAAGTTAGAAATCACTCAAAAATAGTCCCAACTGGGAGGACATCATATTATGACCACTGAGTGAAGGTGACTTAATGAAGTGATGATCAGCATACTTTTTACAATTTTCAAGATCAACACTTAATATGGATACACAGCATAAAACAAGGAGTAACGTTAGGGCCGTTTGCTCAGACGATTTTCTATATCCGATGCAATTATTATGTCGGGTGATCTCTAGGGTTATGGTAGGCGTCCACTGTATTGTACTGTAGTACATCGCGGCGCTTCATGCTGTACATTAGCTTGTGGCTGGGTGCTGGCCTCATGGCCCTCACAGGTAAGTGGTCGTAGGACGGAGACTACATGTAGTACATGTACATGTAGGTCGTTGGACGGAGGCTGGTATTAATACATGTACAAGCGGCTGGAGTTCCAGCACCCGTACTTCAAGCGCGGTCGGTCGGACCTGCTGCACCACATCAAGCGCAAGGTCTCCAACATCAGCCACCACAACCAGTAGCTCGTGAGCACATCGATTAAGGTGGGATAACAATATGATGGCGGATGCATTGGCTCGCAAAGCCATGGATTGCAGAACGAGCAAGCAGCTCACTATCGGCGGAGACAGTACGAGTACTAAGAAGGTGACACGACACATGGAGACAAACATAAGCCCCTGGACTACACCTATGGAGAACACAGCGCAAGAGGACACGGCGGACGCCTGTCAATTAGACTGACGGCACGAGACGGAAAGCGCAAACTTAGACCGGGAAAATGCTAATCACCGGCACAAGGACGGTAGTAAGAACGGACATATGACCTCGTTAGTAATAACTAAGTGACATCAATGTACCTTACTGAAAAACTAAAAAACATAGTGTTGAAGGAATCCTAAATTCATCGATCTAGCATCAATTCGCTTCTAATTAAACGGTTGCTACTTGTAACGATGCCAATGATGCCTGCGTATTTACTCAAACGAAACCCCTCCCAATGCGTGTTACTTTCTCACCGTGTATCCATAGGTTACCGGGCGTCATATTTCCTAAATGTTGTTGGCCAAAATAGCAGCAGGAAATGTTTCGTTCAAATTGCACGAATAATTTTCCGTGAATGATGTGATTTAAGATTTTGTACGTAGTCTTGCATGAAAGTGAGAAGATAAGTCGGCAATGGACGCCTTCCAAATATAGCTTAGTCGACCGCTTTACATGCACCAGATATGACAAGGTTAAAATGTATATGTTGACATATCGATAAAAACTACGCCTCAAATGCCACACAACTTTTTCTTACATCCGACAGATATTGCCTTGAATTAGAAGGTTTGAATAGGAGCTCGATATGACTTTGGAATGTACCCGTCACTTTGTCCCGGACACCGCTGAGATCGCGCTTAGATGCGCAGCTTCCTTTTCCCTCACTTCGGAATTTCCGCGCGTCGGACACAAGCGATGGCGGCGGAAGATTTGGACACCGTGATGCTACTGACGAAGGCCTTCCTCAGTCACAGCGAGGAGCTGAGAGAGGTCCACCGGGACATCTACAACTTGCTGGTAGAAGACGCGTGAAGGTGGAGATACGCAGTCGCCACTACCTGACGACGCTGTGCCTCCGACACGCCGTGTGGCGCGGCCTGGATGATGTTGTATCGAGTTGACAAGGACGTCAACTTTCTCATCACGACGAGTTTGACTAGGTACGCTCGTACAGCAAGGGTACGCCGCATCGACGTTGCAAGTCTTATTTAACTCAAATGTGCATGCAGGCTGGCGTTCCAGCAGCTACTGCGTCGCGTCAGTCACTACTACTACATCCCGCCGCAAGACTCGCGATGTCGCCCGGCTAAGCAACGCTACCATCACCAGATACTGGGTCTGTTGCTATGCCTCTACGTTGAGTCGATCGAGCAGAACACCTTCTGTATTGTCTTTGGCGCCCCCGCCAGCACGATGTCAAGGGTGCTACGCCAAGCCAAGGAGTCACTGTCGCGTACGCTGGAGGGCTTTGCGCCAGAGAGAATCTTGTGACCGTCTCCTGCTCACCAAGCTAGCTTGACCAAGTTGGTTCAGGCCTGTGAGCCGCTGCTTAACATACATTCGGCTTTATTGATGGATACAATTAAGGGTACGTACTGCTTCACTTCCTATCACTCCACTTTACGATGGCACCATCTATATTTGGTAACGATGCTGTTAGTGTTGGTGCCGTACATGTTACAGGACCAGCAGCCTTCGAACGCCGACTTGCAGAACGCGATGTACGAGGGCTGGCAGCATACAGTCTTCTTGACGGGCACGATCTGTTTTCAGCTGATGAATGCATCGTGTGGAACGGGCACAATTGTCCTGGGTCGTGGAAAGTAGTAATACTTAGAACATTACGCCGGCAGTTTTTTCCTTACCGTAATTTACCACCAAGAACATTCCTGGAACCTTCTTTAGGGTCAGCTGCTCTTTCAGCGACGCAACCTCTCGACCACCTAAGAGCGCATGCCATGTTCTTTGGATCTTGTGGGGTTTCAGACCCGCTCGAGCACTGGGGACAGTCGATGGTTCCGAATTAATTTATTTTTTCTCAAAAATTAAGTAGGCTATGTATATAGATACCCCCAACTGATAACATGACGTTCGAACTAACTTTTGGAAAATACAAGGGCACGCCGATCGAAGAAGTATATGCTTCTGATCCTGGTTATTGTCGATGGATGCACAACCAACCCAGTCTCAATATTACTGAGGATATTAAGATTTTCCTTCACTCCAAGTTTCTGAACGATGATAACTCGTATATGATGACGTGGGGAAAATATCGTGGTAAGACTCTCAAGCAGATTAGTCGAATGGATTCGAACTATATTGACTACCTTCGCAAGAACCAATTCGTTATTCAGAAATGTCCCAAGCTGGTCGAGGCTTTAGAGATTAAGTAAAAACAAAACATATTTTTTAAGTCTAACATCTAAGCAGTGGTGAAATCGAGAACCTCACCCGTTAGACGATCGTAGGAGAGCTCTTGCTCACTCACAACCAATACAAGCATGTTGGTACCTTGACAACCAGCATTAACGCCCTGAACCTGAATCGCCTGGGGTACATCACGTTCCGTCAGGCGGCTAACATCAGCAATGAGAACACGGTTAGTTAGTGACCACGTCTGATAGTCAAGAAGACCATTCACCAGCTCAGGAGTCAGATCACCATTAATCGAAGCAATCTTGACGATTTCGTTAGTGAAGTGGTGGAAGTCATAGTCGTGGCTGATGTCAAACGTCTGCTGAGAACCGATACGAACGTTAAAGTTGCGAATGCTCGAACCAGGGTGAAGAGTCCAAGGAGCCGAATCAAACGGACTCTGGAACTCCTGTACAGCAGCAGAAGCAAAGCTACCCGTCTGTTCAGCAAAAGGAAGGAGAATAACATACTTAGCATTCTTAACAGAAGCGGAAAGCTGGAGATCAAATGCAGCATTAAGCTGAGTCGACTGCTTACCGATACCAGCACGCTGGTAGAACCACTGTGCATAGCAATCATTGTATCGAACCTTCTTAACAGGTTTGGAGATAATTGCCTGAGGGTTCTCAAGATGAACGAACGGTACATACAGACGAGAAGTAGTAAATGGCATGTACGTACCATCGATGGTCGGTTCAAGTGCATTGACAACGGCGCCCCAAGAAATGCTGAATGAGGCAGAAGCCGCAAGGACACCAGCCATAGGATTACCGGTGGAAGAAGCCGCAACCATAACAGGACAGACATTACCACTCGCGAGAGTAGTACTGGTTAGCGACATACCCTTCGACGCATCTACAGCAACAGACGAAGTACCCTGGTTGACGCGGAAACGGAGACGGATCTGAGGGTTAGCCATCAAATCGAGCTCCTTGAAAATCGGATGAAGGTCAGTTAGCTTAACCTTTAGCATATAGTTCCACGTTCCCATGATAGCGTTAGCAGTACCCGCACCAGCTACGAAGGCACCACGAGCAGTCTGATTCGAGATAGTGGTAGAAGCGGCAGCTCCACCAACAGACGGCCACGACGTAGAGAAATCAGAACCAGCATTAGGAGGGTTAGACAGAAGTCGGCGAACAAGACCATCATTAGGGATGGATGCGCCACCAGAGGGGCCTGTAGTAGCAAACGAAGATGAAAATGCAGTAGTGTTTGAGTATCCATCTCCAGTAGTCGAGCTTGTAGCCGAACTGTACAAAGCGGACTGAGCAGCATCCGGGTAAAGGAACGACTCCGCTCCATGCTTCTCAACGTACTGAGGACTGTAGCTTGTCTGCGCGCGGACATTGTTCCAAAAGAGCTTGTAGTCAGCCATGGAAACGATGGTCTTGCCATTTAGTTCAAGCGACATGCTATCAATGACATTCCAGTTACCGCACTTTAGCGTGGAACAGAAACGATTGGCAGCAGCGGTCTGAGCAGTAGCACCATTCTTCATTGAGACCTTGTAAGGTAGCATGATGTATGCATCGCGAAGACAAGCAAATCCTTCAGAGCCGTTAAGCTGGGCAGTTGCATCGATAGTGATAACACCATTCTGATACGATCCCTGGTTGAGATCGATTACAAGGGTACTCGCTTGCCAGAAGATACCTTGATCTCCGGGTCGCTCTTAAGCGAGCTCTGGTACAAATATTGGTCAGATAGTTGAGTTTCACTCATCGTTGATTGTATATGTTTTCTAATATAGTTTGAACGAAATTAAATATTATGAGCAGCCATATCAAGCCGATCACATCCGATCATGATCTGATCGAACTCGCGAAAAAATTGGGGTACATCTGGATGATATCTATGAATCGAATGAAATAACAAAGCCGATATCTAAGAAAGGGTCATATCTGGTTCTACTACGACCACCTAATCTTGATGTAGGACACTGGACATGCGTTCATGATGGCGAATTCTTCGATTCAATGGGTGAGGCAGCTCCAACAAAATATGGAATCGGGAAGTACAATCCCAAACAATTCCAAGGTACGTATGGTGATTACTGTGGAATTTGGTGTATGCTATGGTTATATTGCAAGCAAAAAAATAAGATGAATGTACTAAATCGATTCAAGGATTTGAACTTAACTATCCTGACTTAACCAACGTTGATGCTTCTGAGATCTGGAATGAACAGCTTTATCACTACGTCTATGTCTTGCACCACAGCCACATTCAATTTTCTCAGCAGCTCTCGCATTAAGCCGTTCTTTGTTTGCTTGGTAGTGCTGGCGCTTACGTTGAATAATGGCTTCCTTATTTGTTTGATAGTATTGTTTTACTTGATCGATAATAATACCTTTATTCTTTTGATAGTGCTGTTGCTTTTTAGATTTAATGGTTTCCATATTGTCTGCACGGTATTGTTTGAAATATTGCTTCTGAAATAGCGGCTTCAAACTACACGGGTTATTTTTGTTGACACATTTCAATTTCGAAATCCACAACTGCTCATATGCTTCCAGATGGGTTCGGTCTACAACGTCATATTCCTTGATAGAGATGAGCTTAAACTTATGAATACCATGCTCCTTTATGAATGGATAAATGGCAATTTCACAGTGATTACCCTTATCCCACTTCTGATAATGCTGCTTATGCTGTTACCAACGCTTACGAGGTTCATTGAAGGTTGATCCAATGTATTGAACGTCGCTCTCCAGATGAATGATACGATAAATGTGGCCGATCATGATTAGTACAAATGTACGTTTATATTTATATCATATCAGACTTCATTCAGGATTAAATATAATTCAGATTTTATCTCAAGAGGGTAAATATAATCATGACTTTTAAAGAGTTAGAAGTATCCGTATCTGTTCCCGAGTCGAAGCTCAAGAGAGCATTCAAGACAGGGACATTATCATTGTCTAAAGATGAGCTAAGTGGTTCTGGAGCTACACTTCATCTTCACCCAGAGTCATATGCGAAAGCTCTTCGGGCTCGCAAATCTGGTAAAGGAACACGTTTGGCTATCACAAAAAGGAGATTGGCTACCCGTTTAAGCATATGCAAGGAGGTGGTATGTATGGTTCGAGTATCTGGTCCAAGGTATGGGAGGAATTAAATCAGCGTTTAAGCTTGCCAAAGATTCGGGTCTATTGTCTCGCGCTGCCGACGTTGCTGTACCCGCTCTTGCAACCGCAATCGGAGCTCCACAGGGTGCCATCCCTGCAAGAGCTGCTATCCGTTCCATGACTGGCATTGGTGTTTATGACTCCGATAGTGATAAGGAAGGAGGACGACTAACCATGACGGATGTTAAGAAAAGAGCAAAGCGTGCGCTTTCGTATGCTAAACGCAAAGGCGTTCTAAGTGATGTAGTCGATTCTGGAGAGAAGTACCTACTATCTAAGGCGACCAAACCTGAGCATGGAGACCTAATCAAATCGATTCGAGGTGAAGTCCGTCGTCGATATGGCGTAGGCGTTGTCAAGCCAAAGGGTAAGAAATTTGCAAAGGGATCCCAGGAAGCTAAGGATCACATGGCTAAGATTCGCGCAATGCGTAAGTCTGGTGGCTCCTTCCGTTTGTGAGAAAAAAAAAAAGCATTAGCTAACTTATTTTTTTGGCCTCAGCAACAGCATGATCGAGACTGATGTATCGCGAAAGATAACCTTCTTATCGTTTTGGTTGTAGATACTGATAGTAATTGTAGAGCGAGAGCCATTGTGGCAATTCATCCATGCATACTGACTCGGCTTATATGAAATAAGCTTTCCAATTGCTGCATCACCTCTTTCAAATGCACTTACAATATCACCAGATGCAACGTACTCATTTTTAATAAGATCGCAACGAACGATGTATGAGCTGGTGGGGTGAATCTGTGGAATGATGTTAGAGAGCTGAGCACTGGCAACTACCGCTGAGGTAACGGGATAGGTACTTACGGTTAGGCCAACCACCTTTCCAAACTCGACATTATCGATGATAAGACGAGGAACGCGAGTGGTAGTAGGCAATCCAGTTCCACCAGCTGAGTATAGACCAGTAGCTGGTCTTGCCCAAGTACCTCCAAGAGTTGGTAATGTTGTTGGCGTCGGAGAAAAATCGACCTGGCATGCGTAATAAACACTGTTTTCACTCAGCTTTAGGTAGAATACGTTGTTTCCAGATGGATCGATCAAATATGCTCCAGCATTAACAAGGGCTGTCTGAATGCTGCGATTTACATCATCGTAGGAATAAATGCCGTCAGGAAGAGTAATACTGATAGTAGAGGTAGTCGCCGCAGTCGGGACTTCGATCTTGAAGCTTGTGTTTTGGAACTGCATCGCATCGATATTATATTCCGAGTTGTACATGCTGATGCTTTGGACTGCGCATACTACATCACGAAAGTCAGCAGCTGAACCAGGGAACGAGTATTTCCAAGTTGAGTTGTATCCATCTTGGATTAGGTTGGTACTGTCAAGTTTGAGAAAGCTCGCCATTTTAGTTGTATATGATGTTAAGCATTTTTCTGATTGCTTAATTGGAATTACTCTTCCATTGCAATAGGCCTATCAAAGTTGTATCTGATTTGACCCTTGATAGAGTCTATGAACAACATCTGACCTTTTTGTTCAGTGGCTTTGTTGTAGTAATAGACGATCGAGCGATCATCTACTCCCTTTATATTGAAATCTTTCACAACCATCTGCAAATCACGCTTCGAATTAGCCTTTAGGATAGCGACGTACTCTGAATTCAAGCGAATCATCTTATCAGTAGCAAAGTAGCTATGGCTAAGGAATATTGTTGATAGCTTGAAATGCCGGCCCCTGGTCATATAATGTGAGAAGGTATTCTTCTGGAGTAGCTTATCGTTGCTATAGTCATCTATGATGACAAGCTCAGGTTTGTTGGAGCTCATAGGTGTGTGGCGTACTTGATCAACTTTTGGGGGCATATCTGGATCAGCAAAAGTAATGAAATCTTCCAACTTATCTCGGAGGTACTCGTATAGCTCTTGGTGTGGATTGCGGGCTATGATTGTTAGATGAGCGAAAACGTGAGGAGAATGCTTGAGGATAAACATACATAGATTGTTCTTCCCGCTGAATGACGGACCAAGGACAACCATTCTAAACAACTTTTTGATGTCAAGCGCAGGGATGTCGCCCATGCCAGCAGACTTGAACTTTTTGGCAAGGAAGCGCCAAAGTCTGGAATTCCGCTCATGATCGTGTCTTTAATCACTCGATCTATATAGCTCGAGACAAAAACAACTATGAGTTCTGGTTTCTCTTATCCCCAACCAATTTTTACATCACCTATCTATAACCCAGCATTCTATCTAACATTGGATGCCAGTGGATATCTAACCTATGATTACGCTCAAACGCTTTATCTCGATAAGAATGATTACCGCTTGTCTTATATTACAGGAATTGTTCAAGGGACAGCAACACAAGGTATAGCCCTCGTTCCTGGTGTTAATAATGATATCAGTGGGATTGGGGCATTGTCATGTAGCAGTCTAACCGTGAATGGTTCCACTGTATCATCTGCTCCCTCGTACGTAGTCGGGATCACGCCTGGAACGGCAGCAAACAGCAAAGCGTTGGTACTGGGAGCATCTGGGGAGATCGGGACGATCAGCTCGCTGACTGCAACCAGTATTACAGGTACGCTATCTACAGCGGCGCAAACCAATATCACATCGGTTGGAACACTATCAGGGCTTACAGTCGCTGGCAATCTGGTTTTCACGGGTGCTTCGCGATCGATATCTGGCTTGAGCAGCATCTCAGCGACGACTCTCACTGGGGCGCTATCAACAGCCGCGCAGACGTCGATCACGTCAGTAGGAACGCTAACTAATCTCACGCTATCGACTGGAGGGGCAGGGCTATCCATACCGTCCCTTAAATTTTGGGATGCAACGACCTCAACTTACAAAACTTTCAATCAGAATTACTTTTTGGATATCACGCTCGGTGGGGCTGTAGCTTCTAAAGCTCTTGTGGTGGATGCGAACAAAGATATTGGGTCGATCAGGACACTCGATGCTCAAAACCTGAATGGTTCGATAAAGATCAGCGGCACCCTCTGTGATGTTGGAAGCATTCAGATCGGCGGGACTGATGTTATCACAAGCTCAAGGCATATCCAAAATATCGGTAATATTGCTTGTAGCGGAACGATGAACGCATTCGCGGGGTATCGAGTCAATAGCGCAGCATTCGTTGATGCGAGTCGAAATATATCAGCAGCAAGTCTTTCTACAACTAGCGATATAACCTGCTCCGGATCTATTAACGGCTTTTTAGCTTATGGAAATCAAGCTAATATAACCTCGTTAGGGAGTCTGACGGAGTTGGGGATTCATTCAACTCCAGCAAATGAATATTTTTCCATCACTGGTTCCGGGACCGACTATCTCGATGCTGGCTACACACGGATGTGCACTTTTTCCGGATCGAATATCACGCCTGTGAAATTTCAGATCGAGGTCAATAACGGCAATAGTGCAACCTCTACCAACGCGACATGGATTGGTAATTTAACAGGCAATGATTTACGTTTTGGAACGGGAGGAGTTACCCGAATGGTATTAACCAATGCGGGCCGATTTGGGATTGGTACAACAAATCCATCAGCGCCGATGCAAATATCATCTACTATCAGCTATACCTGGAATAGCGCAGGAAATATAGGGCTGAGCGTCTATAGGCTAAGAACAGATTCAGGTGCTACGGAGATGGCTACAGGTACTCCTATAACATATACAAATGTATGTGCGATATTCAATGGTTATATTGGTTGTGAGGCCATGGTTATGCAATCAGACCGCCGCCTAAAGCAAGATATCAACGAGGTGCCCATTGAGCGCGTTGAATGCCTTTACAAGTCATTGCGAGTGAAATCATATAAATGGAAAGCACACCCTGATAAACCTAAGGAATTGGGTTTGATCGCTCAGGATGTTCTTGATCAAGGGTTTTTAGATTTAGTCGCTCGCATACCTGATGGAAGCGAGGAGCTTCAAACCAGTACTGATCCATGGCTAGAGCCATTAGGCGTCAAGCTTCATGTAGATTATTCTAAATTAAGCGTATATAATGTGAGAATGATTCAGCAACTAATGTCTGAGATTAATGATCTGAAATCCCAACTTAATGAACTAAAGCTATCGCTGAGTGAGTATAGAGACAGACAAGTCCGTCGATTCGCCAACTGGTTGGCTTGAAAATGGTCGCCTTCAAGCGCAAAGGTAAGAAGTATGACGGGCGATGCCCGAGGTCAGCCATCATAAGGATAAGAAGCGTCGCAAAGCATACTACACGCGACATGGGAGAGCCAAGGCTCTCGGGTTCAGCCCGAGGGTCTGGCGACCTCGGGCCTTGCCCGTCCAATAGATGATGAAAATCCATATTGGTTTTTAAAGAAATATCTTTGGTAGTGTATAGCATAATCATGGGTTGCGGTCCGAGTAAAGAGCTCAAAACCAATTTAACTACTGATGACCCGAATCAGGTCATAGGATCAACCATGCTTAGAGCTGATCAGATAGTAGTCTTAGGGGATTCAGTATTCCTCTCAACCAAAAATGCTGATGGTGGGGATGCTATACTTGAAATATCTATCAACGATAAAAAAATCGAAGTCCATCGAGGATATCGAAATAAACTCGTGCGAAGTGGTATCGCTTAGAGAGCAAACGTCTTCACGGTCTTTTTTCTTGGGTTGGTAAGCCCACATGCGGCCACCCTCGGTTTGGGTCGAAGCATCTACCTTCTTGATTGACTTATCGAGATCAGTTGCCCATACAGCGGCCTGAGTCTTCTGAGGGCGGTCATGAATGATTAGATTCTTCATGATAGCTTTGAGTTCAGCGACGTTGTTATCGGCGTTATCGCCATAGCTACCAGCTGAGCTGGAAATAATGCGGGGTTAAAGAAGAACATGATGTTTATAGTAGTCTCGTGATAATTTCTTTAAATTCTTTATCATCGATGAGACGATTGCTATACATATCTACTGTGAGAGACTTGAGCTGCTTGATGATACTCGGATTATCATTTCCTAACTGAATCTCCCCTTGAGCTTATCATACTCAGCGCGAAGTGTTTCAAGTGGATCCGTGAGCTTATCGTGGAAATTGTACTGAAGATGAGTGATCGCGAGGATCTCCTTGAACATTTTTTTATCTTCGACGCTGAGCTTGTCATACGTTGGTTGATCAATATGCTGCTTATACACAAGAGTTCTGATCATGCCTTGAAGACTATCACTGATCTGACACTTCGGTCCGCACTTTCGACGATTCGGTTGCACAATCACAAGAGTCTTAGCATCGAGGTCAGGAATACGAATGTACTTGCTACCAAGCTGGCGATATACGTAGGCACTTGGTGTTGCTAAACCCTGAATCTCATTCAGATTGTAGGTTCTTCCTCGTCGGACAACTCCTTCCAGTGGAGCCACGCCTGCCCCCTTAGACCACGACCCTTAAGCCCCTCCCCGCGAGCACGCTTAGCAAAGTCGTCGGCAGCTCGCTCACGTTCCTCTTCTTCCGCGATCTCCTGAGCCGCAATGCTATATTGTTTGGCTTTTGCGTTAAATACAGCTTTTGTTGCCTTCACAGCTGATGTCGCTGCCTTTAGTGCCGATCGAGCTGATTTTGAGTTATTTCCTTTAACGGACTTCTTAGCTTCTTCGTATCGCTTTTGAGCCTCTCCATAATTCAGGTAAGCGCGTTCGGCGTCATCATGAAGCTTATCCAATTCACTCTCCTCATATACCTCCTCACTTTGTTGCTTGATATCATCAGCATTGTTGAAGATGACCTCGCGAATGATCTTGAGATTGGCATTCACATTTTTAATCATTTTCTTCTCCTCTTCAGTTGCAGGACCTTCGATATCAGTTGCAGTACGATGGACATCTTCCAAGCCACTTAGAAGCGCAAGGAATGTATCCATCCAACGCATCACCTTCATCAGCTCCGTCCAAGCGTTTCCTGAAACAAGTTTATGGTCCTTATTCCTAATGTTGAAATAGTGATTCTCACTTGGTACGCTAAAATAGTACGTGGCATGGGCTTTTACACCATTCTTAGTATCGACAACAGGCTTAAGACGAAATGGGATAACGATCTTGTTATCAAAGAGGCTCTTGTAGTACTCATATAGAATTTTCTTAGCTTCGCTATCAGGGATTGATAGATTTCTATCCATATTTTCATCTAAACCGGTTCTCGTACCATGTCGTGCCTCGCGCTCTTCATCATCATCATAAGGCTTGTAGTCCTTAATGGTTCTCTCGATATCATTAGCTCCAACCATAGTAAGTTCCAAGCCTCGGCTCTTAACCAAGTCCAAGAACACTCTTAGTGTGGATTGCCAGTCAATCTTCCTCAGTGCTGCTGTGTGCTTCAGGTTTGATTCTTTTCCAAACACATCAACGGATCCATCCTTGACCCAAACATACTGTTCTAATGAGCTTTTGTCAGATTTATATTTATCCTTGAAAATCGGTACAATGCTCTTCATTAGTCCATTCGAATCGAGCATCTCCATGTTTTTGGAAATAATCCAGAGCATTTTAAATCTACTACTCTCGTCGTCGGATGTGGTAGAAGTTATTTTTCTACCAAATGTAATATTGGGCAGTCTCCGATCCTTAAGAACAACATCAAGTTCTTCTAATTCATCACCAGTTCGCTTATTCTTTTCTAAACGCATAATGGTTCTCGTTCGATTTTCTTCATCCAACATTCCATGTGTTTCATCGATCGATTGACTTTCAGCATCATAGTATATATCTTTAATCTTCTCCATAGTTGCTACCCAGTCAATATACTCGTATCGTTTGTATTTTTTACCATTTCTCGATACAAGCGCCCCGTTTTCACTAATAACATAGCGTTTATCGTCTTTAGTATCTTTCTTTTAATCGGACGAATTCTAAGCGCAACCCAATTAGGATACTTTTTGTAAAAAGCTTTGACCCATTCACGTGATGAAACTTGCTCCTCCGTATCAAGCCGGCTGGGTTTAGAAGATGTATTTGTTTCTGCATCTGTTGTTGAAGGCTTGGCATCGATAGATGCATCAAGCGTGCTTTGCCCGCGACTCGACTGGGAACCAGTCTCAACCATTTGAGCGCTATTATCCACCCCGATATCTGATGTCGTAGGATTTACCTGAATGTTTCTGTCAGTTTTATCAATACGAAGTGTGTTTGTTGCATTGTCTGACATTCGAACGCCGTTATCTACTCCAACATCTACCATAATGGGGCGAACATTTACTTCAGGATCAGTTGATACCTCAGGGTTTGTTTGGGAGGATTCATCACTCACCGTTTTTTAAGGGCTCAGATGATCCGGTGGAGGAATCTGTCTGAGCTGATGTGGAAGATGTGGAAGTTATGCTTATAGTTTTACCTACGTCGCTTGCCCACGACGCTCCTTCGTACATATCACGCTTAGCATTAGCTTGACGAACACGACGTTGAGCTCTTTCAAGAAGCTCATGTCGTTTTTGCTCTCTCTGAGCGAGGGATGTGAAATTAGGGAACATTGTGTCTATATCATCTGAATCATAAAAAATGAGTACATAATTACCAGTAGCTCGGCATAACTGAGTCGTGTCGAAATTGAGAGTACGAATGACAAATATGATTTCGCTCATTAAGAAGACTTAGATAGCGGTCCTTGATGCAATGAAATGGAACTCCAAATATTGCTTCCAACTCGTGGCGATACTTACGATTTACTACCGTTTTTCGGAAATTGGCTGATGCATCAAGGTTCATTAGTTCGTTCTTGATTCGGCTTACTTCATGGATAATCCATAGCTTCCGCTGAAGCTTAGCAAGCTCACGGTCCTTTTCTAAACAACTGGGGCACATTATATTATTACTATATATCAAGTCAGATAATTCAAAACGTTTCGCAAAAATAGATCGAACAATATACTTGAGTCAAAAGCTTACAGAGGATGTCTCTATCAAAATTATTTACAAGCTAACTATGACTCATTTTTTAAACCCCAGTACTCCTTTTCAAGAGTTGATCTCCTGTTTGTTTTTTTACTAAAAATGTGCGGCCTTCAGTTCGATAGCCACGTCTGGTGTCGACTGGATTTGATATGCGTTGATTTATGTTTTCTGGCGTACTTACCGCCACAATCGCAGTTAAACTTTTCTAATGCCTTAGCAACATTATGCGGAAGCTTATTTTTAATCCTGCTCTTTTCTCGAAGTAGTTCGATATGGGTTGCTTTATAGTTTTTAAAGTAAAGATCCTTAAACATGATTGCGTTATTTTTATTGACACAGCTACGTCTAAGCTTATTAATCCATAGTTGTTCATAAGCTCGTAAATGTGTTTTATCTGCAACTTCATATTCCTTGATCAAAATGATCTTAAATTGTTCAATACCATGTTTATCAAAGTGTTCGAAAATGGAGACATTGGACGTTCTACCTTTCTTCCATTTTTGGAAGTCAGCCTTATGACCTGACCATCGGTTGCTCACGGTATTAAGTGTCGAGCCTACATAACAGATTAAACTCTGTCTGTGGATAATTTTGTAGATTCTCCCAATCATTTTTACGATGATTGCCTTCTATATATATATCCCAATTCTTGCTTCAGAAAGGAATTTCTTTAGCCCCAAAATATTCCTTCTCTAACTCAGACGGTCTGTTTTTATTAATTAAACGGAGATTTGAGAATGGTTCCCACGTTGAATCATCATATCCAATCCATTTGATAAGATATTTGAACTTCCCGGTTCGCATCTTTTTGTGATCTAAGATTTTCTCAGCTTCAAAGACTTGGTTCTTGGCGGATGGGGCATCTGTAGTCTCATCGTCAACCGGTTTGATATCATTGAATGATTTGTAGAGAATATGACCGTTTTTAGATCTGATTTGGATCCGATAGCCATCGATACCAACTACTTCGTAGATAGACTTACTCCATTGAGCCGATTCTTTCTCAAATTGCTTCTTCTTCAAACGATAAAGCACAGAAGTTCCAATTTCGAGTCGATTCTCGAGATTTTCCATAGTTGTGTTGTTATGACTCAATTCTGATTCAATTACCTGTCCAGTCGCTTCATTTGGTGTCATTTTGATAGAAGTGTGAACCGTATTGTTGTAGTTGTCGATGACGTCACTAAGAAGCTTAATCGATAAAGGTTGCTTTATCTTCATCAGCCTCGATTTAAGCGTACGATTGAAGCGCTCAATCTTACCCATTGTTCCATGATCACCTGGCTCGTTATTGTAGTGAGTAATAGATTTTCGCTTGAAATATGCTTGAGCGTGCCTATTCATGAACTCAGATCCATTGTCGGTTGTCAAAATATCAACGTTAAGCGATTCAAGAGCTTTAATCCCTTGGAAACACTGCTCCATCGTTTGTCAGTTAATATCTTAGCAAAACCAATTCTGGAGTTGATATTGATAGCAGTTAGAATGGTATTTCCTCTCCAGAATGCTAAATCAGCTTGCCAACTATTTGGATTGGTCGAAGCAATCTTGAAACCATCAAATTGTGTTGTTTTTCCATGGTACCGTTGAATGTCAGTCTGATTACCATACCACTCCTTAACATCCTTCAATCGAATAGATTTTTCAATTTGTTTAGCCTTCTGATATAGAGCATTGCTGCCGATATACCCTGTTTTGGATTGTGATATAACTTCGATAGTAGCGCATCCATGGTC